>OY979726.1:3252500-3682500 GCA_963855995.1 Muricea muricata | reverse complement strand
AAACATAATGTCTGTTTTGTCCATCAATCATGCTTTGTATGATTTCGCTTCCAAGTATCGCAGCGAGTCCCAGAATCCATTTACCTGGCCGGTAATAGAGTTGACGGGTCGTACATTTCATCCAATTCTAAACGCACACGAGGTTTTGTCGAAGACATCCAGGAGTAAAGAATTGGCGCAACAGCTAAACCGGGTGCTTATTGATTATAGAGTATATCTGAAGAATTTTGCTGTGAATAGTCAAGGTGATATTATTATAGTATAAGATGACGAAATCACGATCATTAACAGCACTGGTAAAAGTAAGGATGTTATGTTACCTGAGCCTACAGAAAGTAACGTGGTTTATCGAGAGTTAATGGACGTTGCTGTTGACAGCAGTGACAATGCATACGTTGTAAGACGGCTCAAGATACATGATGAAAATGGCGAAAAGAAGTACGAGCTTGTGTTGTACGTTTTTGACGAGAACTACAACATCAAAAATGTTTCTGTATTACACTTCCTTACTACAACACTCTGGTCTCCATCTGTGAAGGTTGCTGTTGATCAAAATCAAAACCTTTACATGATCACTGATCGGGATAACCAGGTGTACGTCTGTAATAACGCGGGAAAGTTGAAATCAAAGTTCAAACAAGATGGACGCTACACACACCGCTTGAGTATTTCTAACAACGACGTGATGATAGTATCAGAGGATCCCAGAGCCGTTCAAATACACACAAGCGAAGGTGACCTGAAATCCACAATAAAAGTACCAGAAGGTCACCAAGCCCAGCAGATGGCATTTCATCACGGCATGTGCAAAATAATTGTTTTAACCTATGCTCCAAAACAAGAGTCCTGGTTCATGCTCAGTTACCCTGAAAAAGGCGAACTGGAGAATTCAATGCTATTGAACAAGAGAGACTATTGTGTTGGAGATCTTTGTTGTCATCCACAAGGACCATGTGCTTTTCTGGTAAACGGTATCATCACGTTTGTTTAAGTATGCCAACATTTACTACTTATTTGATCAGAATGGAATGTAACTCATTCAAAACGATATCCAGGATAGACCGAAATTAGCTCATTGTAGAACAGCATGGGTAATTTTCCAGAAGTTGACAATATCAAGTTTTTACTATCAAATATGATAACATTGGACTATAGAACTATCACAAGAACAAATCCTGTACTTTAATATCAACCAATGTGGTGTATTAAGTGATATCAAGTCATATCATATAGTGTATTAAGTAATATCAAAGCCATTTAATGTACTAAGTAATATACAATTACTTTATGGTTAAAAAGAGTTAAGAAAGTGCACGAAACACGAGCCGAAGGCAAGTGATTTTGCGTGCTTTTCTTAACTCGAGCAACTTTCCCAAGTGTTTGGATCAGGCCATCCAAACATGGAAATCATAAAGTAATTGTTTTATAAAATAACAAGTTTTTAAAAAATTCCCAAGAAAGCAGTTTTCATTTCTGAGTTTGGATGGTCTGATCTAAACATGGCTTTCGCCCAATCACAGAACATGTTATATACATGTTATTTTATAATATCAAGTCATACAGTGCATTAAGTAATTCAAGCCATATAGTGTATTAAGAAATATCAGCTCATATAGTGGATATATTAAGTAATATCATGCCATATAGTGTATTAAGTAATATCAAGCCATATCCATTAGTATAGCTAGTTAGCTAGTTTTTCTGAGGCTTGAGTAGAAATACTCCACCCCAAAGGTTGGGATGTATAGTATATCACATTGAAGCGATTAAAAAGTTGTATTTGATATGGACACTTCGCAATTTTAGCCCAAAAAGTAATTCAAAAAGCCGCAACTTTTGCATACCTTTGCTAGAAGTGGTTTCTGGTTTGAGCTTGGAGCGAAGGAAAAGGCACCACTGCGAGCAAACGAGCGGTTGTTTGTCGAGCATGCGCGAAGACAGCATGTGAAACGTCACCAACCAATGTTACGTCACTTCTTTTGGAAGTGTAGGTCACTTATTAGGCCTTTTAGCTTCAACAAGTTGCATCAAGTCTGTGAAAATCAGACTTGATATTTGCAGACTTGTTGAAAGTCGTCGAAACAACTTGCATCAAGCTTGAGGATAAAAAGTCTTGACAATCAACTTGCATCAAGCCTGTTGACAACTTGCAGCAGATTTGTTATCCTCAAGCCGGGGCAAGCGATGCGATCGCATCCTGATATAGAATGCGGACTTCAACAAGATCCCCTACATTGAGCTTAAACCCTTGGGCAATTGTAATCATTTTACTTGACTAAAATAGGCTTACAGCAATTTGCATCCAACCACTAATAAGTGCAAACATTTTAGGGCGTGCAAATAACATTTCTTTTGCACTAAAAAAATGAATGATTTACCTTTGGAATCGCTGTAGTAGCTCGTCATGCTTTCTTGTATCGCCTCAAATTTCGCCTAAAAAATGCGATATAGAAGTCCATCTTAAACTTCGGCGAGTTGGAAACTCTAATATATGGATAATGTATGAGCAAGGCAAGGAAAGCAACTTTTGGGAGTACAGTGAGCGACGAGAGTTAGGGGACTAACTCACGATAGCAATTCTCATATCCTTTAACCCGGTGTCAAATCTTACCGAATATTCGTCTCCAACCAAACGTAAATAAATATCGTACGTTCCCGTAATATTACACACGAAAACATCAAGAAACTGTTCTTCAGGTAGCTCAACAATGCCTACGAAAAATACAAAAGTTCGAAAGCTTTGTCAGCCTAAGAAAACATAGTAAAGCAAAGTCTGCATGTTTTGAATACATTCGCGCAGACCACACACGTGCAAATGCACGGGAGAATAGAGACAACATTCAGCGCAGAACATGAAATTAACCAGAAGATTCACTCTACAATAAATTACTGTGCCAACGCTTCTGTGCTTCTTCACCGATGCTGAAAATAACAACTCGAAAGTAAGCACCCCTTGAAAGTAAGCGCCCCTTGAGGCCACCAGTTTTGAAAGTGTTATGCAGGGTGTTTACTTTAGAAACTCTACGGTATTTGAGGCTTGTGGCAGAGCCTTGCAACGTTAATGTCCCTACAAGCTTAGCGAGGTACCTGGAGCTTTGGTTTTTAGGCGGCGTGATCTTTTTGCAACTGTGTCTGTTCTCGAAGACGAGGTTTCAACAACAAGTCTATATGAAAATTTCAAATGCTATATGTCAAAAAATAACCTAAAGGTCTAAACTGTCTGTGCCAAGATCGCTTTAGTTTCACTCGCTGTAGTTTGCAAGTCTAGTTCAGTGTTGTCATAGGCGATCCAGAATCGTGACTGAACTCAAAACACCAAATATACAGTTACCTACATTAGTCTTCTTTTCATGTCGAGATATTTTAATCCAGTTGTTCAATGAATACATACATATAGTACATTTTAGACCTGAACTAAACGGGCTACGCGTTTATAAAAATGATGCTTACCCCGATGAAGACGACAATGAGGATGACGAGGAAGACGAAACTGACTCCAAGTTCTGCGTGGAGATGGCCTGGCCAACTTTCTTCATTTCTTCCGCAATATCCAACTTCGATGACACGTCGACCAGAGAAACGCTCAATACTTTATCTAGTAAAAAATATACCTAATTTTAACATCAGCATTCTGCGAATTTAGGATTTGAGCCGCCGAAATTCTACAACGCGCCAAGACCTGTTATCTTCAATGTAAACATTGGAGGTGGCAATTCTCCAAAAACTGGTTCGTATACATCCGACAGGTCCCCTTTCCCACAAGGTGGTTCAATAGTCGGAATTAATAGAATAGAAACTTTATCTCTCTACCATAAAATGTTTTACTGAATAGTGAACGCTTGAGCTTCATTTTAGGTCACTGCTCAGCTCTATAGCACTGTTCTCTGTATTTCCAAAAGACTTTCTTCAAAGTTTGCCTGAGCATAAAATCGTGTTTCCAGTTTGAACGCAATTCTAATTATAAGTTCATTTGCACAAACTCCACACCTCATGCACGACAACAATGTCTCTAGACATACGAACGGTAGGAGAATAAAACATTTCCAATTGTAAACCGTAAACTGCAAACGCTACAAGTCAAACGTCAAGCCGTGTGGACGAAAAATTATAATACATCAAGCTACAGGTTTCTGCAGCCAAACAAGGCGTCTCCATGCGACATTTTCGGTCACTTTAATAAATCGTATAGGTAAAATATTTCACGGTCAATGATTGTGTTTTGGTGATCTGAAGGGGTCCAATTACAGCAAGTTGCAGGATAATTTGTTTCGTCGACAGAGAAAATAGAAAGAGTCCGTTATAATATTGGAAGACCTAAAACTCGACAGAGAGATATAGAAGACATTACCCTCGCCTATCACGAGAACTTTAATCTTACAAACAAGCGCAACATGTTTTACCTACTTAATTAACTACAATCATACAAACTAAAATGCAGTATTCTGTTTTGCATGCACCTGTAAAACATACAGAAACAACTTTGTTTTACCGTAGATTTCCAGCACCGTCATTCTTAATTCTCTTCCGCTCGTCAGTTCATCAAATTTAGTAATTGCAGCACCACTCCATTGACCCTAAAAGCATTTATCTCACAGTCAAAAAGGATTTCTCGAGCTCTCACTTGTCGACTTTCATCAGCTCTCATGTAACTCTTGTTCTCATTTGCCCAAGATTGTTCTCGTTTCACCATGGCATGAGATTTGAGAAAACTCTCATACAAACTCTCGCCTGTCAACTCTCATGCAACTCTTGCTCTCGTTTGACCAGGACACGAGAGTCGAGAAAACCCTCATACAAACTCTCACTTGCCAGCTCTCTTCAACCCTCGTGCCAATCTTATTCTCATTTGCTAATGTGACATGTAAGTTCAGAAAATACTCGTGAAAACTCAAGCTATCAACTGTGCTTAAACCTTGCGCAACTCCGCTGATCGTAACATGAAAGACAGCTACAGAAAACCCTTAACTATAGTACTCGTGGGACTTTGCAAGCAAGCGGAGACCTTGTACATTGAACCTACCTGGTTTTTGGGCTGTATTCCATCAAGACAACACTCAAATGCCTGTACTGGTTGCGTGCGGAAATCACTGATGAGAACGCGGAGATCTGCAACAGGTACAACCTCTTTGTTCCCAAAGTCCACATAAAGGACCTTCACACGTTTGCTGTCCACCACTTCAAGGACACATGCCCGGTAGAAGTTGCCATCCTCGGTAAACTGAGCACAAAATATCTGCCCGGGGCAAACTGACGGAATTGCTTCGGGTGTGGATCGAGTCGACTATATAGGAAAAGAAAACATGCCTTGTATTATGAAACTATACACAGGACCCGCAAAGTTTGATTGATGTTGTCTATGTACTCCGTCGCATTTTGTGTGACATGACCCTTTTTTTACGCAATTGACTGGCCCAGAGTACTGGCGGAACAGTCAGTTCAGCGTTTCTATAGGCCAGAAAAGGCAATTGACTGGCCAGAACCTGTATAATGAACACGCGTAATTAACAAATCATGAAATCCAATAGAAAAACGTGCTTTGAGCCTACGAGGGACGAGTGGCATCAGAGAGGGAGTGGTTAATATTTTCCCCTAAAAAGGGGGTGGGCTCATTAGATAGGGGTTGCTAAGGCTTATTTGAGAAGGATGGGGGTCAAGATAACATACGGTAACTGCTGACTTACCTTGTAACGCTCCCGGATTTCAACACTTAGCTTCTCCGACACCGAGTTCACATAACTCACATAGAAACACCCCGGGTGCTCAGTAAAAGATATGTACACAATAACTGATGATCTGAAAAGTAAATTATAAAACAAGCTGATTTCTAAATTCTATTTCAGAACCATCCTCATATAGATATGAAAGTAGGTCATAAAGTTCATCTTAACCTACATAAAATTAGCTTTGATTTTCTCCACTTACATGTTTAAACGTAGATTTTGAAAATAATTCCAAAAGCAAGTGGTGTAATTTGCCATATAAAACGCACGGCTTCCAATCAATATCTATGCAAGTTTTGCAAACTTAATTCACAAAGCTACATTTTGGGTCTTCTGTAACATTTTGCAACCAAACTTTGCAGTTTCCCTGATTCTCAGATACTCTTACTAGTTGTGCTGATAGATATTGTACTTGTTTCTCACACCAAAACTCCGCCTATAATGGGATTGGTACGTGGCCCCGAACTGAATGACAAAAGCTTATACCAATTCATTTTTAAATGTCATAATACTGCTTCAACTAATAGTAATAATAACTAACTTAACTTAATCACACTCGCTTTCGATTTAGAGCAATATAAATAAACTCAACAGGCAAAGGATTATATCAACACTACAACATTAAAAATTTTGCTCTTTTTAATCACTTATATCTTTTATTTTCCCTAATGAAACTTGTTGAAACTTTGTAATCATGTTCAGTGAAGAAAATTATGAGTCCGCCAGATATTGGGAACCGAATTAAATTGTACTTAATGAAAAATTTGCTAGTTTGCCACGAAAAATGGATTTCTATTTGACAACTATTGCCAGTACTTTTTTCTGTTTTCACATCACCTAGTAAAAGTGAAAAATTGGAAAAAGAACCATACCCAACGTCTGGAAAGAAATGTGGCAGTGCAAAATCAGAACTTGCATTTACTCGACTTGGATCCTCTTGTTTGGCCTTTGATGCAACGGGCTGTAAGAAAATGAGAGTGATGGTAAGTACTTGTAAATACTTGTCAAATATTTGCATTTGTAAATATTTACAACATATGTAAGGAACTAGAAAAAGCCTGATATTCTAATGAAATTGAACTTTCTTGCATACTACGTAAAATATGGTTTGCAAAGGTATATCCAATATTTTATAAATAATTTACATTTATGTACATTTAGTTTGTAAGTGTGACTTACAGTTTGTTTTCAGGTAAAGACGTAAAGTACATACTATTTATATACTATAGAAGAAATAATATAAAGTAAAAAACATAATCCGAAAACTGGAAAAAATCTTGAAAACCCAATACTCTATTATCTTAAATTGCCATCAGGTTCTGGATTATGAAATAATAGCATGGCCTTTTTAAGCAATTATTTTGGTATGCATCAACCCTCTGTTAAACATATAAGCAATGCCCCCCCAAGTGGTGTCAATGGGTGGGGCAAAACACCCCCCCCCCCCCGTTTTTTGTTCTCAAAGTGTGGTAAAAATCTTTTTGATGTACGAAACACGCTTACGCATATTTTCGAGCACATTGTTTATATTAATATTTACCGGGGGGTGGGGTGATGTTTCTGAAGTTAATCTCTAATACAAACCTCCTGCTGTTTTGCAGCATACAGCAAGTATTTCCCAGCAATTGGTTCGTCGATTCTTGCAATATCAGGTCTGAACTTTAGGTCCTCCATCACCGTTGCTGGTAAAACCTTTTTAAACTTCTCCTTGTACAAAACCTGCAATCTAGTGGACCACAAGCCACTTTGTGCTTTGCGAATCACAGCTTTCATCCACTTCACGGATGCGGCATCGTCTAGGACATTTACAGCAGTGGGACGTTCTGGCGATGTAACCGAGGTAGGAGAAGTAACTGAGGCAGTGACTTTCCTTTCTTTGCTTGCATTTGAGATACTGACCGATAACTTTTGTGTTTCTAGGAGCAAGTTTATACTTTTTAATTCATCCATTTATTTTACGTATAGAGCAGAAACGCGACTAACTTGATGCAAGTTTCGGATTCTGGTGACTTGATGCAAGTTTGTCATCACGTTGCATCAAGTCTGTTAGCTTCATCAAGCTACATCAAGCCTGTTGGCTTCATCAAGTTGCATCAAGCCTGTTGGCTTCATCAAGTTGCATCAAGCCTGTTGGCTTCATCAAGCTGCATCAAGCCTGTTGGCTTCATCAAGCTGCATCAAGCCTGTTGGCTTCATCAAGCTACATCAAGCCTGTTGGCTTCATTAAGTTGCATCAAGCCTGTTGGCTTCATCAAGTTGCATCAAAGCCTGTTGGCTTCATCAAGCTGCATCAAGCCTGTTGGCTTCATCAAGTTGCATCAAGCCTGTTGGCTTCATCAAGTTGCATCAAGCCTGTTGGCTTCATCAAGTTGCATCAAGCCTGTTGGCTTCATCAAGTTCCATCAAGCCTGTTGGCTTCATCAAGTTGCATCAAGCCTGTTGGCTTAGCATGTGAAAATCATACTTGATGCAGCTTGATATTTAAAGACTCTGAAACAACTTGCGTCAAGTTTGCGGATAAAAAGTCTTGACAATCAACTTGCATCAAGCCTGTTGCCAACTTGCAGCAGACTTGTTACCATCAAGCCAGAGCAAGCGATGCGAACACATCCTGACATCTGCTTGAAAACTGCCAGGTAACAACAGGCCTGTAGAGGAACGTGCTGTAACTTGTGTGTTTTTTTGGCTGTGTATGTGAAGGGTCGTCACATTCAGGTATTTAAATGCAATTTAAGTCCTTTTGGCAACCTGAAAGAAAAGATTCGACTCCGTTAAGGAGTCGATTGATTTCTTCAAATTTAATGAACAAAACGACCCGTTTGAAGAAGCCAATTGACTTCTTATTTGAGTCTAGACTCAAATAAAGAGTCCAGATACTCCAACGGAAAGTTTATAAACTCTATAGTTTAGTGTGCAGTGGCTCCAGTGAAGAGTGATATTACTCCTCGTTGGCACTTTTTTGGAGTGTTTGGACTCTTCCAGGAGTACTGTAACTCCCAGAAACTTCTCAAAAAATTGATAGTGCGTTACTTTGAACCAGTAAACTATTACGTTCTGCGTGGTTCAACTAATTTCCTGTCCCGTTGCCGGAAAAAATCCCACACATACAGGCATGGAGATATTAAACATTTGCAGTTGCCTTTGTTACTACAGTGGCATTAAAAATTAATTACGCAATACAGCTTTGTGGTTGCGACGTAATTTTTTTAATAAATCTATCTACCTATCAAAAAAGGTAATCGAACATCGGGGTGCCCAATATCTAACCTGTAGAAATAATTCATTGACAATCGGAAAGCTCCTCTCGAATACCACCGAATTTATACAATTTGGTGAAAAACACGCAAATGATAATGAAAATTGCCGGTCGAAATCGCATATTTCCACACCTGAGCATTATTAAAGGCGCACAAAGAGAATGGAGTATCCATTTATCACCTATAAATTTCGTGAATTATAAATTGAACGAATGAATTACAAATTATCTATAAAATTTGCGAATTATAATTCAGAAATGCGAGTAAATTTCAATCGTTCTTTTGATGGATTTCCAATATTGGAAACACGAGACTTCGATTGGCAATATTCATTGCCACATCAAAAGCTAATGCCTCGTCTTTCCAACTGTGAATGAATTATTTCTGTAGAGTAAGTATTGAGCACAGAACAGGGTGTATCAAAAAAACTAAGACCTTTCAAATCGGCCGAGCAGCATTACAGCATTTTCAGCGAAGCTATTCAATTTTCCAGAAGTACAAGAGCATATGACGTTTCCTAAAAAAGGGCTGCCCTTGCCTAGTGCTCGTGATTGTTGTTCCAATTTGAGTACTTTAACTGCCAGTTAATCTGAAAACACGGAAAAGTACTGGCACTAGTTGTCATATAGAACTCCATTTTTCGAGCCAAATTATCAAATTTCTCATGAAATATAATTTAATTTGTTTGTAAATTTCTGGTAAACTTAAAATATATTATTTAAGACAGTTACTAAGTTTCAGCAAGTTTCACAAAGGAAAACAAAAGATATAAGTGATTGACAACCGCAAAATGGATTTCTATTTGGTAGCTAGTTCCAGGCCTTTTACTCACGGTCAGATCAGCTAGACTATAATGAACCCTCATTTTAGTACAAAAAATTCAATTTACCTCTAGTGCATCACTACAAATCAAATTTTCTCCTATAAAGTCTGGTCCTCACTAGCGAAATGAGCATAAGCAACATAACAAAGGATAACTTTTCCTCAGATGTTGACGAAAACAAAGTAGAAAGGATCTTCTTGATGTGAACTCTATATAATTATGTCTGAAATGATAACTTGGCCGCCATCTTTGAAGCCAAATTAAAGGTTGCCATTGATAACCAAAAGTCACCCATTTTCGAACCCTGTTCCCAACCTGGAATAACGTCCTTTTAACTCTGCGTTAAGTCAAATATCTTCTGCACTTAAAAACAGGATTAAAAGCGGGCTATTCCAGTTTGGGAACAGCATTTGAAAGTGGGTGACTTTTGAGGCTGCTGGTTATCATTGACGGCTTTCAATTTGGCTTCAAAGATGGCGGCTAAGTTATCATTCCAGATACAATTATATAGTTCACTGGGCTAGCATAATAATAGTGACTTGCCTCATGTGTGGAAATGTCGGAATCCTAACTGGGGGGAGGGGGGAAGCTGCTAACCTTTGCCATTGCCTCGATAGCCTCAGGCAGGGGGGGGACACTGAATGCCATAATATAACGAAGTACTTCAATAGAGCAATGTTTATAGTAGTTTTTGGGACACCCTTTATACCTTGTACTCATAGGAAATTACTGCAATGCTGTAAAGCTAATTGACACTTGAAAGAAGTCAGTTTTTGGTACACCTTTTACAGAGTGTCTAAAAACAGAATCCATTTAATTTTCTTCTATATTCAGAGGAGATGTACCTCCGAGTCTCCGCAAATTTAAAGTTTCATGAAACGTTTCAAGACATCCTGTAGAGCACTTTTCGATTACCTTTTTTCGGATACACCCTGCGATATATTTGACGAATCAACTTCTTGAAGACATCCATATCCTTCCCCTTTGTACCGTCTACAAAAATGGTTTCATTGTCTAAATTTCTCTACCTATGCCGTGCTGAAACGAGCACCTTAACTAATTCAAGAAGTGCTAAATATCAATGGACAATTTGCATAATATACTCTGCATAAAATCTTTTGCTACATCTAGAAAGAGGTAGTAGAATTGCATTGTTTGGTGGCAAAATATTGTAAAATACTGAAAATATGGTATGGTAACTTTCTCCGCATGTAATACAAATATATGCAAATTTCGCAGGGCTATATTTTTCGTATTTTACAGCATTTCACCACCAAACTTTGCAATTCTACTAATTTTGAGGTGCTCTTTCTAACTGCAGTACAAGATTTTGTTCTTCCTGCCTAGTTCAACCTTCAGTCTATTGTGCAAATTGTCCATTATGCCCTGGAATGAAGTGCCATTATGCAGGATGCATAAAAACCACTACACCTCGGAATTTACCCTGACTTTGAAGGTAACATCAAACTGTAAAACGGATTTTGCTTTTTGAAAATGGTCAAAATACAATATAATGGAGGTGCTGTTAACTTGTCTCACAACAAATTTAGTTTAAAAATTCGAGTTTCATTGTCAGCGATGTTACACAATGTTTCTTGCAATTAGCCTCGCAATCCCAGTAGAAGTTGGGATCTATTTTTAAACAGTAAGTTTTTGTTGGCTGTGCAACAGAAATTTTGCAAGACATGCAAGTTGCAAGAGGGATGTTGCTGTTGTTACACTGTGCAATGGCTAAAAAATTTTTCGCTGCATTATGGGAACCGTCGCGAAAAGGAGAACCTGATTCGACTTTACGCAATGCTTCTTGCAACAAAAATGTTGCCTGACTTTATGACTGTCAGGCATGTTAGACTTTGAATTGCATGTTTTGCAATTTCCCTTGCAAAACTTGTGACACAAGTTGCATAGTGCAAGAGGCACTAACTGTAGTGGCAATTTCCACAAATGGTGAAGAATATTTCAAAACAACGAGATAATTTCTAAAGTGTCACTCTTTTGAAAGTCCATGCTCTGTCCAACTAATTTCTTTTGAAATCAACAGATGATCCCTATCAACTAAATTTTGAGCAAGGCACAAAATTTAATTCCAGCTCAAAAGTAATTATTTTTCTTGTGTATGAAAATGTATAAAATTTGCCAACTTTGCAAGGGGACATCTTCCGCAGTTTACAATCTCTCAACCAAAAACAGTGATTTTTGAAGCTGTGGTGATAGATTTTGATTTTCTTGCCTAGCTCAAAATTTAATCTATAGCTGGAATCATGTTATATGTTGTAATAAGGTTGATTTCTAAAGAGGTTAATCTCGGACCTGTATTTTGAAAGCGCATTTAATACATACTACATATGACAACAAGCATTTCACCTTTTGACGATGAACTTGACCGATGTTGTGAATTTTGCGGGATCTTAGCAGCTTCAGTTGTCTTTTTAAACAGTTCTCCATGACCTACAGATACATGAGCAATTTTGTGAGCAATAATGACAACAAATGTGAAAACCATATGAGGGAGCAAGTGAAAATTCAGATTTTCTCGGATACAAAGTTGCTACAAACTTTTCCTGATTCTAAAGTTTCAGATTCAAAAAAATATCCATGTGTGGAAGTTTGAAGTTATGTTTTCCATGGAAACTGATCATGAAAAATCTGCTTAAACTGTTATCTCTTGTTAAAACATATCACAAATTATCACAAAGAGATAAAGTTGCAACGAAGTTCAAATGAAGCTTATGTTTAACATTTGCAATTTAACACAGTGTGACTTGCACAGGGCAATCCCCTCAGACTTGGTACAAGTCACCTGTAAATCAATAAATTTGACAAGAGACAATGCAATGTCATGCCACACAAAAAACAAATTTGAATTTACACAAAGTACTGTAAGCTTGCAGCCAAAGATGGCAGCATGGAAGAATAGACACAGCTAGTCTTGCCATTTTATACTGGGCGCAAGTCAGTCCAAGTTTAAACTTGAATTCCCATTTGACGAGGGCTTTATCAAAAGTCAAACTTTGCCCTGGGCCTCTAAATTTCTCTGGGCAGCCCTTCCAGTACATAATTATCGCAGCAAGAAAAAAGGCGTGGTCACACAGACCTGCACCGAAGCTTCCTGGTGACCAAAGCATTGACCAAACATATACCAATCAAATCTAAACAACATGATATTATTCATACCTTGTCCCTTTCCTGATGGGGCTGGTTTTACACCTCCCTGCCTAAAGGGCGGAACCTTGTTTCTACTTTCTTGCACTTGTTTCTGCTTTTGCATACGAGGGGGTAGTTTGTAGTTAGATGTGGTGGGGGCCCTCATCACTGGCTTCCTGAAGGGGGTGTTAATCCTTGGGGGCAAGGTGATCGGCATTCTCTTGGCAATCATCGACTTTGCAGACCTTCGAATGCTGGGCTTCTTCTGTTTTGATATGAGTTTGGCCACGTGTTTGTCTGCATCAGAGGCGACCCCTTTTACCACCCACTCCCCGTCAGGAGATCTCTCTACCTGAGCCACGGACGGAATGCTTTGCAAAAAGCTCTCCAGGTTGGGAAAGCCAAGCTCTTTGTAGGGTATTATCTTAAACGTGAGTTCTTTATAATCGCGCAGCAGTTTTTCAAAGCGAACACCCCGAGGGCTGCTTATAAGCACGGCTCGTAGCATCGCCTCCGTTTCTCGCAACATTTTCTCTTTCTCGCTCATGTTTTCGCCCATTTTCTCGTTGCAAACTCTTGTATGGATCCTCACGAGCTAGAAGCGGTTATGCACGCATACATATCCGCCTTTTTAATAGTTTAAAAATAAGGTATTAAAATTGAATTCTTTTACGAAACCTTGCACCATTTTGTCGGATGCAGTTTCGATACTTGATTGTGTGCCTGCGAAGCGTGTGACGAATTGTCAGTGGTTAATACTTTACAGGGGGAGGCAAAAGGGTAACAATTCCGTGTTCTCAGTACGCGAAATTAATCTTCAATCCATCAAAGTTAAAACATGAAAAATAAAATGCTGGTTAGGATTAGGGTTTGAATTAGGGCTTGGATTAAGATTTATATCAGAACGCGGAATTATTATCGGAACACGGATATTAGAATATCCGTCGGGAGTGGTTATTGGAACATTTAACAATTATTCGCCGAAGGCGAGGTGATTATCGGGGAATATTCACCGAGACGAAGTCGAGAGGCGAATAATTGTTTTAGTATTTTTACACAAGTTATTTTAATTTTGTTCATTTCTTTGTCCGTAATTTGCACAAAACGGCGGCTAGTCGCCATTTTGTAAACTTGTTTTTACTGTTATATTCACCTGTAGGTGAATATAAAGGAATGTCACGTCATGTTGGACCAATCACAATGTCGGATTTCTTACGTTCACTTGTGTAAAAATATTAATGGAAGATATTTTTGTTATTTTTAACATTTTTTAGCCATATTGGTCAAATTAGGAAGTTTTTCCTTAAGTAAAAAGGGGCTTAATACAGTCTGCTTTGATTTGCTCACAAGTAAATCTGAACCAGAGTTTCGATTCGATAAGAGTTCGAAATCTGCGAAATGTGGACAATATGTTTATTGAAATCTGTGCCAGGTCTAACGACATGCGCAAACACGATGCCCAGGTTAGCCGGAGAGCCAAAATTGAGCCCGATTTAGGTAAACTGGTAAATTAGAAAGATAATTTCAGAACCATCCTCAGAGATATGAAAAACTAGATTCATATTGACACTGTCTGTAAGATCGATATTATTTAGAAAGTTCATGTCACGTTTCCGCCAGACTAACCAGAGTATCTGTCGGGTATATTTCTCGAGGCTCTGTTAGGGTAAATTTCGACATTAGCGTTGAAACGGCGACATGCGAGGTGTAAAATGTCGAACAAACGAAACCATTGTGCATTAAAATTGCGACAGAGAATTGGCCAAATTGCCACAAATAAACAAAATAATGGCGAAATAGCAAACAAGTAAAGTGAGAAATCATGTAAAATACTGACACAAAACGCGGCATAACCGGCAATTTTTGTAATGAAGAATGGCGACATTAGGGACCCCCACCCCCCTTCCTAACAGGCCTCATTACACTCTCCTCTACAGAGGCATTTTGGTTTTTAGCACAGTATAAGGAATAAACAGTTGGGCCACTCAGCAGTACAACATTTCCCCAAGTTTAGCGTTTCTATTGGCCAGAAAATACAATTGACTAGCCAGAACCCATATAATGGAGATGGGTAATGCGGTATGCGTTGGGACACAAACCGTAAAGGCTCAGACACGAGTGGCCCTTCTGTATATTTTTTATTCTGTGGTTTTTGGTGCCTTTTCATTGTCTTGCATTACGTTTCGTGTAATATACGCACCGAGGCGCGGCCTATGCAATAAACAAATAAACTCAATTTTAGTGATGAGGAACATAACTTGTTGCCACCTAACGTGACATCTAAATATATATATAGCTAATTCAAAAAACGCTGTCCTTTAAAAACCTTAACTTAAACTGTAAACTTCAAGCACGCAAACATAACGAGAGCACCATTAGTCAGTTTAAAAATCATCATGATTTCTTAGAGATATGGCAAATATCTCCTTAACAGAACAATCTGTTCAGAACTTAGGTACGTTTGCAAAAGACGACCTGCTTTGAATTGGCTGTGTAATTTTAGAGTAATAAAATTTTCAACATACCAAAATACCGAAGCAATGGGTTTAGAGATACATATAATAAGCTTAAGTGTTATAAATAAATTCATTGCAAAAATATTTATCGTTAAAGAATTTGTAAACAGTATTTAAAGACAGAACCCTTGGAAAATTTTCGTAATACTAAGTTTAGCAATTTAAAAAATAGTCAGTTCAGCTTGTGGCTGCCAGATGATTTTAGTAAAGAATTATCTATCGATCTGATTAAGATTCTGATACGCCGTTTGCTGAGTTTGCGTCAGAGAACTTTGGAGGGCACCAGTTCTCTGGTGACGAAATTTCAACTTCATGTTGTCAAATTCTTAGAGGGGTTGTAAAGGGTATTTTCGTGAGCCGTGATTGGCTAATGCCTGTTCGTGTGAAATGCTTCATTTTGGTGCCGTGAAATGGGATTTGTTGTACGCCTGTGAGGCGACATTTCAAGATAATATCATTTTTCTTTGTTTACTCGATTTTGATAGGCTAAGAACTGTGCCGATTAATCATTAATCGGCATAGTGTGCCGATTAAAACTTAATCGGCACGGATCGCGAGCCCGAGATATAAATCTAAAAACATGAACAAACCAGTGAAACATTTTTTAAAAAATGATATTAATAGGAAATTACACTTGTTTATAATACTTCTCGGACCGTGTAATTTCCTATACAAATTGCTCTGTGAAATGAGAATAATACAATCATTGACAAAACTCTTCGGGCAGTCTGGGTACTCTGCCATGCTCGTGCCCCATACCCCCAATGCAATGTTGTATTAGATCAATTTGTTCTCAATATGCTGTTAACGAGTACTTGATATCGTACACCAAAATTGATAACGGTGGAGGGGGATATATACAGCTTTTCATAATCTTTGATTGAAAGTCACAAGTTTTAGACAATTTTTTAAGAGTGCCCGAAGGTGTTTTGTCAATGATTGTAAGTGTCAAGCTTCTGAACTAGGGGTCGATGGCTCAAATAAGAGTAAAAATTCTTTGGAGGCCTCTCAGAGGTGGATACATATTGAAGCAATATAAATATTGAAGGAGATGAGATCTAGTTTATTTAAAGGAACATGATATAGATCTGTAAACAAGGTGTTTGTTAAGTCACGTGAATTGTGAAACCACTTTTTTTCTCTCTGTGAAACGTGATCAAACCACCCACCCCTTACCACCCTCTTTTACGGATGTATATCAATCCGTCAAGACAATGGACACAACTCTAATAGAAACAGTTTCCCAGCGAGTCAAGGCTTTAATCTTCACTTTAATCGAATCCTTCCCGACTGTATGACGTGGCGGCAAATGATGATCGTGTAACCTTAGTGAACACTGTTCTGAGAACGCTCTCTGTGGACAGAACCACGTGCCAGCTTCCTCGTCGTCTACCTCCACCAGTGCGCGCTGGTTCGGCACCATCGTGTGGTATTCACGTCGTAGAATAACCCCCACATTTTTCCTAGAAATCCTAAAAGTATGCGCGACGGTTTGCCCGGGTTTCATGGAAACTACGAGTCGGTCGAATGGGATATCTGGCTGGTTTTCGAACGTCGCGTGCACGTGAAATGTCTCCAAATCGCGCGGGTTGAAGGCGAAATTCGACGGCGACCTCTTAAAATCTTTATAATGTACCACATCTGTCGCAATCCCCCCATTTCCCTTGTTGCCGTAGTATAGTACGACGCTTAGAAGCGAATCGGCGTCGCCGACTTGGCTGAATTTTGCCGAGGTTTTTCCAAACTCTCGATAAACTTTTCGCACCGTCCGATCGGAGTAGCCTTCCAGATACATCAGTATGCCACTCGTGAATAGAATTGGGTCGAGTGTCATGTGACGATAGCACCTGAGCCGTCGAAACGTGCGTGATTTAGCGAAGTAAGGCACTCCGTTGAATATCGATGTTGTGTTTATGTAGTTCGCAAACGTGTGAACGTAGTCGAAATAGTCTTCCATGCCTAAAATATAAATAGGGGATTTTACCACAAAGGAACTTTTATCTTTCAAAGCAACGAAATTTAGTATTGTGCTATGCTTACAATTATTCTTTTAACTGCCATCAAACCTCATCCTCATTTAACCAAAACATGAGAGTTGAAAAAACTCTTATCCAAACCCTCGCTTCTCAACTCCCATCAAATCTAGATCATCCTCGATTGACGACGACGAGGTAACAGTTGTGTAAACTTACATGCAAACCCTTGCTTATCAACTCTCATCCTCGTCTGACCAGGTCATGGGAGTTAAGAAAACTCTCATTCAAACACTCACTTCTCAACTCTTTTCCTCGTTTGGACAGAACACGAGAGATGAGAAACTTCCCTATGTAAACTCTCGCTTCTCAACTCTCAACAGCATTCATCCTCGATTGACACCAGTCCATGAAAGTTGAGAGGACTCTCATGCAAACAGTCGCTTCTCAACTCTTATCCTTGTTTGATCAGGGCATTAAAAACAGTTACCAAAATTTTAAATGGGGTCGGAAAGGAATGATTAAAAACGTTGCATTTCCCTGAACTTTTTTTGTACCGAATTGTAGACCTCGAAAGTGCAATAAATGTACAAATATAGAATACCGGTTCCTGAGACCGTTGGCGCATTGGCTTGATCTAATTCAAGAATGACGTCATACTCCTGAGTGTCGGGAATCACTGAATTTCTCAGAAAGAAATTTAGAGCAACAACATGTCCCCATTGGTTTTCTAGTTTAAACAATATTTTATGGCGCGTTGTCTCGAACGCTTGTTGATTCAGCTGTGCGCTGAAATAACCGGTCAGCCGCGGGTTGTATTGGTGGGTATTCAACGGCTTTGTTACGATCTTGGTGCATATTACACCATCGACAATCCCCGACACGCGTTTGACGGTAATCTTTGCCGACGACCAAAAAGGCATGTCGTAGAATAAGTAGGCCAGCCAATCACGTGCATCCATTTCCGAGGCGTGTTCTCCGTGCGGAGTACATGTTCTCATTTTAACCCCGGCGTTCAAGCTGCGCACCTCGCGCAGATGGTCAAAACCGTTCGTGAAGAATCCAGCCAAAGGTATCTCTTTGACCTGAGGCTCTTTTCCGTCCCAGGTCATGCTAATGAGCATCGTTTTCCAATTGTGAGAAATAGATAACTTGTCTTGCAAGTCGTACGCACGAAAGAGGATAGATTGTATTATCCCGGCTCTGTTTTCGGATGAGTATATAACTATTTCTTGCCCCGACGTAACCTTTCGGCAACTTAGGTGGCAACTGGTCTTCATGCCCGGTCCAAAAACTTCTGGTGATTCCGCCATTTCTGACACAACATTTGTGACCTGAAAAAGTTTGGAATACAAAAGTTGGTCAAGCGTTTTTAAATCTGTTACGGTACTTACTCGGAATCATCTATAAATGTTACTGATCTTAGGTGCAGTTATTGCACAGCACTTTCTTTCTAGGCATAAGAGAATCCGGACCTTTGATGTCTTAAACACAAATATTTCTCTGATACAGGCATCTCTCTCATACAGGTACCTCTCTAATGAAAATGTCTCTCTAATACAGACATCGGTCCAATATAAACATTTCACTAATGCACTTGTGTCTGCAATTTAAACATCTCTCTTGTACACGCATCTCTGTAATACAGGCATCTGTCTAATACAGACATCTCTCTAATACAGGCATCTTTTTAATACATATATCTCTCTAATACAGGCATCGCAAATGCCGACATCTCTTAAATAAAGGCATCCCTCTAAACAGGCATCTTTCTAAGACAAACCATCTCCGTAATACAGACATCTCTACAATACAGGCATCTCTCTAAGACAAACCATCTCTCTAATGCAGGCATCTCTATAATACAGACATCTCTCCAATACAAACATCTCTTTAATACAAGCATTCTCTAATTCAGGCAACTACCTGAATGCAAGCGCCCCTCAAATACTTTTTGATAAGAGCATTTTCTCAAATGCATGTGCTTTTGAAATTATAGAGATCTATCTAATATATGCAGATCTCTCTCTCTCTCCTCAACATATCACCCCTCTAACTACAGTATTGGTAACAATACCTCTTTCAGAAATTTGCTCTTTGGAGCCTTGGGTAAGAAGTAGTCGTCAAATGTAGTTCCAAATTTAGTCCCATGAACGAGTTTAGTAATAGTAACAGCAAAATAGCATACAAGTGGACAGTAGGTATTATGGCGTTTACAATGATATGTTGTATTCCAAGCTTGAAAATCTTCGAATTCTGGGCCTTTGTTGAATTCACTGATAATACGGATGTGCTGTTTGTAGGCGACAGGAAACGTTACTAGATAACCAGTACCAATACCCTTTTTACTTGCACGAAAAAATGGTTCTTTGAATGGATATGTTTTTTCCGCTCTTGTTTCTGTAGTCTCTTGTATGAACGATCTTTTACCATCTACCTGAGAAGTTTAAAAATGTCATAGAATTGTAGTTTCTTTACCTAAATATTCCTAAATGTAGATTATGCTATTTCTTAATTCCACTTTTAGTTGAAATATCTTTCCCAAACTCACAAATAATTTATGAATCAAGTACTAAGAAAATTAATGTCGTGGACAAAGTTTGAAAACCGGAGAAAGAATTACATGGATTTAACTAGGCCAGCTTTCTCCATGATTTTCTCGCAAATTACTGGTTTGTTTGAGAAGTATGTTCGAACACTCGTAAGGAGGACTTCCTCCAATTTGAAAACACCTCGAAATTCACTAAAAATACTCGGCTTCACTTTACTTTTTCAGCCTCTCTCGGTGTTTGGAAGTCAGAGTTTCTTCAACTCCGTTTGAATTATTACTCAATGCAAGAAAGGGATAACGTTAATTCTTGCCTAAAAAACCTTTAATGCACTAGAAATACAAAAGAGTTGTTTTGATACCGAGGGTCATTTTTACTCCACTGAAAAGCCGTTGACTCAATGTGGAATCAAAATAATACCTTCTGATATGTTTCTAAGATATGCAGTACTCCAGGAAGAGTCTAACGGCGTCAAAAAGGGCTAATGCGGAATTACTCGGAAACACTCAAAAAGCCAATTGGCTTTTTCATATAAAAAACGTTTTCTTTTAGCTAGGCCAAGTAGCTCATTAGGAGGAGTCAATTGACTGCTTTAATCAAGTCTACTCTATCTTTCGAGGGTGTTCAAACGATTGTCACAACGTCTGCAACGCAGGATCGCGACAATATTGCTATATCATCAGGCTTATAAGTCTTGTTTCAACAGCCTTGTAACAAGTCTGAATGTCTGATATTCCTATCAAACTTGTTACAAGTTGTTAATAACAGCTTTGTCCATACTTGTTCCAACAACTTGGAAAACCAGCAGCTTGCAATCAACAGCTTGTGTACAGACTTCTTAAAGCCCAGTTCCACGACAGGTAAATTCTTCGCGAGAAACTGTTTATGCGAAACACAGATGGTTGCACATTGAATTCTCTCTTCGCGTAAAAAAATTTCGCTTTGTAAGGGAGTAGAAGTCAGTCGTACTCACTGCGAAAGCGGAAAAACTAAGAGAATTCAGCAGAATCATTCAGGTGCAACCATCCGTTTTTCGCGTAAAGGCCTATCTGCACGATACGATTTGTGGTATAAGATTGTGATTCTGGTTTAGTCGATAACATACGTCAGGGTAAGAAACGTATACGACAAATCGTATTGTGCGTAGATGGACATTAAATACTTTCACTGCTGTGGAATTAGGACTTGTTACAATCTTGTTGTAACTAGTTTTGTTACAGCTTGTGAGTTATTGTTTTTTGCGTGCAACCATTTTTTCTTTTCTTAATTAAATACGCTAAATTGCCCAAATATTATTATCCCACCTCAATTATAACATATTTAACCGCATCCTGCTCTTGTTTGGGTTTTCTACAGTGTAGCAACATTCTTTTTAAAATTCCCGGGCCATGATCTTCAAATATAACTGTTGAACGACCGGTGACCGTGATTGGATTAAAAAAATCTCCGTTTCTTCCATCGGGATCGGCGCTCGTGAACTCGTGATAGCTTCGACCAAAACGTCGCTTTGCTATGTCGCTGAAGTCAAATATCCAGGTTTTCTTGTCCGAGATATCGCCCTTGAAAATATAACTGCAATCTAGATTTGAAAAAACCGATCGTTCAGTAAAAAGTTATTTATCAAACTCATTAAAATCGGAATCGTTCTGTATCAGTATTACTACAGACACTGATAAAACATGTATTTCTTTTCAATTTTCTTCATGAATTATTTAAGCCGGAAGTTTATATTTATTCGGCTCAGTTCTTGCTGGACCGGTCGATTTCAAAAGAAATGCCAAAATATTCATTTCCATGAATGTTTTCCCGTTTGCCATTTTTGGGAAGATCAACATGGACCTAAACTACTCGAGAGGTGGTGCCAGATCGGTTCAAATTTTAAATCCATCTAGTTCTCTGTTTTTCAACGCGCTATATGACGACGTAAATCGGTTAAGTTACCAAGGGTTTTTTTTACAAATGTGGACATTCTACGTAATCGGCTTCGGATCGGTTCAAGGTTGATCTAAATTATAAGGGGTTGCCAAAAAGGAGCTCTCCTCTGTCATAAATGGCTTACCTGGTTTATAGTGGATACAAATAGGAAAAATGTTAACAAAAGTTATGTTTGCATGCTTGCACACATAGCTCTGTGTATGTGTTTGAAAAACAGGCACATTAGCTAGTGATTTTTAAACTAAATTCTTCACCTGTTGGCTAGCTACAGCTTGTTTGTAATTTAATCTCTTGGTTTGACAATGTCATTGGAATAAAGACGAAATATCACCGACTCCGTCGTTTTCTTGATTTTTTTTCTTGAATATCTGCAGGAATATATGGTGTCTGTTTTCGGAATTTGTTTTATTTTGTAGTTGAATTATCCCCACAACACATGTGCCTTCTCTGCATTGATTGTTAAAAAATCAACTAGCTAGGGTTTCTCGATAAATATATTATTACTTTCAGGTGGCAAGTTTTGTACCTTTTTCCAGGACAATGAGGTGAAGACTTGGATGAAAGTTTCGGGCTCAAACCCGCCATCTTGAATCTGCCTTAAATCTCATTAAATGCACACTCTGTTATTCAAATATTTCACTGCAAATTGCAATCAATGCTTGTACTTGTAAATACAAAAACAGATATAACGTTTGTTAACATTTTCCTTATTTATAGCCAGACGAGCCATTTATGATAGCGAGGGGGGTCGCACGAAAATATTTGCAAGTGGAAAACTGAAGTGTGAACGGCCCCCAAAATCACAGTGTTCTCTTTTCTGCAGTCATTTTGTATACCTGTGTCGGTTATCGGTTTCTCTAAGTTTCGTAGAACTTGCTGTATATCATCATCTCTTGCGGTACTTGGTCTCACTATATAAAGGAGTGTGGTATTATACAGTCTTCAATCAAGTCCTTAGCAAACTGGTAGCAACATGTGCTTATAGAAGAATTAGTTAGAGATGTTAAATCCACCATAGTTAATGCAAAGTACTGGCACTAGTTGTCAAGTAGAAATCCATTTTTCAATCAAAACTATCAAATTTCTCATGAAATATAATTTACTTTGTTTCTAAATTTCTGGCTGACTTGTAATTTAGTAAAGACAGTTACTAAGTTTCAACAAGTTTCACAAAGAAAAACAAAAGATATAAGTGATTGACAGCAAAATTTCATTCGGTGGCTAGTTCCAGGCCTTTTACACACGGCCAGACTACCTGGAAGAGATGGTTTCGAAACAAGTCACCGGCTTTCAGGTTTTTTTCTGGTTTATGCCGAGATAAGACTCTTCATCGCCACGTGCGTATCTCGCTTAGAGAGAAATAGCAATATATTTTTTTACCGGCTTATTGATAAGAACCTTTAAGGTAACCGTAACATCTGTTGTTAATTTTTTGACGACATGCTTAGTTTCTGAAATATTGAAGAACAAAAAAGAACAAAGTCACTGGTCATCCGCCATCTTGGATATTCAAAAAATCTATTATGACGTCACAACCTGGATATTAATTTTGTTTCTTGAAGAAGCAATGACCAATGTTGAATGTTGAAATCCAACTAAGTTTGTATTGTATATACTTCTTACGTCAAATGCGAAGTGTTCAAGAAATTTTCATTCAAATTTAAATAATTGAGAGCAAGTTTTATGTTGTCTACCCAGGTTGTGACGTCATTAATACAGACCTAATTATAAAACAAGATGGCGGATGGCTTGTGTTATTTGCCCTTCAATATTTCAGAATCTAAGTATGTTGCCAAAAAAATAACAACGGATTTTACAATGACTTCAAAGCTTTTTATAAATAAGCCGATAAGAAAATATATTGCCATTTTCCTTTAAAGCCTACTTTCCATTTAGTCGTGGTTGTCGTCAGCCATATAAAAGTGACCGATGTGATAGAGCATGTACGCCGATCTACACTTAACATGACTAATTTGAATACACTAGTTCACAAAAGAAAAGGTAGATCCAGACTATATCACAGCGTTGAGAAGGTCTTTGTTGTGACTGTTTGTTTGTCGACAAAGTTAGCCATCCATGACGTGAACATTAATTGGGTAACTCAAGAATTGCTATTAGTAGTGAATTTGCCAGAAAATCGAAATGGCTATATTTTTGCACAAAGTTTGGCCAACATAGATTATATTAATGAGTTTCGAAACCATCTCTCCCATCTATTAACTATTCATTGACTTAACCTAACTTACCGGTTTTATCTTCTAGATCTTGTTTTGGCTTTGAATAAGGTGAATAAAGAATCACGATAAACAAACCAAGCAGCATTGAGTACACGACATTTCTGAACAGCCGCTAAAAATAAAGTGTACGTGTGAACAGTAAATAATTTAGTCATATACCGTAACATTTTGTGTAACGGTTGATTCCAGAGGGTTGATTCGTAAAGACGCTAGTTAGGATTTTTTCAGTACAAAAATGTCCGGTACAAAGTTCGGGTCAACCAGGGATTTGGGAGGTATACGCCATATTACAGTTTTTAAAATCGTGTATACGATGTAGCTATTTACGTTATTTTTGGGTATTAATTATGGCCCAGCCCTGTCGCACGGTGCAATTTTTCTTGCATCTTGCAACGCAATTCTACTCTTAAGAGATGTAAATTTGTGACAAATGTTTGGTAAGTTAAAAATATATTAGCAAACTGTGATGGAAACTTGTATTTGCCAATTTTACATCTCTTAAGGGTAGAATTGCATTGCAAGTAAGAAGAAAATTTGCATCGTGTGACAGGGCCTGTAGTATTTTTTTGGATATTCAGGATTTAATGAGTTATGCATTTCTAGTATATTTATTTTAAATTAGCAGCGTGATTTGGGGGTACTTTTGTGGATTTAGTCGGGTATATTGGACTCCACGACCCCGCTGGCCGACCCCTCAAAGAGGTATATCATACGAAATTAAAAGAAAGCAATCTCTTGTCGATAGTTAGTAGTCATATCACAATTACTTTTCTACTAAACAAACGGGATAACGAGATCATGAAGTTTACTATTCCGCCAGGCATTTTACTATATTCGGAAAAGCCGGAATTTTAACACCTGCTTAGTACCTTGTATTTCAACAGGCTTTGACTGACTCGATGGAGATGTATGAACATTTGCTTGCATATTGCTTAAAATATTCGCGTTGATAATTGCGACTAAATAGAACTACCAGGATTTCTTGGTAACAAGGTACCCACCTTTTTTGCCAGAAATATTAGATTCCGACAGCGTCTTAGAGGAAAGCGAAATATATCCATCTGTTTTGTCCACGTATCAACGTTTTCACAGGAATTAATATTATTGTAAGGAAGTCGTTCACGGAATTGCTGTAGCCCTAAGCATTTTCGAGATAATATCGCTTATACCAAAGAAAATTGCGAACGATGCATTGATGCAACGGTTGGCATTAAGCATGTTCCTTGAAAAAACGAACTCTAGAAACATTATTTCGGTTCACTTTTGTGACGCTTCCCGTCTTAACTCTTGCTTAGCACATTGTCTTTCGGATGTTCAATGAAGCAGATAAAATAAACAGTTCGGCTGTATTCAGCATTTTAAGCTCCGGTTAAAGCGAGATGAGAGTTGAAGAAAGTTAGAGTTCTTCGTAAGAACTTTTCGTTATACTTTCATGTCGTAATAAACAGTTACGAAAATAATTGTTCTTGATTCGTGACCGTATTATATTGCGGTATCAGTACTACGTACATGCTCTACTAGCCTGCGAATGCAGCCACACCTTCAGTTGCAGGCTAATGCTGTACATAAAGGTAATCGTACTTTGAAGTGCTCTGGGGGCGTTCAATATTCAACATACAGAAATAATTCCTCCAGTTCTTTCAAAGTTCGAAAGACCAGGCTTTTATCGTTTATTGTTAAATTTGAAGAAAAATTGAGCAAATACGAATCGGATAAAAATTGCCGGTCGAAATCGCGTTTCTTCACCGTTGGGAGTTTATTGAAAATCCGCATTTGCACATTAAAATGCTCAGAGGTGAAAATGGGCGATTTCGATCGGTTATTTTCGTTTGATTCGTAATTTCGTATTTGCTCAATTTTTCTTCAAATTTCACAAAAATGGTCACAATCGAAAGCTAAAAGTCTAGTTTTTCCGACTGTCAAAGGATGATTTCTGTAAGTTTAATAATAAACGCGTTAGAACACGCAGATGTTCGATCGCCTTTTTTATCACAAAACGAAGTACAAGATTGTGGTTATATTATCCGCTGCACAAAACATTGCAGGTTCGTAAACTCGCATCACTCCACGGAATTGCGGGCATTACTAGTTCCAGGCGTAAAAGCGAATCCCGGCCAATTTTCTTTCTTTTCGAACCAGTGATCAAATATGGGTGAGTAATCGTATTTTCCACTTTCCAAAACAATCCGTTTGAATCCCGATAGAACTGCGATAAAAATCTCATCCTCTCATAAGTAGAATAATTCTTAGATGCTCAATGATTAGGCTACGCGTTTTTGTTGTTGAATTTTCTTGTCGTGTGAAAGTAGAGAGGTAAAGCTGAGCAGTCAGTATCACAAAATAGTTCGAACAACGTGAAGTTTTAAAGGTTCAAATCTTCACATGCCGTGTGATTGGTGTGTTATCTTAAAATGGGAAATCAGTTTAGCATAATTTCTCATAGCCCGGAGGTTGTGTTTTTGAGTTGCAAATACATGCTGGAAAGGAAGATGGTAGTGCCGGACTATTGGTAGTCACTCCAATCAGTAGTGTATAATGCACCAGTCAATGGTTTGCAGGGGATAATAGGCCAACCCACTGGATGTGACAGCTACATCACCCCCAATACCCTCAATGCCGTTGATCGGTACATATGTCATAAATATGTAGGATCTTTTATTAGCCAAACAATGCAAGCAAATGAATGAAGCATGTTTGTTCCAGAAACCAGGTGTAATAATTGTGTTGTGCTTGCTATTCTGATCATGTATAAATGAACTCATAGCCTATTAAAATGCATTCACAGATGTTTATTAGTGTTGTGAATGCAATTTGACCGAGAGTGGCATTCATTTACACATGAATAGCATGTGAAACATGATGAATATACCCTGAATGCCATTCATATTGATCATAACTGTTGTAAACATATCGAGATGACTGATATGTGATCTAGACTATATTTCATTGTGGGAAAATGATGTTGAGCTAAGACAACCAATAGGAACCAAGACTTATCATTTGCAAGTCTAGGGCAGAGTTGCATACCTTGTTTAAGTGGTATCAACCTATTTTGAGTACTTGCCAGAGTAAATATGCAACATGTCTGCGCTTAGACTTTTATTGCTTGGTCTAAGCTTGTTTTTGTTGCAAACATTCAATCAAATATCGTCTTATGCATTGTATGTGAATTTACACAGAAACCATGATCATTTGTGTGATTGGTTTATGATATTTGTGCCTAGGTATTTCCCGAGATAACTGGCATAAGAGACGTGCAACTGGTGGCAAAAAAAAGGCCATCCGAAAGAAGCGAAAGTATGAGCTGGGCCGACCGCCAGCCAACACCAAGGTAAGGTAACTTCTGCTTGATCTAAGTATAACCTTGTTACCGTTGTTGCATATGTTGTAAGTTGACTATGCCAGTTAATTCAACACTTCAGAGAATTTCACCCAGTCATTTTCAATTTTTTTTGTGCTTGTGTTTCAGCTTGGCCAAAAGAGAATCCACACGGTGAGAACCAGGGGTGGAAACAGAAAGTTCCGAGCTCTGCGTCTCGACCACGGTAACTTTTCGTGGGGATCTGAAAGTGAGTAAAAGACAAAACCATTCTAACCTTGTATGTTTGGTCTATCAGGCTGAACTCATCACAATAAAGCTTTGTTTTGGTTCATTTACAGTAGGTTTGGTATATACAAAGTTTGGCATACAAAACAGGCTTGATTGAATGCATCTTACATTGAGTTTTTCCAGATAAGGTCCACCCTCTCTGGACATCCTATATTTAAGACATTCTTTAGATGACCCTCCCCCTTTGGGTGATCAATATTTCCTCTCTGGGTGCATTATGGATCTGTTTTTGATCAATTTGTCTGACACTCAATTACTTTATTTTTATAGGCATTTATTGTAATGCAACTTAAATGAGCACAATGTTTCATGTGGCAAAATGATGACAACTTTAATATATATGATGAAATTTTAAGGCTGTGATAGTCTTGAATTTCAACCATGATATGGTTATGTCATAGTTACTCTGATTGCAAACATGAAACGTCAATATGCTTGGAGTCATATTGCCTTATTTAAAAGAAAAACAGATCAGCTCAATCACTATGTTTTGTGGTTTTTTAGGTATCACCAGGAAAACACGTATCATGGATGTTGTGTATAATGCAAGTAATAACGAACTTGTTCGAACAAAAACGCTTGTAAAGAATTGTATCGTGCAGGTTGACAGTAATCCATTCAGACAATGGTAAGTGTTTATATTCTGCACTAAGAACTAAGTGAAATCAATATGATTTAAAGTGATTAACTCTTGCTGTATGATGTCTCAATTTGCAATAGGCAAATGTTTGAGAACAAAAACAACAAAAAATTTCAAAGAACAAAAATTCATTTGCTTCCTGAATGATTTTTTTTGTAAAAGAAGATCTTTGAAAAATGCATGAAAGTTTCATGCTTACAATCCAATTTACTACAGTGAAGAGATATAGAGTACTTTGCTAACTGTTGCTGTAATTTTGTATGGAAAGGATGTGTTCAAATGAGAAATATGGCAACAAATTACTTTCGAAATTATTATAAATTTGTCATGAAACTGCTATCATTTGAATTTTTGCATGTAGTGTTTCAACTTTTTAAAACGAGTAATTCACCCAAATGTTCAAAAAGGAAATTTGAAAATCGAAAACAAAAGAAATTTTAAAAATAGAAATTTTCTCTCAACATTGAGAAACGTGCAAGGTTAAAATGTCTTGCTCAAAACTCACCGTTTTGCAATGTGAAACAAGCATTAAAATACGTCTTATCTCTACATTGATGTTTTTCTTGAGAAGAATAATCCATTGTTAAGCCTGGCTGCTACTACCGAGATAAGCACAAACACAAGCCAAAACAAAAGACAAAACAAAGAAATCCAGTGAAGTGTGTGACATAAGCAAATTCAAAAACAATTCGATCTGCTTTGTCTTCCTAAACCTTGAGGAAACATTATCCTTTATGTTGCTTATGCTTATGTCACTAGCTGTAGTAAGGACCGGGCTTTACAATCAGAGTATAGGTGGTAAGCTATGCAATATACATGTCAGCAAAATGATGACGAGAAATTTGTTCTATGAACAGAATGATTATTTTCTAGTCATAGTTACTCTGATTGCTATCTTTAGACAATATGTACTTGCAAATGGCAACTTTGATAGTCCTTGCTCACATTTTTGCATTGGTTTTTCAGGTATGAGTCACATTATGCAACTCCTCTTGGCAGAAAGAAAGGTGCTAAACTGGTAAGGATTTGTAATTGAAACATTAAACAGTTTGTATCATCCATTTGTTTTGTTAAATGCACTGCTTATGGATATCAACTCCAAAAAGACTTAGAGACAACATTGGGTAGCTGAACAAATTGAATTATTAATTTTGCTATTATTAGACTGAGGCTGAAGAGGCTGAGCTTAGCAAGAAGAGATCAAAACATCAGGAAAAGAAACTAGAGGTGCGAAAAGCGACTGCAAAAGTGACACCTGGTCTAGATGAACAGTTCATAACTGGGCGACTCTATGGTAAGTGGTTGAACATCTTTATTTTTGAAAATAACACTATAGCTCTCTCAATATTGTTGCTAAGGCTTAAATATTGCTGTATCATTTCACACATTGTCTTTTTTCAAAGCTTGCATCTCATCCAGGCCTGGTCAAAGTGGTCGATGTGACGGCTACGTTCTGGAAGGCAAGGAACTTGAGTTCTACGTCAAGAAAATTAGGGCGAAGAAAAGCAAGTAAATTGTAAATGCTTTTTGCAAAACGAAGAAATAATTTCAAAGCAATGTTTGTTTTATTATTTGTGTTAAAATTATTATTTGTGTTTAGTCTATGGGTGTATTGAAATTAGTTACCTTGAAGGTTGTGAATTTGATTTTGGGTTGGGGCTTCTCAATGTGAATAGAATGCAGTCCTCTGGTAAAAAGTTGTGGGTTTTCTTCAAGGTAATCTGGTTTCCTCCCACGGGGAAAATACCTATGTGGGTCAGGTGATACAGTAATTATATGGTGACCCTGCTCTTGTGTCAGTATGTAACATATAACTGCTCAAAACAACAAACACATTACTCTTTTCATAAAACATTTTATTTTGTATGTTTTTCAATGCATAAACTGCAGTATACAATATGATAATCAACTTTTCTAAGTATATAACATGGATCATGGAAAAGTTTAACAAAAACTGTCTAATGGTCAGAAAAAAAAGTTACACTAACTTAGGAAAAACATATGTAAAAATAGAGAAAAGCATGATCAAATTAATGGTGAGAGCAATTGTAAACACGGTGAATCGCAGTGGTGAAGGAAATTGATTCAAGAAGATGAAGGTGTGGACCAAACGGAGCACAGTGAACCCGCCAAACATAAGTCTTGCCATGAATAAGGAAGGGTTTGTGAATGTGTAGAGCAGACCAACTATGACAAATGGTATGTTGTTCTCAAGGTCATTCAGGTGGCATCTATAAAAGAAATGCGATGACATTGTGTTTGTATGCTGCATGTACACAGCCAGAAACAACCAAGTTGTCTAGATGCAGTCATCAAGCCACTGCCTAAGTGCTTTTGCATTGCTTGTTTTGATTTTGTGATGGCATGTCTGGTAGTCTGCTACATGTTTTAAACAGGCTAAGTAAGACTATTCCCTCTCAAACTTGATGCAAGAACTTGCACACTTGGTTCAACTTGATAATGCCAACATGTAACTTGATGACAAACTTCAAAAAGTGCATAAAGACTGGCATTTCTGTTTTAAAATATGTAGTATTTTTTAAGAATAGTTTTCGATAAGCTCACAATTTTCGTCAAAGAAAAATTTTTTGTGTGCTTAGTGTGACCAAAACTTGAGGTGGTCGAGTTGATAAACAAGTTGTTAAATTGTTGACTAACCTTCGAACTCTTTCAACCATGGGATGTGGTGCTTTTCCTTCTGGCTTCATCCCAACACTCATGTTGTCTTCGGGCCATGCAAAGCTCTGTAGAAAGAAATCAAATTAGAACAGAAGTGCACCAAAATTAGAACAAAAACTATATCGTTGTGCCTGCACCCTGATGGGGACCGGGGGGGAGACCTGCTTCAAAATTAGATTGGTAATCAGGAGGGGCAATCCTGATGGGGGCAGTACGCTTTGGCCACAGAGTACTACACAGAGGGCTCACTCAACGAAAAAAGCGTAACGCGGATTGGTAGTTGTCAGGGGGGTGAATGCCTCATTGCACTTGCTAAGAATTTTATCCCAGCAAGTGCATAGAGGCATTCACCCCCTGACAACCTCAAAAAGCTCTGAACTTTGCCGCCATTTTGAATTTTTTAGGGGGGTGACCACCACTCTTTAGCTCACGTTTGAGCAAAAGGCCGTTATGCAAAAATCATAGGAAAATAGATGAAGTGAGAGCCTCATCAAAATCCTGTTATGGGAATGTTGGATTACCTAGATGTGCAGAGTTTTAAAACCATAGTTTCAAATACCATTCTTAACCATTTCTTTTTTATTGCGGCATGAGATCGGTTGTCAACCAACAAACTGTGCAGTTTACTAATATTGGAGTGGGATGTAAATTGGGATGCAAATCCTGTTTCTGTCCCCAGTCACACATCTTTACTTTGTTTGCCTCTACAGTGTACATTGTCCATTTAGTGCCTGTTTATAATAACTACGTATGTATCTGCTAAATTTGCCGTAGTGTTGCATTGTATTGTGACAATTAAAATTAAATTAAATGCAGGTGTTACCATGCAAGCAGATTTACATTGATTGCACAATCCGACCAGAAGCACACTTGTGCTGAGGTATGCATGTGGTAAAACTTACATATAAATGTCTCTTACCTTCGTCGTAACTCTTAAGAAACCAGTGTAAATTGACATACAGATCGTTTTGAAAAGTATAATTGCTGAGCACATCGTATAGAAAGCAAAGACGGGGTTTTGCAGCGTTAACACATTCGAAGCCATCTTGTTGAATACGTCTGTCACTAACCTGTTCTTGGGCAGGAAAAGTCCGATTAAAATTTCATGAATTTCCGCTTGGACACTTTTTCACTCTCCCCCGTTCACGTTGAGTACCAATAAACAAAACATTAATGGCGACTTTTCTGAATCACGTTGTCCGACGTTTGTCGAGGAATCCAGGAAAATGCAAAGTAAATGGACGCATAGTTTTTCTGACAAGTTGTTGCCGTTGCAGTTTGTTTTTTTGTGCAAGTTGTTTTTGACTTTCGTGCTTGCTGCTATTAACTAACAATATTTTCTTAGGTTATTGTCCGTGGTTTCAGTGGGGCAGCACAGTCTGCAAGCGAAACTGGCCTGACACTATCGCGTTACGAAAAAGGAGTAGGAAAAATTGTCCTGAATAATCCGAAGAAAAGGTATGAAATATTATCTTGAATATGGTGCATTGACGAACAATTGTGTTGCATTATACAAAAGTAACAAATTTTAAATTAGATTGTAATTTACTTTGTGATCTGCACTCTGCAGGGGGGGGGATTCATTGCTTCATTAAAATTATTTAATTTTAGCCCCCTCAAAGCTTGGGGAGGTCTCCTAATCCCTTGCCCCCGACACAGTATAGGAAATGTTTAGAAGGTGTTCTAGACCCATTAAGGTTTAGAATTGACAAAATTGCATAAGAGTTTGTGGTAGAGGTCCATAATGCTACACCAGTAGACATGCTATCATGGAAGCCAAAATAGGTATATTGCAGTCAACAAGTCAAAGTTCTGTACCACATGTGGCTTTACCACTTGCTTTATCAGTAAAAAATTCAAAGCTAACTTAACTAAGTTTGACTGTCTAAATAGGTGCAGCAAAACAGCTATATTACTTTTGACAGACTACTGCTGTACAACCCATTTACCTCAGTCTCCAACTCTTCAGCTCTACAACTCTTCAGCTCTACAGCTATGCAACTCTTCAGCTCTACAACTCTTCAGCTCTACAACTCTTCAGCTCTGCAACTCTTCAGCTCTGCAGCTGCTATATAACCATACAACTCTTCAGGTCTACAGACTACAGCTATACAACTGCACAATTATTCAGCTCTACAACCCTTCAGCTCTACAAATCTTACAACTCTTTAGCAGTATAGTTCTACAGCTGTAAATTTATGCCTTGTAAGAGTATAAAATTGAAATATACATCTTGTTAAATTCATCCTCTCTCAAAACTCTCCCAGGCAATCTGATGTTGTCCTTTAGATTTGAAAGTTACACATAAAGCAAATAATCTCTTTTCATGGTAGAAAATATTTCTTCTAAAGTTTGTCTTAAAAACAGGAGCTGTCTTCATTGAAGTTATCGAATAAACAGACATGTTCATTGCTCGCATTAATATTAATACACTTGTACATAAACTGATTGCAAACAACATATGACCTGTTGATCAATAAAGATTATAAAGCTTTATTAAAGTTTTGTGTTGTATTGATCTGCATGCTGTTTGTTTAGGAATGCCTTATCACTCGATATGTTGCAATCAATCGAAAACAACTTGTTGGAAAATGTTAAAAGAAAATCACAAGTTGTTGTTATATCAGCTAACGGTCCTGTGTTCTCCTCTGGTCATGACCTCAAGGAACTGGTATGAAAATGATGTATAGTTAAAATTCTTTTCAGTACTCTATGCCTTTTTTTGTGAACAATGCTGGTATGACTAGCAAGTTATTTTATGTATTTTAGACAAAAGAAAGTGGAAGCTCTTATCACAAAGAAATATTTGATAAATGTAGCGAAGTTATGTCACTAATTCAGGTAATTTTGTCCCCATAAATTAAGGCTGTATGCAGGCTGGGTAATATAGTGAGTAAGTAATGTAAGTGTAATTTTTTTGTTAAGGATATGCCGATACCAGTCATTGCTCAAGTGAAAGGTAAATTAAGTATGCTACATTTGACACAATATATTGCATTAACATAGTTTATAAATAATTATACCAAATATCTAATACATACAATATTGCATACATGATTTGCTGTACCATATGTTTCCTAAAAAAACTTATAATAAATGGCATTGTATGCATGTGTTGCATAAATCATTTAACTGTGTATTTTTTCTAGGTTTGGCCACAGCTGCTGGATGTCAGCTTGTTGCAAGTTGTGATTTGGCAGTTGCTGCAATGAATACGCACTTTGCCACACCAGGGTAATAGAGAGGTTTGGATTTGGCTTCCTGTATACCTCTACCACTACCTTAATCTATCTTTCAACCAATCAGATGTGCCGTACCTACCCGATTAACCAATCGAATTGTTTGACAATTGAGAAAAGGGAGTGGTTGGGGAAGCCAAATCTAACCTCTCTAATGTATTTTGTGGTGCTTGCATAATCACCACTACCAACATATGACCATGACAATGATATTTTGACATGCTATCATCAACACTACTGTCATGACCGCACCCACCACCATCATGACCACACCCACCACCATTATAACCACACCCACCACCATTATAACCACACCCACCACCATTATAACCACACCCACCACCATTATAACCACACCCACTACAATCATTTCCACATGAAGATTAACATGATCACAGCTAGTACATACCAACCTAACAATCCTTCCTCTACTGTAACAACCATTTAGGGTTAACATTGGTCTCTTTTGCTCAACACCAGCTGTTGCTCTTGGCAGAGCAGTCCCTCATAAAATTGCTATGGAAATGTTGTTCACAGGAAAATCTATTTCAGCAGAAGGTAATGGTACATAGTGAAGCTAAGTTTGAAAAGCCTAAAACGGGGGATTACCAGACATTGTACCCTCCAAGGTAAACATCGCAAAATTTTGTATATTTGAGGAGTGAGAAGTTAGTTTTCACTTTTAAAATTATTTTTCAAAATATTCTTTTTTTTAGATGCATTGCGTTATGGTTTAATCAACAAAGTTGTTCCAGAAGATGAATTGGAAGAAGAGGTATAAAGTAATACCATGCAATTAGCTCTGTTTTAATTAAGTAACATAATGTGCTGCAATGTCGGATTGAGCTGATAGAGCTATCAGTAGTATCCCCAAAGTTCTACCAAGTTGTACATTTTAATCAATACTGGCTTGATGAGAGTTTGTCAGGAAGTTGCATCATGCATTTTGGCTTCATCAAGTTGCATCTGAGAATCGTGCTTGATGCAACTTGATTGATATTTGCAGACTTGTAAAAAACAACTTGCATCAAGCTTCAATGGATAAAAAAGCCTTGACAACCAACTTACATCAAACCTGTTGACAACTTGCAAAAGACCAAGCAGGATACTTGTCACCATCAAGTCACAGCATTGCACATAGCCATAGTCAACACTTATATATAACTGTCATTTTTTGTCTTTTTAGACAATAAAACTAGCTGAGCAAATATGCACTACCAGTCAGCCAGTTGTAGCTATTGGCAAGAAATGTTATTATAAACAGATTACACAAGACAGAAACGAAGCTTACAGGTTAGATATTGATATTAGATAGCCTGTCACTGGACAACAAATGATGAGTGACTTTAAATTAACTCAAAAATGATGAACCTTATTAGGAGTTTTTCCAGTTTCTTGAGAGAAAATGACTATCCAGTGGATAGCACTACTAACCTTTTTAATTAAGCTTATTATATGGATTAATACTCCATGAATAATAACTTTGGCACAGGATTGCAGGTCAAGTTATGGTGGATAATTTGAAGTTACAAGATGGTAATGAGGGAATCAAAGCATTCATTGACAAGAGAAAACCTCAATGGACACATGAGGAAGGCTTGAGCAATTAAACAAGGATCTAAAAGTTAAATGAGATGACAGCGATCCCATAATGATGGAGCAGACTATAAAAGCAGCAATTTTAAAGTGCTGTATAAATCCAGGTAAATTCTTTAGAGAAATCTTAAATAAGAGTCCGAACAAAATGGGAAGTGGGAAACACATAAACTTGTCTTGTTTTCCAGATATTTAGAGTTTTAAAACACACAAATAGCTTGTGATGCTTTAAATAAATGTAGCATAGGTATATACATATGATATCACAATGTAGTATAGGACTGGTATTCATGATGTACGTTATAATGCGGATAGGTATATATGTCATAATAGTATAGGTTCATATAGTGTCATAATGTACTATAGGTAAATATGATGTGATAATGTAGCATGGGTGGATATGTCATAATGTGGATAAGTACATATGATGTCATAATGTAGATAAGTACATATGATGTCATATTAAGCTACATATACTCAAAAATTACCCAATTTTTTCCAGGCTTTTTCTGAGATATTTTAAGACTTTCTTTGATAGATGACATCACTTAAATTGTATGTTTTAAATGAAAGATGAATATCTTGAGAACAAGATGAGATATCAAGAAACTTAATGTGTCTTGTTATTCAAACGATATTTGATTAAGATCAAAAGTAGACAGAAATATACACACAACCTGTGTGTATTCAAGTTGAAACCCTTTTTGGCAGCTAATGATAGCGGAATACGACTGCACAAGAGACATTCCAGTGGTTTATTATGCTTTACTCTACCTCACAAATATTTCCATAGCAAGTTCTCGCTTAAATTTACAATCATATATCTTTCCGATCCGCTTTAAAATTGCACTCAGTAACCATATAGTATTTCTTCGTGTTCTTTCAAAGATGTCCACCTCTGACAGCATCTTGATACGACCTTCCCGCTGGCTCTTCTTGTCTCTTCTCCAGTTTGATCATATCATCAATACGAAGTATTGTAATGGCCGCCTCTGTTGCAAACTTTAGACATTTCACCTTGCAAACAACTGGTTCAAGTACTCCATCTTTCTTACTGTCTCGGATTACACCATTGACTAGATCTAGTCCCGTCCTGGAAAGATACGAGTAGGTTTTGGTCAGAACACTTAACATATGTAGTCTATGATTATACTAACCACTTAATTATGCCACTACACCACAGCCAAACCATACTGTAAACTATGTCATAAAAACTGCACCATATACAACATGCCATACCATACACCATACCAAAAAAACTTTTTAAATTAGGTTTACAGTAAAATTGAAGTTTTCTTAATAAACGATCTAAACCCTATATAAACCCATATCACTTACTTAAAACTTACCATTTAAAGTCAACTTTATCATTATTCGTCTGTGAAGTATTATGATATGCTCGAAGTTTTGCGACAAGTTCAGTTGAGTCTTTAGCTGCATTTACAGCTAATGTTTTAGGTATGACTAACAATGAGTTAGCAAATTCTGCAATTGCTAACTGTTCTCGTGAACCCTGTAGAATAAAGAAATGATATTGCTTGAAGCTATAAAAATCTTACCCCTCATCTTTACCGCCATTCTAATCTCAACTTTAATCTTAATCCTAATCGTTATTTCAATCTCAACCTCAATTGCATCTCAATGTTAATCTCAACTTAAATCTTAATCTTAACTTTCTCGTCAACAGGTCTTTAAACTATGATTCAAAGTGGTTTCTGAATACATTTATACACACTCCCATTCCCTAAAGGCAGGAGATGGGTATCATTTATCAACACCTTAATTATAAAAAGAAGTTAAACTTACAAGAGAAGTAGCAAAATTTTCTAAGTAGATGGACAAGGCAGCCTCCACAGCTCCCCCTCCTGGGACAACTTTCTTAGAATCCAAAACACGCTTCACCACACACAATGCGTCATGAAGGGATCGTTCCATTTCATCTAACATGAAGTCATTGGCTCCACGAAGGATGATAGATGCTGCTGACCTTGCTTTGGGCCTGCAGTGAATACAATTTTATTTAATTCAGATTTCAGTTTCATACAGTGCATGGCTAAAATTAGAAGTTGGTCTGAGTTGTTGAAAAATGGATGAGACAATGTCGTTTAGCCTTGTTACACCTGACTGCGGGTTCATTCAGGCTCAATAACGTTGGCACCCTGGAACAATGTTGCTCTAACAACATTGTTGCAAACTGTTTTCAACAACCTGGCACGACTTATACTTTTTTGGCATGTATGCTACCATTTTTAATACTTGAAAATTTAATCACAATTTTCAAGCATTTCATACCTGATTCTTTTACAAGCACCTCTTCTCCTTAAATAACATAAAATACAGTAAAAAAAGATTCAGATTCATCTTAATTGCTTTACCCTTTAATAAGAACCAGTTCATCGTCGGAAATTCTTTCTTGTACGACTTCCTCAGCTTGTCCCAACATACTTGCTTCAAAACTTTCATCTCCTTCCAAGTTTGTCAAAGTCAAAACCATTGTGGCTGGAAAGATATTGATCATATATCATCAGTACCTTATACCAATTTACCACTACCCATCCCCAGTGTGTACCCCCAGTGTATCCATGTGTTGCAGGACTTCACAGGTCTCACCTCCGGTCGCACGAGCAATTCTCTTGAGGTCTTGTTTCTTGCACCGCCTTATTGCCATTGCCCCAGCCTCCACGAAATATTTCAAACACAGATCATCAATTCCACCGCTCACAAGCACAACATTTGCCCCTGCGGCCAAAATCTTCTCTATTCTTTCCTTTGTGATATCTGATTCTCTAAAGTGGTCAATTCAAATGGTTGTTATATTAGTACACTTATTTTTCCAAAAGATCGAGAATTCTGGATAAATAGATGCCATCTACCTTTTCCGTATGGCCTCAAGTTTTTCAGGATCTTCTACAACAACACTTACACCCAGATGCATCTTGGCTTTCTGTAAGCTAAAGTCCAAGCATGCAATCTTTGCATTTTTGACCTTCTTGGGCATGGCTAGTGAAGCAAATGTGAAACTTAGGGTGAGTTGTTTGAGCTCATCTAGCATTGTAAATAGGCATACACATACTAAATTTAGACACCCCTACTTGCTACATTACAATTCTCATTATAGACTAAATTTTGACCTCAGCAAGAATTTTTTTTTAAATTACAAAGTCACATTACAAAGAGAATTCAAAGTAAAATAATGAAAATAGAGTCTTGAGAAGTTTTTAAAATGATCTAAATTTTGCAGAAATTTATTAGTCGTAAACCCAAGTTCTCAGAAAAAACTTTTTTCTACCTCTGCTGTGCAAATATATTTTGCTGTTGTCCATTATTTCTGACAATATTACCTTGAGATGCGATGGTACAATTCAGAGCATATCCGCCAACCAACAGACTCTCTCGTGCACTGGCACCATGAGCTTTGAGCACATTGATGGACTTGATAGGATACTTAACATCTCCTTTTGTTTCCCGCTTCACAGCCATAACGGCATCGACAACCATCTTGCCAAAGAAATCGCTGTCAGCTCCGATCAGTTTGGAAGACATTGCCGTCTTGGCAGCATTTATTATGCAATCCTCACCAAGAGCTTCCACTCCAATCGTCATATGTTCATTGATGTATTTGCATGCTTCTCTGTGATACAGAAAAATCAAGGGAACCAACCAATCAGTAACAAAACAACCTGCTAATGCAATTTATATTAGGGTTCTCTAAGCAATGTTACTCAATAGGCCAACTAAGCAGGCTAGGTCCTAATCCTAGAGTGTTATGTGTTAGCTTGCTCATATAGTGTTGGTTTGGACAGACTCTTCCCAATCAAGATAATGAAGAGCTTCCCCAATCAGGTCTGTGTGGAAAGGTTTTACTTCTAGAAAGGTTTTACGTAAATGTGTGATGGTATACTTTTGTTTGGTATACTTTTGTTTGAAAATACCAAAACGACATACAATGAAGTCAATAATCATTCAAATGTTGTTCTTTTATCCTGTACAAATTTATGACAAAGATATGTAAAAATAGTCATCCATCTCTAAATCACCCAAAATGCCTTCAAAGCAGATAGCTAATCCTTCCTCCTACTTTATTTATCTCACTTTGCTCAGATAGAATTACTTTGATTGCCTTTTTATCTAAAACAGAAGTATCCTGTGACAAAGGCCGGTGAGAGATCCCCCTACGAATCTCTCGTCAATCTCTCTTACTTGCAAGCAAGTCGGTAACCGCTGATTATTGATGTTGGGTGGATTTTAGACTTGACAAGGTCTTCAGCATTCTTCAATAATTCTGCTGCCAGTATCACAACTGATGTGGTCCCATCTCCAACCTCTTGGTCTTGTAAGTCAGCCAGCTCACATAAAACCTTTGCGGCAGGGTGCTCTACTTCAAGTAATTTCAATATAGTGGCACCATCATTGGTTACAGTAACATCCTAAAAATAATTTTTTTCAGGCATGTTCCACTTTATCTATTTATTCATCTAAGCTGTTTATTTTTGGGACATAAAAACTTGAATACAGCAAGTCATTGATTTTATTACACTTTTTCCATGGGAGGTTGTTTAAACCTGGGTTGCTGAGTTTTGCTGAGAAAAATGACCTGCCCTGCCCAAATAAATGTACAATTGAACATATATAAACTCAATTAAAATTGTACAGAATGACAGGCATTCCAAGCAATATTTGTTTAATATTTATTTAACAGACACCTTTATGCTCTATTTTTGCCAAACTATACTCACTCCAACATCGTCCACAAGCATTTTATCCAAACCAACAGGCCCCAAAGAACTTTTGACAATGTTTGCAATGGCTGACACCGCCATAACTACGCATAAAACAACACGAAACAAAGTTATGGGAAGCCATAAAAACACAACAACGACAAAGAACAAGAGTCAAGGCTTACCATTTTGTGTTCTGACCGACTCGCCGGTCGTTCTTTCCCCGCCAACGCTTATAAGTTCGGCAGCAGTCGGAGCACTAGACATTTTGAAACTTTAGCACAAAAAAAACCACATGTGAAAACGAAACGAGCCCGCTATACCGCAATAGACGCATGTCCGCGGCTGCACTTGCAGCAATACTTCATGTACACTATTTATTTATTTATTTATTTATTTATTTATTTATTTATTTATTTAACTTTGCCAAAAACATTTAACAGATTTACAAATAGACATCTACACAATAAACATAGAAAAGAATGGCAGGGACACCACAACAGTGTAAACCAATTACTGTGGGCCCTTTATACAAAAATACACACAATTATAATAACATACACACACAGTACATGGACAGGAGACTACTAAAAACAACAAGTTAGCTTGGAACGTAAGTGTCGACTAGTGTTACACTTCAGACATATAGTCTTCCATGTCCTCGAATCTTCTTCGTTGAAGCATTCTCTTAGGGCTATCAGGTAGTAATTTTGTAAATCGGTTTTAAATTGTCTAATATTAATGCCAGGAGATCTTAGTATAGTTGGTAAAGAGTTCCAGGTTCTAGATGCACGAATGAAGAAGGAGCGTTGGTAGGTAGAGGTTTTGCATTTGGCCGGACGGAAGGAAATTTGGTTGCCACTGGAGGATCTGGTCGTTCTGGTTTCAGAAATGACTTCAGGGAGGACATCATGGGACACGTCGACCAAACCGTTCACCGCTTTAAAAAAGAACACGAGATCCAAATACTCATGCCAGTAAGATAGTGGTAAGAGGCCCAAGCTGACAAGTCGTTCCCGATAAGTCTCGCTGCATAGGTACGGAAGGTTTAGGGTGTACTTCGTTGCCCTCTTTTGGACCCGCCCCACACGTTGGATAAGGGTAACGGTTTGAGGCGACCAAACCTGGCTTGAGTAACCGAAAACCGAGCGAACCAAAGATAGATACAGAGTCCGGCGGGTCCTCACTTCGCTTATTTCTCCAGAACATCGCTTTACAAATCCAAGAAGTTTGTTGGCCCGAGCACACCGGTCTAAAACGTGTTTAGACCAGGTTAGGTCGCTCGCGATCCAGATTCCCAGATCCTTCTCTGCTGTCATATCTTTAAGTTCTTTACCTTTGATGCAGTATGGATGATTGATTGGTTGTCTACGTCTGGTGATACTAATACTTTTGCATTTTTCTTCATTAAACATAAGACCGCTTGTCTTGGACCAGGATTCAAGGTTATTCAAGTCGTCTTGGAGTAATATAGCATCGGTAATGGAGTCAATTCTTCGAAAGATTTTGGTGTCATCTGCAAAACATGCAACTGTCGAGTTGGCCACAGCAACTGGTAAGTCGTTGACATACAAGAGGAAGAGTATTGGTCCTAAGATACTTCCTTGTGGAACACCGGAGCATACTGGTTTTTGGGAAGAAGTAGCGCCAAGAGTTGTAACGCGCTGTTGGCGGTCATGTAGATACGAGGTGAACCACTGGAGAAGAGATCCGCCGATGTTGTACTTATGGAGTTTGTTTATCAGAGCTGTATGGCTGACTTTGTCAAAAGCCTTTGACATGTCCATGAAGATCATATCAGTTTGTTTACCAGAGTCTAAAATAGATCCAATGTAGTGCAAAACTTCGACCAACTGGGTTGTGCATGACCTTCCAGGGATGAAACCATGTTGAGCGGAGCTAAACAGCGACATCAAGTGGTCTCTCAGCTTTCTCAGCACACAGCGCTCGAGGACTTTAGATGTTACACTCAGAAGCGAAATTGGACGATAATTTTCAACGTTGGAGATATCACCTTTTTTATGAATGGGGATGATGTTCGCGAGCTTCCATTCCACTAACCTCAAAAATTTTGACAAAATTAAAAAACTCAATAATATCGATGTGCGCAATTCCCGCAAAATCCAATTCAAAAAAATTGAGTCATTCACTGATCTGTGAAGTGACCCATTTACATCATCATAGCCATCAATCAAGTCATCAAAATTTGATCTCAAACAATAGAAGAGTCTGATTTCGGAGAATTCAAAATGGTTGCGCACGCCGTTTGTGGCTGTACGATGATATTTTAACTCATTTTTAATACATAGATTTTTTGAGACCTAGAGTTGCTTGCGTTCACTGAATTAAACTGCACACTATTTAAACAAATTACTAGCAAAGAATATTCTAAAAGTCAAACCGAAAATAACCATTCTGACAGTCAGTTTACTGTAATATTCTAGCTTTCGACTAAGATTTTATAGTTTTATTTACCATTGTTTTCTATTTTATAAAAATACTGAGAGGTTCCCGTGTTTAAAGCATTTAAAGAAAGTGAAAAGGAAACTCCAAACCTCCTGCGATTTAGTGAAGCACAATGAAAACGAACCTGAAAGCCTAAAAAGCAAGACGTGAACACATTTTCTCCTCCTATGTGATGTATGTAATAAAAAATAGACCTGTTTAAATAGTTCATATCCGCCGTTAACCTAATTTATGTTGCCTTTTTATGTTTGCCCAATCGGCTGGATTGCTTTTCCTTACGCCACTTACTATCCTAGGCATATTCGAGCAATATATTTGATAGGGTGACTCTATATTCAATAACATGCAAAGGCGGTGATTACATCTTTTTTTATTTGATTTATAATAAGTTATTCCTACATCGCCAATAAGTTATTCCTACATCGACACATCAAACGCAGGATAACATACATTACAATACATACACAACATTACAATATAATCTATATGTGGTACATATTGTGGTAGAGATTCAACAATATACAGCGTTAGCCAGTAACTGCGAACCCACATAAGAATAACATTCCTGTTAGTTTCGAACAACGGAGCCGGAGATGGAAAGCGGCCCACACCAAAACTGTCTAACAGTTTGGCCAAACTGTCGAACAGTTTGGCCTAAAAATAACAGCAGAATCAAATTTACACGTGGTAAACTTTCTAGACGTAACATTCGACCTTTCTACCGGAAAATATAAACCTTATAGGAAGCCCAATGACGATCCGTTATACATACACAAGCACTCTAACCACCCACCCAGCATCTTAAGGCAACTTCCAGCATCTATCAACAAGCGCATTTCAACGCTGTCATCTGACAAACAAGTATTTGACGATGCAGTACAAACATATCAAAACGCACTAGGACATAGCAACTTCAGCCACAAGCTGGAATACATGCCACATGTAACACAGCAACCACGCAGGAACAGGCAACGCAACATCATTTGGTTTAACCCTCCATTTAGCAAAAATGTCAAGACAAACATCGCACGCAGTTTCCTCAAGCTTGTAGACACGCACTTTCCAATAGGCAACAAGTTACACAAGATTTTCAATAGGAACACAGTTAAGGTCAGTTACAGCTGCATGAACAACGTTAAGTCAATTATCACAAGTCACAACACACGCATAATTAGGAAAAGCCAACCACAAGACATTAGCGCAGAGAACTGTAACTGTAGGAACAAGCACACATGCCCATTGCAGAACAAGTGCATGAGTAAGGACATTGTATACAAAGCAACAATTTTGACAGGCAACACACAGGACACAAAGCACTACATTGGCATGACCTCAAACACATTCAAAGAGCGATACAGGAATCATATCAAATCTTTCACACACAAAAAATATTCGAACGAGACGGAACTTTCGAAACACGTTTGGCACTTAAAGCAAAAGAAAACAGATTTCACCATAAAATGGTCCATAATAAAAAAGTCTATTTCTTACACGGGAGGATCCAAAAGATGTAATTTATGTTTGGAGGAAAAAATCAGTATTTTGAAAGAAAAAAACAACTGCTTGCTTAACAAAAGATCGGAAATAGTTTCGGCCTGCCAACACAAAAGCAGATTTCAGGTAAACAACCTAAACAAAGAAAGGAATGCATGCTATTCAACCACCCACGCGCCCACGTTTCCACCTTGAGCATAAAAGAAGCTCGCACATTTTCGAAATTTGTCTACCACCTGAAGATTCCCTTTAGATGAAACAGACTGTAGTGGTAAGTTTTTGAGGTATTTTGCACAATTATATATATATATATATATATATATATATATATATATATATATATATATATATATATATATATATATATATATATATATATATATATATATATATATATATATATATATATATATAATGTGCTAGTTTTGGTTAGCGAAATACAATGCTCAGTACTGTGCTCAATGACATATAGACAGAGCGAAGTGTATAATTATGCAAAATACCTTAAAAACTTACCACTACAGTCTGTTTCATCCAGAGGGAATCTTCTGGTGGTAGATAAATTTCGAAAATGTGTGAGCTTCTTTGTGCTCAAGTAGAAAACGTGGGCGCGTGGGTGATTGAATAGCATGCATTCCTTTCTTTGTTTCGGTTGTTTACCTGAAATCTGCTTTTGTGTTGGCAGGCCGAAACGATTTCCGATCTTTTGTTGAGCAAGCAATTGTTTTTTTTCTTTCAAAATACTAATTTTTTCCTCCAAACATAAATTACATCTTTTGGATCCTCCCGTGTAAGAAATAGACTTTTTTTATTATGGACCATTTTATGGTGAAATCTGTTTTGTTTTGCTTTAAGTGCCAAACGTGTTTCGAAAGTCCCGTTTCGTTCGAATATTTTTTGTGAGTGAAAGATTTGATATGAATATATATACTCTACTGTACTCTACTGTCCCACTGTATTGTAGTGTTAAATCAGAAATTAACGTGTGCGGGAAGCCCAAGGCTTAGATTCGTCATGATGGTGTCGAGAATCTAATATGGTGTATTTTAATATCTGTATTATAAGGTAAATTTTGCCTTTCTTTCTTAGGAATTAGATTAAGATTTGATTTCGTGTATGCATGAGTCACAACTCCCGTGCAGCTGTAACTTCAACCCTTAATCCTAGCACTAACAGAAACGACATAGCTGCATTATTTTACAATCGAATGTATTCCTCTCATACATCTAATTCTCTGCCGAAATTCAAGCTAAGATTTTTTGGCAATGTGGGTTTCGTCTTGAAAAGTAAAACGTCAGGGGGCAAAACAAATTAACAAAATAATGAAACTGAAATATCTCATCAACGGAACGCTGTGACACTGAAAGTAAAAAAGAATTTCTGCAACAGTTTTAAATAACTTAAAAGTTCTTGCACAATATGCTAAAAAAATTATCCGTGAAAATATCAGAAATAGAAAAGTCCGACAATTAGTAAGTGACAACTCACACCAAATCATTTACCAGTAATCCACTCGATCGTTCATGCTTGAGCTTGTGGTGCAAATTTTTTTAAGCAATTTTTTATCTTTGCTCTTTATTTTAAGGCAAATGTTTTTCAAAAGACTTCTGCGAGATTTGAACAAGACTAACGGTAACGCACAGCAAACCATTTACCACTAGACCATTCATTGCTTGCGCTACTTGCGCTTGTGATGTAAATTATTCACTTTAACCAATTTTTCTGTTTATTTTTAAACCGAACTTAGTTTGAGAAAGACTTCAGTGAGATTTGATTCAACGGTGCCCTAGCCCTAGCCCTATAGCCCTTGCTAATCTTTGCCAGGTCTTTCATGTTTGACTGGTTGGCGATGTAAATTATTTAACTAATCGTTTGGTCTTTATTTTAAGCCAAAATTTTAGCAAAAGACTGCAAGAAGATTTGAACCAAACTAACGGTTACTCACAACAAACCATTTACCACTTGACCATTTGCTCATCAGCTCATGCTTAAATTTCTGATGAAATTATTGACTTAATTTAACCAATCTTCGGTGTTTATTCAAAGCCAAAAATTTTGAAAAGGTCAATGAATTATAAACAAGTCCACATCAAATGAACAAGTGGTCTGGAGGAGAAGGCTTTGGTTTAATGCTTAGAAGGGGTGAACGAGTATTTTGAATGGGTGAAGGCTATGGCTTAAATTACCATTACCAGTTAGTAAAGAAAAACATTGGTCAATAATTCACATCACACTCACAACCATGAGCGACACTTTCAAAATTCTTAGCTTAAAGTTCATTAGATGACAAGAAAACACTAAATTCCCCTTTCTTTTAAATTTTTGTTGGACATTTTCTCATTATTTATTTCTCTCTATCTCTTATTACTCGTAAAGAATGAGGAGATATAGCAGTTCAAAATATAAGCAATGTCTACATCACTGACTGGAAACCCCAATTTAGAATGATGTTCCCGCCTTACACTCAAACGACCGAATGTTTTTTGTCTGGGAAATTGAAACTTTTTACCCACGCTTCTAAACGCCTTGATCGGCAGCCATTTTGGACCGTACATTCCGACTTCTTTTACATGAATTCGTGATGACTGATCATGATTTGCCACTTGAAAGAAATATGCAATAGGTGATGAAAAATTCAGTTTTAGTATAAGGAATAGATTTTAAAGCATTTTAAAACCAAGTTTTATTAGCGAAAATTTAGGGGGAATGGGGGGACAAAATTCCAAAAAATGAATAATATATATTCTCAATCGTTTCAACTTCCGCTTCTGTAAAGCAACTTCCGGTTTGAAAACACCCACAAATTAGTACTGTTGTTTCGAGTTACAAATTTGTCGTTTTCTGCAAAGTTGCGGCCAGTGAGCATTTAATTCATCAAAACAAACACAGTTTGAGATGAAGTGACGTCCAGGATATCAAAACAGCGACGGGATGAGGCCGCATCGATTAGTTTTATCGATTTTGCTGTTCGCTTGTTGCTGCCTTTCATTCGGAGGGCTAGGTTTGTTTGCGTTCGAAGACGGAAGTATTACAACCTCGAAACGTTGCGAATGCGATTCTGTAGACTTGTGGTTGTCTAGGCGTACTAATGGGGCTCCGAAATTATTCAACTACGAAGATATTGCGTCTAGTGATGTGCTACATTTGCAGCCGAAAGTCAGTCTTGGCGCGAGAGGCTTGCTCCTATGGATGCCAAAACACTGCGAATTGAAACTAGACGATGGCTTGGTTTTTCAAAAGAATGTCGGGATAAATAATCAACATAGCACTAATCGATTGGCTGAGGTATAAGATTAGTCTTTTAAATTGTTTGTATTAATTTATTGGTGATTATATTTGCGTTGTTAGCGATATGATGAGTGAGTATTACTCGGTTTGTCATACTGTTTGTTCCGAAAGTTCTAAATGCGACTGCTTTTCAAAACAGATATGGATCAAAGATGACAATTCGAAAAATTGTATTGCGGCTACCGTGAAATGTAATCTGAAGTCTATATGTGTCGGAATAGGAACCCGGACGAAAGGTATTAATATCTGTAGTTGTGGGTCTGGGAACTGAAACTGACTTTGAGTATGTGCAAAACGGATTTACATTTCATAAGCCTTCTTATCAGAGTGTTGTTGGGTGCTTGGGTCTTTAACATTATAAACTGGTTAAAATATAGAATGTTACCCCAGAATTCTAGATTTAGCTTTGGCTTAATTTTGCTCTTAGTGCCTGAGCTCTTGTAATACAAACACATTTTGTGTATTTGAGAGGACAACAATTAAAGTGTCTAGGATTCTTTAGTATGCTTGAGTGCATATTTTTTATGTGTGGTACATGCCTTTATTTGTCATCGACTTCCCGGTTGGTAAATTGACCATATAATAGGTCATTGACTTCCTGTGATAGTCTGGCTCTTAGGTTTTAGACCACAGTTATTATTCTAGCTATTCTGGACTTGCTTGAAAAGGCTTAGTTGATGCAATATAATCTTATAACTAATGCTCACATTAAAATACAAATCCACTTGAATGAAATTAAATTTGATTATTTTTTACAGATGTAATCCACTTTCCTCAAAGAAAACTGTTAATGTATAAGACACATAACAACGAACAGACGTTTGCCAAAAAACGCTATGGGATTTTGTTGAGTGGGCTGGTTTTATGCTCGCTTATCATTCTTGTTGTCTTGTGTGGAAAGGCTGAAAAGAAGTATGTCTTAAATGTTGAGAAATTTTGGTAATATATTATTTAACAGGTCTTTGCACTCAGTATATCCCTAATGCACTGCATCTTCCAGGGAACCTAGTGATTTCTTCAACCCCTGATATGTCCATCCATAATTCCCACCCCTCTTTCAAGTCATGCCACGTTTGAAAACACATACTCAAACTGACCTGACTGTGCATCTCAGTTGGCAGCTCAATGGGCTAGCATTCCCAAGGTTCAATTCCTGTCATAGACAGGTATATTTTTCAGCTTGCCTGGTGTGGATATATAATGCAGAGCAACACCTAAAACATCTAGTTTGAAAAGCCCGAAACCACAGGTTGTCCCCTTGGGTTAATAAAATAGGTAGGAAGTCAGGTTGTTAGCTAGCCCATATAGTGTCCGTTTGACAGACTCTTCCCAATTGAAATAACTAAGGAACTTTCCCAATCAGAAAGTGGAATGTTTCTATTTTATAAGATGAATGTGACTGTGTATTGTTTTGTTTACTTTTATTGTTATCTATATTGTAAAGAAAATACTATAAAAACAACATTTTCCCAATTTACCAAAAACGGACTTAACTTTGGTTTTCCAGCTAACACCCCAATCTCGTACCCAGAGCAATGCCTGTTCGCGGGTTAGGCTGGCATTGGCTCTGGGGAAACGGAATGAACTGCGTATGATTTCATACGCGCTCACTTAATGCGCATGCTCTCCACTAATAGGCTATGCTTTATTTATTCGGGCTCAACTGTTGTATTTATGATTATTTTGCTGGAAATAAAGCACAGCCTATTAGTGGAGAGCATGCACATTAAGTGAGCGCGTATGAAATCATATGCAGTTCATTCCGTTTCCCCAGAGCCAATGCCAGCCAACCCGCGAAACACCTAACACCCTGGAAGTCCCCCAAGTCCTTGAGCGGTCCTGGGAATTTTTAATAATTGCTTGGAAACAAAAATGTTGCCTTCTATTTTTTTCTCTTGTATTTGACTGTTTCAATATGGGCAGCCATAAACACATAAACACAACACACTACTAGTAGTCAGCAGATGACATCTATTAAAATAAACGTTAAGTTACTTTCGTTATCTTGGAGTATTATCATGTGGGACATTCGATTGCCATTCAATTTAAAAGACAACAACCACAAGCACTGGCAATTTTTGCTGCCAATGTTTCAGTTTTTGAAATATTAATGAGTTTCACAAGGTGTTTTACAAATTCTGTATATGTATACGAAAATTTATGTCAAAATTGCTAGTTGTAAAATTTGTGTGTAGATTTGGTGTTTTACAAATTCTGTATAAAACCAAAATTTATTTTAAAACTATGTCATTGTGCTAGCTCTCATGACAGTGTTGCCCATTACAGTGTTGGTGTTGGTGATGGTAATGTTGAAATAGTATCCTCTGAAAAAATAAAGGTATTGTCTATATAGTAGTGTTTTTTATTCTTTAAATTTTACTTCAACATATCTAGTATACATATATATACCTATATACCTTTGAATTGAAAAAATATATATATTTGAATTGCTTTCCCAGACCATAAATAAAACTAGTTCACTGACCATAAATGAAATTGATTTCAAAAGAAATGATTAGTTATTGTTTAGAACACAAATAGGGTATATGAACATGCCCCCTATTATCAAGCTGAATATGCCATGCAATGTGAAAATGCCTATGAAACGGAAATTTTTATTGCATGATGTGAAAGAATGTTTAACACTGTAATACTTGTTCTTTTATACTTTTGTGCTGCAAGGCTTTGTTGATGAGATATTTCAGTTTCAAGTTTTTGTTTTTATTATGTCACAATTTGCATAATGACTTATCAGAAAGTAGACTATAATATTGTTTTCCTATAAAGAGGCAATTAGGAAAATAAATGGCATGACTGTATTTGCCCTTAACATATATATCATGTCAAGATTTTTCAATAACAATTCATTACAATGTGTTCAACAACATATCATTATGCAAATTGTGACGTCATAAACGGGGAAAACGAAAACTTGAAACTGAAAAATCTCCTCAACAAAGTGTTGCAGCGCAAAAGTATAAAAGAATGTATTACAGTTTTAAATATTCTTTTACATCATGCAATAAAAATTTTCATGTCATAATGGGCACTTTATGCAAAGTTAATACGTTAAACATTTGGGGCCAGTTGTTCAAAGCTGGGTTAGCACTAATCCTGGGCTAAAGTTTAAACCACTTTTCTACTTTCTTTATTTCTACACCTCCATTCCTTTCCAAACTTTAGGAAGCAAAACTACCATTGCTCCAGACCTGATTTCTTAACAAATATTTTCAAGATTATGAACAAGCTTCCGGAAAGTTTCGAAAGAAATTGCCCGTTAACCCAGGGTTAAGCTAACCGGCTTTTGTACAACTGGCCCTTGTAAGTTACTGTAATGTTTTCTTGGCCACAGTTTATCTGTCAAAACAACAAAAAAAAAAAAGTTAGGCTAAAATGTAGATAGTGCTATCTACAGAATAGTAATGTTATGCTGTCACAGGCAGGCATAAAAACAATGACACCTGGACTACTTACGTAGCTCGCAAGAGATAAAAGGTGACTTCAACTCGAAAATGCAGGACTTTAATATGGACTATACCAGTTACTGAACATGTTTAGAAAGTTTGAAAAAATCGTACGGTGGGTAGCGCTGCAGCCAGCTTTAAACTTTAATATGAGTTTTACCAAATACTCATTGTAATGGTAATACTGAACATATTTACTAAGTTAAAGAAAATCACTATCAAGTGAATAGGATTATAGCGCTATCCACCCGATAGTGATTTTTTCAACTGCCGCGGAAAGGTATAAAAAGCAATGACATGCACCAGGGATATTGAACTCGCTTAGAGATAAAAAGTGACTTCAACTCGAAAATGCTGAACTTTTGTAAAGGTTTTACCAGTTACTGGTTATGTTAATGATTAAAGGTTGAGTTTGAGTTTTACCTATTGCCGAACATTTTTACTCTACAAAGTTTAAGGAAATAAATATCCGGTGGACAGCGTTTCCAATCTCTAACAGCAAATTCCATCAATTTTAGCCTGATCAAAGAGACAGCAACAACGAAGAAGTTCTAGAAATAAAAGTGGAAAGTTCGGGCGACCTAAAGACGGACACGAACTCAAACAGCGCTCAAGCTTCTGCTCTAGGTGCTGACCCGCACTCCGTCATCGCTGGAGGCATCGAGGGCCAGGCAGACGTCGGTATTAGCAGCGAAGACGGTGTCGGGTTCAGTAAGGAGAAACGCGGAGAAAAGAGAGCGTCGAGTGGTAGCGTCGAAGAAAGAAGAGACAATGGCAAGAATGAGGTCGAAGTAGAAAACCTCGTAGACAAAAGCGATAACGGAATGAAAAAGGATGAAACAAAGCGACAGAAAAGTCGAGAGAATGATACCCACGAGGGGAAAAAAGATAAGCGAAAGCAAGAAAAGAAAAAGGGCGTGGAGGGCAAGGAGCGAGGGAAGGAGATGAGATCGAAGCGTTCCCACACTGCACCCGAACAGAAATCCTCGCTGCCCAAAACGAGGTTCTCGCTCAGAGGAAACAGCTCGAAGGAGACACGTTCAGCGGAAGCAAGCGCTTACGAGGAGCCTAAGATCGTGAAGAGAGAGAAGAAAAGTTCGAAGAAGAAGACGGATGACGGATCCTCCCAACCCTCCTTTGTGCCGGAAAATCGTCGTAGCTTTATGAACAGGGAACTGCCGAAGAGACCTTCGGAAGAACTCGCCGAACCCCCGCCCCAGGCTCGGGACTCTTACGCAGATGATGCAGACGCAAACGACTACGAAACTGTTAATGCAACGAGGTCACCCCCGAGAAGTCCCGTAAAACTCGACGTGCTCGCTCAGGACGACAACATTTCGGATACGTACGACACTGTGAATGATACGACAGCGAAGAAAGCCGGCCCGGACCCAAGTGCCGACGACGCCGCGAACATGTACGAAACGGTCGAGACTAAGAAATTAAAACCACAAAGTTCTGTTATTGTCAATCACACGCCAGTTTCGAGCAACCCGCAGTTCTACGAAAGCGTTCCGAGCGAGTACGAGGACCCGAGTGCTAACCGACAGCGAAGCTTTTCCGAACGCACATCCGCCTCGTCCACCCCCAGCATTGACGCCGCGCGAAAAACGATGTCTCTCGGTCGAGATGCGCCATCGCTGCCTCCCAGAGATCTGGAATTCCACGGAGGTGCAGCTCAGAATGATGCGCTGATGGTATTAGATGATATTGAACCCTATACGATCACTTTTAAGAAAGGCGACCATATTATTCAAGAGACTAGTATTTCCGCCTACTCCAGGCCGTCCAAACACGGCGAGCCGGAGGGCGACGAGGATGACGAGGAGCGTGTAGAGCAGTCAGTGTTGAGCCCGGAAGAGAAGGAGTGTCTCTATACCAAAGTTGACAAGGAAAAGCAGAAGAAAGATAGAATGGAAGCCGAAATGGGAAAGACAAACGAAGGCGCTGAGATTGTCGGAGAGTTGAAGACAAACGGTGAAGCCGGAGCGACAGCTTCTGTCTCTGCAGGTTAGTAATTTGGCGATCGTAATGATTTGATCGCTGTTACTTTACTTAAAGTATTAAGAAAATCAGTATTCACTTGTAACGAAGTACGTTTTTGTTTAATATTATTTTGCTTTTTTACTTCGGTACTTTTGCTATACTTTGGTGAAGTAACAAAGTGTAAAGTTGTTCTCGAAGCGAAGTCCGCACTGAGCAGACTAGTCAGAATGTGCTTGGCTCAGCCAGGCTATGGCTCAGGGCTGTTACCTCTGGTTTACTACCGTCCAAATAAACTAGCTGATCTGACCGTGAGTGAAAGGTCTGGAACTAGCTACCAGATAGAAATCCATTTTGCTGTTGTTAATCATTTATATCTTTTGTTCTCCTCTATGAAACTTGTTGAAACTTAGTAACTGTCTTTAATAAAGAAAATTATAAGTCTGCCAGAAATTTGGAAACAAAGTGGATTATATTTCATGGGAACTTTGATAATTTTGATCGACGAATGTATTTCTATTCGACAACTAGTACCAGTACTTTTCCGTGTTTTCATATCAACTGGAATGCATGCTCTGTTAAATTCTAGTTCAGTTGTACTTTCACTTAAGTATATTTTTCTAATACTTTGCTTTTACTTGGAGTAAAATTTTCAAGCAGTATTTTCCCTTTACGTACTAAGTAATATTTTCAGGCAAATCAGAGCAGAAGCTTTGTCTTTTTGCTTTGTCTTTATAACCTCTCAGGAAAAGTCATCTTTTGCCAGGTCGTTTATATTGATTTAGCAGGTGGGGGAATAAGTAAATATGGTTATTATTTCTCAACGTAGATTTTGTCGAAGAACACCAGTACGAAGCAGTAGAGAAGAAGGCTGCAGTGTTGGAGAAAAAAGGTTCTTTTGAACAGACCGAGGATCTTTCGCTTTACGAAGAAGTCGTTACGAAAGACGATCCAAAATCTGCGAAGCTTATCGCGTATGTATAGACAAAGCATGTATGAAATAACGCCAAAATGTACAAAGCGGCTTTGCTAGTATTTTATGCACCTATCAAATGGGATCCCGTGCCCAGCCAAACCGAAAATGATATTTCATTAGGGGAACGTGAGGGTCTTGTATAGTACACTACTTTGTTTTCACCAAATTTTAGTACCTCGCTTCTTTGTTTTCACCAAACTTTAGTACTGCGCAAAAATGAACAACTTGAGCAATTTTAATTGTTCCTTGTATGTTTGCATGGTCATTATTAATCAAAGTGTAATTTTGTGGGAACACCACGTCAATTTATTATCGCAAAGCTTTCGATCCGTAAGCTCGGATCTACATCAGTGCCAATAATAATAATCGCATTATTATTAACACTGATGAAGGTCAGAGCTCACGGATCGAAAGCTTCGCGATAGTTAATTTACGTGGTGTATTCACAAAATTATACTTCGAGCAATGTCGTCAACAACGTGCTGATGTTGTGCTGCACCGTGTAAACAACTGTTGTCAACAACCATTGCTCAAAAACCTTTTTCAACCCTGAACAACACAAGCTTGTTGTATCAACATGACAACATTGTCGTATCATCGTTGTCAGCTCTTGTCATAATAGGTATTTCATGTCAAATCTTGGTATGTCCGCTCCCCCGCCCCCGTTTTCTGGGGCATAACATCGGCAGGTGTATTAGACAGGATGTAAGAAAAGAAACGTCTGATCGAACTTTAGTGTCCTTTGGCGCGCTCAATACTTAATTTTCAAAACTAATTCTTTCTAACTTGAAAAGATTGGGCTTTTAGCATCTAATTGGTGTCTGTTATAGGAGCGATACATAGCGATATTGAAGCCATTCTGGCAGAGCCCGACATGGTACAGTTACTATTAAAAGTATGCATGATAGTATTTACATAATTTTGCGTTTACTTGATAGTACGTTTGAAATGTTGTAATAGATAAAATGGTCTAGCTCGACTTTTCCAGGTTTTCTGTGATCAATTTTTCTTGTTGTTTTATAGAAACGGTGAATTTCAAAAGCTAAAAGCCTGGTCTTTCCGACTGTGAATGAATTATTTCTGTAGATTATATATTGAGCACGCTAAAGCACTCCACTTCACAATAATCTTTATGCACTGTATATTTTGGGAGGTTATCTTAGATTTTCAGGCAAATATGTATTCAAACGCCTTAAAAAGCATAGGGGGCTGGGCTGCATAATATGGGTGAATGCATTGGTCCTAGAAAAGTATTGAGGTTAGCTGAAAAAGACCCAGGATAAAGCTATAAAATATGACAGGTCTCAAAGAAAAAGTAACAGAAAGAAAATTAGACAATATTTCCCCACATACATACACACACATGGACATATAATTGAATTTTGGATATAGCGAGCGAAGTACTTGATTGGTGGGGTGATAGGTCTTCAAGGAAGCTAGCTATGATCAAGGAAAGCGCCACTTTTTACAAGCACATGTATAAACAAGCACATATGTAAACAAGCACAAGCACATATATTTACAAGCACAAGCACATTGAGAGTAGGTGTGGTGTATTTTACATCGCACTTTCTTATACATCTTATACATCTTATACATCTTTCTTATACATCTTTAGCATTGATAAGATTTTAACGATCAACTGTCTTTAGGTGTTTGCTTGCAGAAAATATTTTCGGTGCCTTTCTGTTCCCAGCAAATAAAATATTTTATGCAGTCTGCTTTGGAAGGGTGGGGGGGGGGAGGGGTGTTTAGTGTGCTACATAATCTCTTGCCATTACTGGAAGTTATCATTCCAGTATTTATGGAATTAACAACGTACTATACCACCTACGAAAGAAAGGCTCTGCACTAAGCTATATATATCTAGACAACAAACCGAATTTGTGAAATATGTTTGAAATGCTTCCAAAGTTGTACCAACCCCATATCCAGTATATCCGACCGCGGTAGAAGGCCTGGAACTAGCTACCAAATAGAAATCCATTTTCCTGGTTTTATTTTCCCTTTTTGAACTTGTTGGAACTTAATAATCATGTTTAGTAAAGTGAATTATTGATGCACCAGAAACTTAGAAGCAAAGCAAATTATATTTCTCGAGGAATTTGGATAGAAAAATGGATTTCTATTTCCCAAGTGGTACGAATACTTTGCCGCATATTCATAATCACACTGAATAATCAATGCATAATCAATTGTTTTTAATCTCATTCTAATAATTTGTAAACATTATGAAGCCATAATTATTTTTTACACGATTATTTTTATTACATATCCGCCATACGAGTAAACGAGTATTAATATTTTGGTGATAGTATTCGCACTGAGCGGAACTAATGCAGTTGTTTTTTTCACGCATATATTTGTTTCAAAACTTGGCCTGTCATGAATTTGCTTTTGTCCACGCCGATTGCGTTGAGGACAGTCGTAGCAACGTCCAGATTCGACACATACGTGTTTTCCAAGCTGTTGTTCTTCAACACACAAGGACCTAAAGGAAGCGGGGAAAATTAAGAAGAGATTAAAACACTTGTTAAAGCCGAAATCAGAATGCGTTCGCATGTCTCGTGGTAACTTGTTCACGACAAGTCTGTTGCAAGTTGTTAACAAACTTTTTGCAAGTTGATTATCGTTTTTTTTAAAATTGTTATCCACGGACTTGCTGCAAGCTGTAACATATGTCTGCGACCATACACAATCAAAAGAATGGACTGGAAACGCAAGCTAAAGCGTCAATGTTGCTGACGCCACATCCGTGATACGGCCTGATATGCTATACTTTGGAACCCTGTAACTTAACTTTAAATATACTTCAGGAGTTTCTATTTACATATTTTAAACAAGAACGGCGATGTCTATGCAACTATCGACTTTTAAAATTCTTTATGGATATATAACAAAGCTAAAACCCTACAGAAATGTCGCCATTGTTGTTGTTGAAAAAGGTTTACGAAAACATTAAATGGTGATTTTCCGCCTTGTTTATCTCCCTGAAAAGTTTTAAAAGTCGATAGTTGCATTCACATTCCTGTTCTTGTTTAAAATATGTAAATACGGAGTCCTGAAATGTATTTAAAGTGAAGCTACAGGGCTCCAAAGTAAAGCGTATCACGAATGTCGCGTAAACTTTAGCTTGCGTTTTCAGTCCATTCCTTAGATTGTCTGTGCTGCAACAGACAAGTTGCATCAAGCATTTTAACAGATTGGTAAATGACAAGTTGCCACGAGCCGGTGAAATTCTGCCAGGCATCTTGCAACAAGTCTGTGGCGTTTTCGGGTTTGTAAAATTGGGTTTGTTATGATAACAACTCACCTTGAATGAGTACCGGAATATCAACCAATGCGTTGAATGGTTTAAAACCACCGCCTCCAGCATCGTGTTTGCTTCTCCAACCACCGTGATCGGACACAATCACTATCAACGTGCTATCAAACATTGGTTGACCTGAATTGAAAGTTTTCGGTTAGTCTAGCACGGCCCAAAGTGACAGCCGTTCATCGGTCTATAATTTTTTTTGGGGGGGGATCTGAAAATTTAATTTCTGCCAGCTATTTTAGTGATTTTATACATAATCAGTAGCTGCTGGTCTGGCGGCATTTTGCATGGTGATTTTCTTGTAAAACATAGTTAGACAATGTGTGACTTCTAATAACCACTCCTATAAGCAACTCTTGTAAACACTATAGACACTTAAGAAAGGCTGTTGCTTTTGCTTTCCAGAAGTTAGAGCTATCCCGACACTGCTGGGTCATTTTGGGGCCATGTTGTTGACCGCCATAGTCTTGCTGTTACTTCAGTTTCGGAAGAAGAACATCTCAAAATATGGCCCTGCGACGTTTGTGAATTTTGTATATATTTGTATCAGGACACACGGAAAAAGTTGCCATTTTTGAGCCGAGAAAACCTTGATGGTAGTTACTTTTGCTAATTTTTTCACAGGTGGCCCAATTCACTGTGTTGCTTCAGGAATATGTAGAGATCGATGCGCACACTTCGGAAGTTCTTAATTAAATGTGTTTATGTGCGCGCTGATCTCTATATGAAACTACACGGCGAATTGGGCCGCCTATGATTTACGCTAACCAAAAAAGGTAGATGAAACCCTTCCAACCTACCAGACGAGTCGTTGTTCTGCTTTAATGCGTCAATCAAAAACTGTATCTTTCCTTCGACTGCTTTCAGAGCTCTATAGTAGTCGGGACATCCCCAACATTTGGCATGACCGGCCATGTCTAGAAGATCTACAGAGAAATCATTACTCAAAACATTGAGTGAGGTCGAGTAGGATATGAGGAATTATTAAAGCAGAGGTTTGCGTTATCTGCCGAATCCGAACACAAGCCGAGGCCTTAATACTTTCTCATATTCTACGAGAACCGAATTGGTGTCGTCGGCACTTTAGTTAAAGAAACAACGAGTTTGATCGATCGTCCAAGTACTTACTAACTGTACTCACCTAGCTGCACAAATGTTAGAACAGGGTCTTTTTTTAGAAGATTTTCTTTGGCAGCAGACATTGCAATGTTATCCATTCGATCGTAACATTTAGACCTGCTAGCGATGTTACCAGAACACGTGATACCGTCGCCTGCCCACTTCCACTCATCGATATCGTTGTTGCCCTCAGCAAAATGCTTGAACCAGCTCCATGTAAACATCAATGCTGTCTGAATTAGAAAGAAATAGACAAGGCTGTGATATGTGGCGATAGACTTTTCGGGGGCGGATTGGACGGTCGGACATTTGGGCGCGGACCGACGCCCAGAGGACTCGGCTAGATTGGCCAGAATAATGTTCAGCGTTTCAGACCAATTCAGCGTTTCTATTGGCCAGATAAGGCAACTGATTGGCCAGAACCTGCAAAATGAGCACACCATAATGTGACACGTGCAACCGTCGAAGTTCCGATTCGGGACCTGGTTCTGTTTAACTTCCTGTCAGGCGATTGAGTTATACAGCGCGGTAAATCAAAGAAAACCAACACAAAAATTAAATAATTAGTGTTACACCCCCTAAAGGCCTGGTAATATACTAGGGACAGCCTCGTACCCAGGCGCTTACAGAGCTTCGCTCTTCAAAACCTTCCCGAGCACCCGCGCTACTTTAGTAACTGACCGCTATATAACTGTATTAAAAGCACAGAGCGCCTGGGTACGAGGCTGTACTAGGGACGAACTGACAATTCTTTACTTTGCACCCTCACCTGCAGACTTGAATTCTTCTTCTTTACTTGTGTAAAAATAGTATCGGGTCTTCCCCGACCTGTCACTGGCGGAATGCTGTATCTGGTGTCACTTTTCGGATCTCCGTTCCTTGCTGTCCAATCATTGGTAAAAATACCATGTTCCATAACGTTCAAGCCAGTGAGGTGTGAGCCCCAATTTGCACCACTTTTCTAAGAAGATGTCGAAAAAATAAAAGACGCACCGGCATCGCATCTTGCTCGCCCTCTTACTTTACTAGGACCCTCTTTTTTGTTATGGGATTGTTTCCTGCAACATTACTTTCAATGTTCATATTGTTAGTCAATAGTATTTGCTCCAATTTGTGTAAGGGGTTTGCCTAGTTGGGACTTCGTGTCCGTTCCCTGATCCCTTATCATTCCACTTTTCTGTTCTGTTTTGATCTATAGCGTAAGGTCTCGTCCTTTGTGTTGTAAATTAGTGAGTTTGATTAAAGCATCTTCTATCGCAAAGGCGCACCTAGCTTGTTGATTAAATTTCACACTCAACTGTTCCTTTGAGTTTCAACATGCGTATATCGTTACCGCTGAGATCACGGCACTAACTCCCCTTGCGTGTGACAATGTTACTAGCGATGCAAGAACAATCTGTAGTTTTTCTATTTCTCATCAAATGAATTAGTTCGTTCTAAAATTGGTCTTACAATGTAGCTAGCCTTTGCTAAAGACCACACATGAAAACGTTTGGAACATGTATCGTTGACAGACTGTCTTCAATGTTGAGTGGCAAGGTGCAACGATTTGACACTGTTATACAAATAAATGCCGTAGAATGCTGCTCTAAATCGTGCATAGTATACATAGAGACACCACAGGCTTGTGGCAACTTGTCAATTTTTACTGACTTGTTGCAATTCCTCAAGTAGCAACAAGTCTATTCAAAACAGGCTTCCAGCATCAAGCCTGTGGTTAGCAAGTTTTGACAATCAACTCGCACCAATTGACAATTTGCAACTAACTTGTCGTCAGCAAGCTGTCGCAAACCATGCATGCGTGCGCATCCCGATATCGGCCTGTTGTAACAAGTCTGTTGCAAAATGTCTGCAGTCTGATTTTTTGCAACTTGCGCATTTCTGCCTGTGTAGTCTAAACCATCACTCTACTTACAGTCGGAAAGACTCCTCTAGCGCGGGTGGTGTAAGAACCTTGCTCAAAAAACGATCGAAGTGTCGGGTGAAGGTGAGTGGCATTTCTCAAATGCAGTCCGCCAAAACCGTCAACACCTAAAAGAGAAATACACGCATCGTGAGTCGAATGGCAAATATCCATTTTGGCAATTTACGACAATAAGTAGCTTTCTCGCACCCAAAACGCCACAAAGTTGTTGCGATTTGTCGTTTTTACCGGCTTGTTCCTTGTTATAACAAGTTTCCACAAGCTTGTGTTGCAACATCGCTGTTAAAAATCATGCTTGTTGTAAAGTGTCGTTTGTAGACTTCTAACAACTTGTTGAAACAACTTGCAGCAAGCCTGTGGATAACAAGTTTTGACAATCAACTTGCTATAAGTCTGCAGACTTTTCATCAAAAACTAATGCTACCGCAAGCCATGCGAACGCATCCTGATACCAGCTTGTGACGTACATGTCTTTTACATTACGACGTTGAATGGCAGAGACGATTTTTGCCGGATGGCGCAGCCTTATTCTAAGCGTGTATGCCGTATGGCCAGTCGAAAAAGAGATAATCGACGCCGCCGTGTCAAATTGTCAATCTATAGGTCCAAGAAGAAGTAGTTTTTGAAATTTGATCATAGTGTGATAAGCGTATGAAGCTTGTTAAAGTCCGCGTGTAACCAATAAAAAGATATTTTGTCTGCTACCAGATGCACTTAAATAACACTTTCATTTTTGCGCAGCGCGGTGTCTTGTCCGGTTGTCTCTCCAATTTCGAACTCGTAACATGCTTTACCGTTGCTCAATGAAGGAACATGATAATGCTTTATATAGTTTGACGTTGTACTACGCTCTATAAGAGATCTTTTAAGATCTGACGTTGTACTACGCTCTATAAGAGATCTTTTAAGATCTTTTAAGAAGCTTAAAAGCTTCCTATCAGCGAGGTTCAGATTTGACTACAACTACCTATACCCCTTAATATATCTTTTAGCCAATCAGATGTGCTTCATCCTGCCGATCAGCCGATTAAAATCAGGAATTATTGAACAATCAAATCTTCGTCCCACCATTGAGAAACACATCAAACATTTCAAAGTGACGTACCGATGATGACGGCACGTTTTGCACTCCCATATCCCATTGGTTTTGAAAGGTATCGAAGGTTGCCAATAGACGCCAAAGGCAAAGCCGCGGCAGTTTGAAAGATTAGAATCAGTACCGATACACATGCGACCGAGATACAAGCAGCCATACCAGTCATGACTTACATTCGGGATGATCGTACCAGCCGGAATCTGAAAGAAATGTTCAAAGACAAAGGCGGATTTAACACCACGGGTCGTATATGGTTAAATTTCATACGGCTTGTTATGTCACGCAAACAAACGACAACTGCTCGTATGACTGGTGTATTCCTTTGTCCAGAGATGAGGTTCATGCTGGTTTTCTTTGAAATGTACAGCGAAGTCCGGAGCTTTTTGAAACATTGCAGGTCAAAATGCTCGGAATGTGAACACACAACCTTACATATAATCTCTTTGATAGATTCGACGCAAGAAAAGTTTTTCGGCCGTTTCAAAGAACGTCTGTATATAACCATTTTTCACGACGTTATAATGATACCGACATAATTTTGATTTACCTCAATTGCGCTTCAACTTTTTCTCAATTTCTCTATCGCGAAGATGATCAGCTTGAAAGCTTCTGCAGTTCCAGTATTAATGATTTGTCTCGATCAACAATCTGGATGGGGACTGCATATTAATTGACGCAACGTGAATTGCCGCATGCAGGGAATCTTTCAGGGATTTCAGCATGTTTTGTGTTTAGCCCTTACAGCTCATATATTTATTGTATTCCTCACATGCATGGGGGCATGAGCGAATTTACGCGACGGCTAGCTAGCTATTCGGGATTTTTCAGGGACTCTAAAGCGGCCCTAAAAAATCTGTCTAATTCTTGTATGTATTGAGTTTTAGTATTCATTCTTCTCACCAAAACGTTCAAATGAAACTCGAGTTAAATTCTTTACGGATGGAATTATTTTTCAACTGGAAACCCAAAAATTAAGCCGCGGCTGGATATCATTTCACAACACAACGAAAACTACGCATTATACTGATAGTCGCATGTAATGACCATGAATCGCTCTTTTTTTCAAATACTTCCTCCTGTCTCAAATACTTTTAGGGAAGGCATACAGCTCTTCAATCTTCACGGCAAAAAACGGACCCATGTGCAAACCTTGAAAGAAACTAGGCAAAAATATTGCGTGCGCAAAGTTTGAGCCCAGAGGTACCCACGGTTTAACGTCCCTAAAATACTAAAGGATTATTGACCGAGCGTGAGGTCTATACGATTGGTCTGTACCGTGAAATATCGGACTGAGGTTTTTAGTACGCGCTAAAAAACCCAAAGTCCGATGTTTCGCGGTACAGACCGAACACGCGAGGTCAATAAACTGTTTATTATATGGCTCGCGGTCATTTTCAGAGTTAGTGTGACATTTTTTATTTAAAGGGCGTCGATCGTGGTTTCGTTAATTAGAATAGAAAAACGTTGAACATGACAAAACTTTATGTTTACACGTAAAGTTTTCAAACATATCAGTAAAACATTAATTTCATTAATAAGCATATTGCAAGCAGTAAAAAGTGCAATTAAAAACACTGGGAAAAGCCCTGTTCGAATGCGAAAATTTACGGACCGAAAGCGAAAATTTACGGACCGAATACGGGTTTTTACGGACCGCACGTAGACCAATCAGAATGCAGGATTCTTAAAAGCCATATAACAAATTACTGATATATCACGAAGGTGGTGGCAGGTGCAGGCTTTTCTCCTAAATTTTTTAAAAAACTGGACTGGAAGTTCAACGAAGACTTGAACACTAACCACAATGGCTCACATATTCGTTTGCGTTAAACTATCTGTCTACTGCACCTATTGTATAAGAGGCCGCATAAAGCTATAGGGTTGGTGATTACACCGTAAATTCTAAGAAATTAATTCTACTCCGAAGCAGATTGGAGTTGTGCTGACATCCTTTTTACTCTTTTGGAGACATTGAACCATAATGAATCTGAAGCACTAACTCAGTACAACAGGTGCAGCCATGCTGGATTTCTAAGTTCTGAGTTAAAAATCTGTTCTAAATTTTTAAGATGGACAATCCCAATATTAGACCAACTTTTGAAATCCGTAAATTTATTAGTACAGTTGGAAAATGCATCCTAAATTTAGTAAAATTACCAATTCTGGGTTAAGCCTTGCAATTAACCAAGTGTCAAGGCTTTTGCGCCGTGTACAGTATACAAAATGCAAATTTCGCTGGACTATATTTTCCGCGTTTTAGCTATAACTTCGCAACCAAACTTGACAATTTTACCAAATTTAGGGTGTTTATTCCGGCTGTGCTAATAAATTTTCAAAAATTCAAAAGTTTGTTTGATTAATTAGTACTAAAAGGGGAATGGTCTATTGCAACTTGTGGCCATTCTCGGCTTGATACTTAAAGGGGCAGTGTGAGGCTATACTTTTTACCAAAAATGTTCTGTATTCAAAAAACTGAAGTGAAATTTATTCCAATTTATTTTGCAACAATACATGGTTAATATTAATCAGATTAAGCTTCAACATACAATTTTAGGCAATATTATATCAAAATTTGACAAAACTTGAAAAGCTGTTTGCCAACTTTTCAAGATGTAAAATACAACCCAACTCAATCCTCGATTAATCCTGACCATCCGTACTCCTGTACAAACTTTTCACATTTGTCATCGATTTATTTTGTGTTTACAGTCATTATTTGTGAGTTTTACGCAAAATTCGCAGGTGTAAAAACGATTTAAAATGGCCTGACACTGCCCTTTAAGTTTCTCATCAAGTTGCATCAAGCCTATTGGCTTCATCAAGCTGCATCAATGAATTCTGTAAAAATCAGACTTAATTCAACTTGATATTTGTGGAAACAACTTACATTTCCAGCAAATCTGTCAGCATCAAGCTAGAAGAAGTTTCATGACAGACTTGTTGCAACCTGCGCTTTCCGTGGCTGTGTACGAAATGAGGTAAAATTAAGTATTGCTTTTTTTCAAGTACTGACTTTAATAAGGTGAAGTTATATTTGAGGTTTTTCCACATAATTTTTGTTCAAATATCAAATGCTGCAGTTTGCTTTTGTTGTGTAATTTAATATGTTTCATGTCTCCTCATGAATGTCTTGTGACCTTCCTACCATTAAACCTAATAATCGCAAAGTCAATCAAAGTCCAAGTTCATTGAAGAGATCTAAACAAGACATTTCCACTGTCATCAGAATTTGGTTCTTTCCTTGAACGACAAAATGCGTGTCCTCGGCGCCTTAATACTGCTCAATCTAGGAGTCTGTTCGCTTGGTTTTAAACTATTACGTAAGCAGAATGATCATCCCAAAGGATTTGGCAGCGCCAAACATGCAGTTATAATTGGTAAGCTCGTTCTTTGAAATATTTGCGTAAGCAACTTATATTATACACTTATAAGTATTAAGTATTTATACGTTGTATTGTAAGTATTTATACCTTATATTCTAGTAACTTATATTATACACTTTATAAGTAGATGTCTTATAAAGCCTCTATGACTACATTAAACGATCTATATGTGTATTATGCGAAGGCACGTAGCTACATCAATTTCTTTAAGCGCTCTTTAGATTTTAGACCAGCAAACGCTGATATGGGGCTTGTTAGGAAACCGGAATATCTTAGTACCGGATTCATGTTGCCATTCTGCATATGATATTAACCGTATCTGAAGCCTTCGATCAACGTAGGCTTTTGGTTCTCTTAAACATACAAATGCGCGAGAATTTTGAATCCATGAAATACGACATGGTGCCTAATCCAACTGAAAATAAAGTATATCCGAAATAAAGTTCTTACCATAGCAAAAGTATTGGTGAGGTTGATGTTTTGTGGTCGGTCGTACAAGAAAGGTCGTTAACGCTGTCCATCGTATAGTGACTCTTTTAAACTTTCTGACATGTTTAGCTACTAGTAAAAGTAAACCTATATTAAAGTTCAACAGTTGGAGTTCAAGTCACTCATCTCCTGTCATAAATTCAGTATCTTTGGTACCATTGCTTTTTATGCTTTTCTAGAGGGTGGAAAGGATTTTTCCGTGAGCCGTGAATTGCCAATATTTGTTGTTGTGAAATGAGATTTGAAGAATAATATATTTGTGTCGTGAAATGTGATTTACATGCCTATTCCTGAGCTGTGATTGGCAGCTTGACGTGTAGGGATAAGTGCTAAAGAACAAAGTACAATGCATTGGTTACAACAATTTCACTAAATGCATTTATTTTCTTCATTTTTTTCTACATATATTGGCTGTTTTTACAAAAATTCGTCCGCATTGAGCTTTCAATGGTGCTTTTTACTTTCTACAACGTTAAAATAGGCTGACGGGTTAAGAAAGGCATCAAATTTACACAGTTAAAAACGAGTTCATAAAATTTCATGAAACTACTATTTTTTATCTGTGAAATGTGAAGTAGCTGTTTTTCCTCTCATGAAACGTGATCGACCCCCCCCCCCCACCCATCTTTATCACCCTCTTTCTAGCGCAGGTAAAAAATAACCGGTGGATAGTTTTTATCCAACTGTAATTTGTACAACTGATCCCTGGTTAGTTTTCTGGTTAATTTTAGGTTCCCCGGTTAGTTGCTCAACAATTCCTGGTTCATGATCCATCAAACCAGCCTCCCGAACCGCATGTAAAGATAGGTGCTGGCTAAGGCTTAAAGTCATTAACCTCACCAATTATTTTACCATATTATATAAGAGCTTTATTTTGGATTTATTTTATTTTCAGTTGGATTAGTCGCCATTTCAAAAATAACTGTCGGCAGTACAGAAGAACACCCTCTCCAACTCTCTAATTAAGCGGAATGAATTCGTATACGACTATACGCCCCAGGTTGCACCGCTAAAAATCTCCTAGCAAGTAACTTTGAAGTAACTTTGTCTTAATGTAAAGTGTACACCACTTCTCTGCGAGCAGGCTAACCACTACTTTACAAGTGTACAATTCAGTTACTGTGGCAACGATAAGTGAATGCCCAAAGATGAGCTGGGCTGTTTCGAAGGAACAATAACCTCGCTTATGCGGACTTTTTTCCGTTTTCTTTCTGTCTATGCAGTAATTATTCTCGATAATGCGCAAATCGGTACGATTTAGTGTTCTTGCCTTAACTTGCCTTAGCATCGACTTAAAGGCATTTGAAAAGAAAAGGATCGTTTTTCATATCGCCCAGAACGTGTTGCATAATTCTCAACGGCAGAGAACCTTGTTACAATTTTGGAATTTGGTAGAAAATACGTTGATACGTCGACAACGTGATGTCAACATTATTCTGACGTTGTTTTGCAAACGTTGTTCAAACAGACGTCCAATATTACGTCCATTCATGGTTGGTTATATTTTGCGTTTTCAATCTTGACTGATACAGTCATGATATAAAAATACTGTTACAGCCGGATGTTGTCAACTTTATGACAATCTTGTTACAACAGGTCTGTGTCAGAGTTGTTAGTACGGCCTTGTAACATGTCGGATGTCCCATCAATCTTGACAAATTGCAACAAGCTGTGCCGCCGACACAACTTGTTGAGAGCTTGTCGACAAGCTTGCTTCAAGATATTTTTACGTGTGTACAGTAAAGAAGTTAAGTATAGACACAATATTCAACCGTCCATCTAAGAACTGTTAGCATATATTTACTTTACGAGCCAACTCACCACAATTTCTTTCCAGGAATCGATGGATTCGGTGGGGAATACCTGAGGAATGTATCAGATCAACTCCCAGCACTTCAAACCTTTTTCGACTTTGGCGCATTCTCCACAAGGGTCAGGAATCTAGCACCAACGGTAAAGTGCCCTCTAGATTTTTTTATTCTTTGTTTGAGACCATTTAAAAGTGTTTTTCCATGATTTCCGCTCGAGACTAAAAAAATTCACCTTTTTAGAAAAATTTATATTTATCCAATATCGACAGAAGTGCCACAAACTCATAATTTATCATATAACTGATGATTTTTCTCGATTGTAAAAAAAACCAATACCAGCCAACAATATCAAAAAATATAATATACAAATAATGAATGTTTATGAGTGCAATGGTAAGAATATTTTCATGAGGTGAAAGATTGATTGTTCCATTGAATGGAACAATCAATCTTTCACCGAATGAGAATGTTCTTGCTGTTGCACGAATAAAAACATTCATTATTTGTTTTATATAACACCAGACTATTGTGTTTTAAAAACCAATTTATTCGACATTTAAAACAACACGTGTTTGAGTCGTATTTTAGTATTTGGATTATTTCGCATTCATCTCAAGACCGAAACCAGCCTAAAGTAAACTACGAAGACCGTACAAAGAGCATCTTCAAACCCAAAATATGAGTTAAGCAAGAAAATTGAGGAAGTAATATTTTGATTTTATTACAATAAATCATCATCAGTGATAAAATCGAAATATCACTTACTCAATTTTCTTGCTTAACTCATATTTTGGGTTTCAAGATGCTAATATTCGGATTATGTTTTGTATTATATTTCTCAACTGTTCCAGGCTGAATATCAGCATGTAGCTATATGATTCCCACACGAGATTGGAGACATTTGCCTTTTGCAAACATCAAAAGCCTCAAGATCATATTAATTAATGTATTAAAACAAATATTTAAAAAATGCATAAAAAATCGGTGTATTAAAAAAGAATTAAGGCCAATATCGCACCCGGTAAAATTCGCTAAAAGTGTGAAGATGACATTTTGCCACTTTTTATATACAGCGTCAATGGCTTTCAACATGTGAACAATTTATTCCACTTGAAATTAAGAAAGGAACATTGCATGGTACCCAACAAAATTTAGGATCGATGTTTGTGGTGTTAGTCTTCCTATATCCACACGGGACAAGCTGTAAATTATTCCGGCGACCATGCAAGGCTGGAATCTTACAGTACTTCCAATGTTTGGAATGTTAGGCCAATATACTCCGAGCTACGTGATCAGCTCGGTTCGAGTATGCGATATTTCTAAACTGAGTTTAGTTCCTTCGATATTAGTGAATGTAACTGTTTTGAATGTAGTTAATGTATCTTAGTTTTATGTGCTCTACTGAAATTCAAAAAAATAATCAGAAAATTTAAAATAGCACATACACGAACCAACCTGACCACGTAGATCAGTTAGCTGAGCATTGAGCATTCGATTACCACCATGGTCAGACATATCCTTCAATCAAACTAAAAGTTTTGAACCTTAATAGAAGGATTATGCTTACAGTTACAACTACACATTTACTGCAAAATATTTAAGTTAACTGTTTAACCGGTGATGTAAGAGTATTATTCAATTTTGACTTATCCACCGTTTACGCTAAACGGGCTTCGAACAACCGGCCCCAGCTAGCCCAGGATGAAATGAATAGAGACTCAAAATAACACCACTAACATCATTTTCTCCTGGGTTCAACATGACACCAGGATACATGTCAATCATGACAATTGCTAAATGTAATCTTTGATCCTAAACCTGACCAAGTGACTTTTAGGTGAGCGCTCCAAATTGGGCTGGATACTTGACAAGCATGGGCGTGACGCAGTCTGGCGTGTATAGCAACAGTTGGGTTGTGGATGATGGTAACCCCCCTGACAAAGCAGCTCATCTCCCACCAATATCAGGCAGAGGTCGCCCTCAAACCTTATTCAGTGCCGTGAAGGAACAGGACCCATCTGCTAAGGTAAACCGCTTAATTGAAGGCAGTTATCAGGAGCGAACCGCAACGAGAGGCGCTGTTGCGACTTTATTTCAGTTGTAGACTTGTTAGCTGTTGCAGTGAGCAACTTGCAGCAAACCTGTGGGTAACACGTTTTGACAATCGAATGCAAGAGTCTGTTCACAACTTACAACAGAGTCGTAATGGACCTTTAACCTTTTAGGGACCGTTCATTATTTATACCTCAGGGGGGGGGGGGGGGGACACCGATGAGAAATTAAAAAAAGTATATATAAAAAAATTACCCAACCGCTTTGGGTGTTCAAATTTTTTTTACCCAAATCCAAGATTTTAAAGCTACCTTTGTAACCTTAGCTCGAAATGAATGCTTTATTTGTTTTTGTCATTGCGTTTTTCATGTATATGTTATCAACTGCGTTCATTTATTAGCTATTGTTATTCATTGTAGTATGTTTTCGTATTCTCATTGGTCTTTTTTTTCACCCAACCTTTCAGAGGTTTCAAAAATCAGTTACCCACCCAATTTCTCTTTGGTGCCCCCCTGAGGTATAAATAATGAACGGTCCCTTGGACGAAATTTTCAAAAAATTCGAAACAGGCAAAAGTATTACCACATCTTGAAAGAGCATCTTAAACATAGTAAAATTGCAAAATTTGGTTGTGAAATGTTCTAAAATATAGAAAATATAGCCTTGCGAATTTGGCAAATTTTTTATACATTTGTATTACGAGTGGAAAATAATATCCAGTTGATACAATTGGGTATTCATTTTTCACGGACAATACAAAACTACAGACAATTAGCCAACTTCGCAAGGCTATATTTTCTGTAGTTTACAATATTTTACCACCAAACTTTGCAATTTTACTAAGTTTAGAGTGCTCTTTCAGGTTGTGGTAATATTTTTTTTCCTATTTCGATTCTTTTCAAAATTTCGTCGAAAAGGTTAAAGGTCCAACGGTGTATTTATGATTGATCAAGACTGTGTTGATCAGGTATGTGTAGATTATTAAAATTACAACTGGGTTGCCTTCTTTTGCTTTTAGACAGCCTTATTGTTTACGTGGCTATGGTTCCTTCAAATCGCGAAAAAAAATCCGCATATTGACAACTGGTTCTGGGGGCAGGAAGGAATTGTCTGTGGGCCGACGGAAAGTGAACCTGATTGTCTCAACAGACAAGATTGGAACGTCTTAGAAAAGGTTGTCGAGGCGATCGAAAACGATCAGCCGACATTGACATTCATTCATTTCGGTAGGTTGAAATATTCGGGCGATCAGCGACCCTAAGGCGTTGAAACGACGTTGAAAGAAGATTGAAAATACAAATTGATCAACGTTACTAATTCTTGACGTTGAAACAGCGTTGAAGTTACGTTGCCAATCTCATAAACTACATTTTAATTTTTAACGTTGAATTAGCGTTGAGATTACGAGTGAAATCGACGTCGTCATATAATCAACAATAAATGGACGTTCTATCGACGTCTGTTTGCTAATGTTGGACCAACGTTTGTAAAACAACGTCAAAATAACGTTGACATCACGGTGTCGACGTATCCTGTGACCGCCTTGTTACTTTTCCTTAAATACAGATCATGAAAACATATTTTTTTCCAATTTTCCTGATTCTCTGCACTGGCAAAAACGCCGCAGACTTAATGCAAGTTGTGGACTTTACCGGCTTGATGCAACTTGACCGTTGCAGACTTGCTGCAAGTCGTTGAAACACCTCTTGTAAAACGTGTTGAGAATGAACTCCCTGGACTTCCATCAAGCCTGTGGACAACTTGCAGCAGACTTGTTGTCATCAAGCTGGAGCAAGCAATGCGAACGCATTGTGAAAACGGTTTGAAAATTGCGAAGTAAGCTTGGTGCAACGCGGGCGTTTTTGGCTGCGTGATCCAATAACCCTACTTTGTAGTTCCATTGGCGGCCCAGTTCAGTGTTTAGTTTCATATAGAGATCAGTGCGCACATAGACACACTTCATGGTAGTTCATAAACAACGAACTCTTTTTGTTTCATCTCAGACGCGGTGGACGGAGCTGGTCACAGCAGTTATTGGGGAAGCGACATCTATTATGAAATGGCTCGGGAGAAGGATCGGCACGTTGCTGCAATACTAAATGCTCTTGCAACCACTAAAACATCTTCGGGAAAAGCAATGATCGACGAGACCATCGTAGTCGTGGTTGCTGATCACGGCGGGTATAAAAATAACCATAACTGGACACCACCGTTCATCGCCGAAGTCCATGTCCCGCTTTTGCTGAGAGGTATGCTAAGCTAAGGTCTGCTTGACAAAACAGAACGTTTTCCCTTTCGTGAGCCATTACTTTTAGTGAGTTGTAGAGAAACCGTAAACTCAACTGAACTGAGCTGAGCTGAACTGAACCTGACTGAACTGAACTGAACTGAACTGAACCGAACTGTGACAAATTCCTGTTGTGTTTTTTGCAGGGCCCGGAATCAAGAACTTAGACTTGGATAAATTTTCGTATCGGGACATCTCAAGTCTTGATATGCCTATTACAGTTCTCAATGCATTGGGCATCGAGCCTGCCAGATATATGAGAGGCAGAATTCTGGAAGAAATTTACGAGAGTTGAATTTACTAGGTTGGGAATCCTATTGGAATTTTGGGATTCAAGAGGATTATAATGTGAATTTATGAATGGTTCTTCATTTTTTTCTCAATACGCATATACAGTAAAAATTTTATAGTAAGCATCACATAATTATAAATCTTTTAAATCTTTCAGTTCTACAGAAAATAAATAAAATTTGTTCGGATTTGTTCTAATTTCTCTTCAGTGTAATTTGTGTGACATAAATCGTCTCTACGTTCCTGTGACGTTTTACATTAAATATTTAACGAAAAAGACTTCTCAAACATGGCGACGCTGCATGGGTAGCATATTTGGCGTAGTTTATGTCGAATTTGATTAAAAAAGCTGTTTTAATCGTTCAGAAATTAAAGTACAAATTAAAGTACATTTTTTTGTGCCCTGTTGTACGGTGCAATTTTTCTTGCAACTTGCAACGCAATTCTGCTCTTAAGAGATGTAAATTTGTGACAAATCAATGTTTGGTATGTTAAAAATATATTAGAAAACTGTGATGGAAACTTGTATTTGCCAATTTTACATCTCCCAAGAGTAGAATAGAATTCTATTGCAAGTTGCAAGAAAAATTGCACCGTGTGACAGGGCCTTTAGGCAGAAGTAATTGAAAGTTGTACTAGAAATGAAGAATTAATGTAATAAGGTGCTGTTATGCTGTTATACGCTGTTTTACGACATAATTTGTCTCGCAACTTGTCATCCAAGGACCGCGGAGCAATTTTTGGATTGAGGGGGCCGAATGCTTTAATAGCTTTTCAGGGGCGGAAAGGGGGCTGGGGCAACAATCGAGTCCCCATTCTTGCTTCGTTCTTTTTCAACTTTTTTCCGTTTTTTTTAATTTTTGAAGTTTTTTTCTTAAACTATCTTGCGGTTGCGGTTGCGACTTTATTTGTAAATAATGGAAAAATTATTTCGACGCCAATCCTTTTGCCTCCTTTTGCTGGATTTCAGAGTGCGTTTCAAAAATCACAGCCAAAATGTTAATGAGGTGCTCTTGACCTGAGCTGTAACGCTATTTATTGGAAAAAAAGTCAAGTAGCACTGGTTCTAATTAACCGCCATTCAATCAATCACAGGAAAATTATTTGGGAGGGGGCAAGACCCCCGCCCCTCCCCCCTCCTCCGCGGTCCCTGTTGTCTCGCAATTTTGTGGCAAGCGAAACAGTTGCAAGGTGTAACATGCCTTGCAATCATTAAGTCAGGCAACATTTTTGTTGCAAGAAGCATTCCACGAAGTAGAATCAGGTTCTACTTCTCACAACGATTGCTGCATGCGCAATGCTGCAATGCATTTTCTAGCCACTGCACAGTGTAAGATTCCTCTTGCATCTTGTCTCGCAACATTTCTGTTGATGAAAACTCAAAAATAAACTCCAATTCTTAAAATAAATTCGTTGCGAGAAAACTTACATAGTGTAACAGCGCCGGTGGAGCATTTATCTGGGCCAAATTAAAAAATTAAAAAACGCCAGTACAAAGAGGAAAAACGCCGGTTGTTCAATCAAAGCTCGTTTGGTGCTAACCCAAGGTTAACTTTTAGATAATTAACCCATCGTTAATTCGATATTTCTACACGTCCACAGTAACCAAAGTAACCAAAACACCCGATCCGGATGTTGTAACCCACAGTCAACCTCGTACCCAGACTTTTATCTCCGCTCCCGTTGTACTCTTCTCCGCAGAGCCTTTGTATTATGGAAGTTAATGAGGTATTTTCAAAATATTTCGCAAATTATTATAAAATTACGCAATAGTTTAAAGTCCCAAGTCAATCGTCCAATCAGCGCGTTTACTAATTTACTCCAAAACTTCATGTAAGTTCAATATATCAGTTAATATTGCGTAATTTTGTAATAATTTGCGAAACAAGGCTCTGCGGAGGAGAGTGGCTCTCGTTGCACTCCTGCACCTCTCCACCCCCGGGAGTGTTATGGGAGCGGAGATAAAAGCCTGGGTACGAGGTTGTGTTACAGTTAGGGTTGGAGTGTTGGAGTTAGGACATATGAGTTAGGATCAGGGTTCATTGGAATTATCAAACGTTGTAACCAGTAATTTTATTGGCTTACAACTTTCGTATCGGCTGAACCAAAACTACAAATGATCCAGGCAAAATTTCTTTGGAAATTTTTATAAACAAGATGCTGGGAGATTTTGTCGCCTTTCAAAAATTTCAAGAAATCAGCGCGTAAAACGGGGTACCCCTCCCCCATCTACTTCCCACCCACTGGCTCAGCCGATGTGGTTATGTGAGAGCTTGGTACAGAAAACTGAAAATTTTAAGTGGAAGATTGGAAAGTGGTACGTTGACTTTGACGGGACTGGTCGTTCTGGTTGATCTGAGTGCAAAGGTCGATGGTGGAAGTGAAACCATTTTATGGGATATTTACAGCTTTTTATCTGATAATATTCAAAGTTGTATGAAATTCAGCTGCAAATTCGAAAAAGAACATGGGTTTCATCAAGCAAGTATTAGCAATTGCATTCTTCGCCTGGCTATTGGTGCGAATCATTACGTTTGTCAAGATATTGTAAGTGCGTTACGGGTTATTATGAAAGACATGAAAGTCTTTCCGACATAAAATTTTCGATGGAAAATCTTGCAGAATAGTGCGAATGCATCCTGTAAAGTTGTGTATTTATAGTAACATTGATATGTGGGATAAGAATGGATTAGGAAGGGATGTGGGTCAGAGATAAGGTCTGCAATAATTTGCCGGATGAAATGTGTTTTCCAATGCGACAATGCCTAATTATTGATATTTGTTTTGTTATTAGAAACAGAATATTTCATTAGGTATCAATTATTTAATAAAGCCACATTTCAAACAGTGAAACTGATGTGTTCTTCATAAGTTTACAAAGTCAATTGGCTCATGTTGTGCAATTGTTATGTCATCCCCATCCCCAGCTTTTCTGACACTGTTTAGAACTTTAAACATTGAGCATATAACCCTTAGCCAACATGCAACCTTGATGGCTGCATATATTTTACAATTTTTTAAAATAATTTTGGTGGCCCATTAAAGATAGTCGATAGAAGTTTTAGAGCCCATCAAATCTTACAGGATTTATTTTGTGACCCACCCATTTCATCTAGCTGCTATTGCAACAAACAAGGAGCTGTTTCAAACAAAAGTTCATCTGGTGTGTTATGCATGTTCCCATTTTTACAATTGTTTTTGTAAATTTTAAAGCAATTTATCCCAGTAGAACAAGACATATTGGACTACAAATCTAATACATGCAAGAGCAAATTTTTTTATACCGACAAACTTTAGATTTTGTTTGGTGGCCTGACCAAGTATTGCGAAAAAAAATTGGTGGCCTATCCAATCAACTAAAATATTTTCCATGGCCCATCCCAAATCACTCCAGCCCTTCCTAGCAGATCAGATACAGTACTTTATTGCAATAAAAAAATGATGGAGGTGCACAAATTTGCAACTGATTAAAGAATTAGAGGCCATTACAATCACCAGGAACCAGTTGTTCAAAATTCGGTTGACAGAAGTTAACAAAATGTGGTCAAAATTGAGAGGAAATTTTCCAGCAACTTGTTTATAAACTTGGAAAAATTTCGTCAGAAATCTTTTTTAGATTAATTTTAGTAACTTCTGAAATTTCAGAATAAATTATTGACATATGTGGAAGTGCATAAACCAAAAGAGTGGGTTAACTTTAATCTAGGGCTAGTGCTGACTCAGCCTTGAACAACTGGCCCCACGCGACTATTACTAAAGTCCCAAAAGACATGTGATGCTGCATTGCTTCACCAATCACTGAAACTTGTGTGCACCAGATTTGACATGATTCTGTGTCAGTAATCCAAACCTTGCATTTAAGATCTTCCACAAAACATGCATTGAATGGACCCTGGGTGCAGGAAAATGAATATGTTCTTCAACGCACATGGCTAAGATCCAAAAATATTCTTTCATACTTTGTCATACGGGCTATATTGCATGCAGTTTCAATTCTTTTTTCCAGACGAGTACTTGGATTTGGAATACCATTGTTCAATCATAATCCTGGTCCATGCAAGCTATTCCATGGTATTGTTATTAACATGGTGTTTTATTTAAGTTTCTCCTTTTAAGATAGTATATAGCTTTAAAATGCTGAGCACCAGTCTCTTGGTTTCACTGTGAGTCTCCTGGCTTAGGGCCTGTGTATATGATGGGACAGGACAGTTGTTGAGCTTCCGCTGGCAATGTGATTTTCTATTAAGTGTTTATATGGTCCAGCTTCCATCTAGCCTAGGCATCAGTTGCTGGGATCTTGTCTAGATAGGATGAAAAATTCCCATATAAACACTCAAAGTAAGTGAAATTTGATTCTGAGCACTTACAATTGCACTTTATGACAAAAACATATGATGTCAAGCACTTGAGTGGCTTCATCCTAGCCATGTATCCATTCATTTAAACATGCCATCCCACCTAGACGTCCTGTCCTGGCTAGGCGGGATCATATAAGCAGGCCCTTAAAAGCTTATCTCCCGGTGAACAGACAAAATCTCCTAGCATTCACCTCAGACTGACTCTCTCTTGTAAATTTAGGAAATCCAGACAAAATGAAGGATTGATAAAGTAACTCATCTTTTTCTGAGTAAAAAATTTGAAATTGCCCAAATTTATTAGTTGTTGCACTAGAAGACTCAACACCAGGGAAAATGGGTGTTGAATTGTGGGGTAAATTAGAGAACTGTCTCTGAGGTCTGTATCCATTGCAGCATTTGTATATTGAGGAATAGATACAGCAGCAAGTACGTCAGTAGCCAAACAAATTGCAACATTTGCAATGTAGTATTCTGGTATATGTTGTAAGTACTATACATGTATGTGAACATTGCTAAAAGTTTTTACATTGCAGTAAATGGTTCAGAAGATATTGATGTACTGCCAAATGGACTGGCCATATTTTCATCAGTAAGTTCACGGATCAGGATAAGTCCTGTAAACCAAAAGGGAGCCAAGTTAGCCACAGTCACACTTCTGCTAATCTACTCCAATTACCCTAAAGCTTAGTAAATTAAGTGACGTCATTGTGTATACAAAACAAATAGATAGCATTTTGCTGTTGTCTGTTCAGCTATTGATACACAGTACGACGTCGTAGCATGGTCAGAACAAAAAAGTGGCCCATGAGCCACCGAGACGAGTTTCTCATGAACATTCTTGTCACGTTATGACGTCTACTGTGCATCTATAGCTGAAAAGACAAGGGCAAAATGTTATATATTTGTTGTTTAGAATGAAAAGTTGTTTATATGATAAAAAGTTGAAAATTTTGCCACTATTGACCACTTGCGCGTGACGTCACACACGATTTTGTAATTTAGCGGCCATGTTGGGGGCAAATTTAGTTGTGTATTTTTCAAAAAGAGTGTTAATACGTGCGGCGTACGTGTTTTTTAATGAAATATGGTGGACGTGTGTTCATTTTTGAATTGCAACTGTGCTTAACTGCGCTTTTTGCATTTGTTGAAATTTCACGCAACAAAATTTGCCCGCCACCAATATGGCGGATAGTAAGGCGATGTGTGATGTAACTGCAAGTGGTCTATAGGTTTTGCACCCGAATTTGGCAAAAAAATTTCGCATCACATATTACCATTTGATGTGATCATGAGCTATGCAAAACAAGGAACTTCATTGGCTGCTGAAAATTCTGAAATGGCTGTGATTGGCCTGTGACCGAAATGACTTCACCTATGTCCATTACGGTTCTCGACCAATGAAACGCTAGAATGAACTCTGATTATTGTACGGGATGACCTGTTAAGATTTAATCCCATTTTGAATTAAAACTGACACATTTTGGTTTAAAAGCCTGATCGTTCCGACTGTGAAAGAATGATTTCTGTAGATTAAATAATAAATGCGACGGGGCACTCCAAAGTAACCCTTTTTTCGATACACGTAGTGTGTACTGACGTGTGACATAGTTACGGCAGATGGAAGCTAATAATTTCCATCTTTTCAGGGAATGCATTTTCGTCTTAATCCCATGGGAGTTGATCCAGCGATGCAGCACTACAAGGGAATCATCTATACCTTCGACCTGAACGACCCCGAAGCAAAACCTGAGCCGATTACGTACGAATATTTTGATGACTCCAAATTTGTGCCCCACGGCATTGATATATACATCGACCCGAAGAGTCAGGAAGTCAGTTTGTTTGTGGTGAATCATGCTGCTGGAAAACATACTATTGAGATATTCCAATTTGATCAGGAAAATATGATACTCAAACACAGAAAGACCATAACTGATGAAAAGATATCTTCTCCAAATGATGTGGTCGCTGCAGGTAGGGCACAGTATGTGTGGCCTGTAGATGAAATACTTTAACGTTACACCTGGATTCTTGCAGGATTCACCAAAGGCCCAGGCTGATGGCCAAATATAATTCATTCACGCTGTGCAAAGCTGGGGAACAATTGATAAATATCATTCTATTCTCTGACCACTGTTTTTAGGGCACACTTACCGTTAGAAATTACCATTATAGAAATACCACTAAATCACGATTGATTTATCCGGCCTCAGCTATTGTGTAGCTAGTTCAGATATTTTTTCCACAATTCGTCAGCCAGCTTTATTTTTGCTGAATTATTATGGGCTGGGGAGATGGCATTACTCACCCACTTGCCCTTTCCCTAGTAAACATATGACGTGTACTCTCTGTTTAGGGCCTGATAGTTTCTATATTACCAACGACCGTTACTTTCGCAACCCACATCTTGGCATGATTGAGACATTTTACCCGTTAAAGTTGGGAAATGTTGTGTTCTACGATGGCTCCCAAGCAAAACATGTCGCAGATGGTTTCCAATTTCCAAACGGAATCAACAGCGATGCAAGTGGAAGGTAAACAATGGCATTAGGCACAAATGCTTGCAGCCGGGGGGGGGGGGGAGATGTAGTTGAGAGAGTTGCAAGAAGCATTCAACCTTCCTACGGGCAAAAGTTTTGCAAACCTTCCTCAAAACCGTTAGCCGGCTTTCCAAATTGAAGGATGGAAATGAAGTTTGATCATTGACTTCCTCGGAAAAGGAAGCATGATTTCTGGAATAGACCATTATCTGTGAAATATTTTTATGTTAGTGTTTGATAGCTAAAGTCACGTTATGTGACTTGAAAAAGTGACATGAAACCTTCCTCACTGACTGTTCATTTTGTAAATTAACTTTGATCTTTCTCAGGGGTATAGCCCGCATGCTTGTGGCTTTTTCTAACTGTGGCTGGTTGAGAGGCAGAGGTTGAGAGGCAAAAACACAGGAGTGTAAAAAATTGGGCTCATTTAATGTGATGTGTATAGGAGTTACATTCACTCATTAATTAAAAGCAAACATTGTATTTTATACTGTTTTGTCTCTGGGTAGGTTCTGGCGTAACATTCAGCTCTCTATGTGTCACGATGGAGCGTAGATTGTCAGTACAGTAATGTGCACAAAGGCCGGTATAGTTTTTCGACTAACCGAAACGATAAAGTGAGAATCGACCTTTCAAACGCAGGCCCATTGCTACTAGTTGACGAAGTGCCCTCAATAGCGGAGTCCGTAATAGCGGGAACTATTGCAATGCAGTAATAGTTTTGGCGGACTAAATGACAAGGTGTCCTTAATAGCGAGGCGTTCGTAATAAGTGCATGTGACTGTGTTACTAATCTAGACTAAACTGTCCTTTGGGTCCAAGCCCACTACAGAAGAAAAGTTAAATTTTTCCCAAAAAACATTCTTGATACTAGTTAGTAATAAAGTAAACATGCAATTGCTAGCTCTGTCAGATCTGTTCTTCGACTAAAGTGCAAGCGCTTATACATACGTTGTTTCTCAACATTCATTTAGGTACATTTTTGTTGTGAATGGCTTTGCCGGCGACGTGGTGGTCTTTGAACGCACTGAGCAGAATGATTTAATCGAACGTCAGGTACGTGTTTTAATGCAAACTCTCGTGTACTACACATTTTTACCTAGCCTGTGAGCAGGCTCTGTGGGCGGCAAGGAAAGTCTACATCGATGTACGAATGATTTGAGCATCTGCGTCCCCCCATGAAAGATCTGTCTCCACAATACTATTTATCTATGAAGCTCACATTGTGCCGGCTTGACGCGATTTGTCAACAGGTTGCAACAAACTTGTCCATTTCATCAAATTGCAACAAGTCTGTTAAAATCAAGCTTGTTGCAACTTGTCCTTTGCAGACATCTTACAACTTACAGCAAGCTTGTGGATAACAAGTTTTGACTGACAACAAGTCGATCAAAAACTTGCAACTGACATGTCGTCAACAAGCTGTCGCCAGTCATGCGAAAGCACCCTGATATATTTTTTTATATTTTATTTTTTTATTTTATATTTCATAACCATTGTCACAATATATATTACATAATTTAAACAACGTGATGATTGTAATACATTTCGAGCTATCACAGCATGAATCAAACAGATTAGAATTGAAACCATATTTTGTTAGGCAGATGCTAAACCAATTAGACTGTTAGACATGCTTGAAATAATACTGATGCAACGATGTAGCATCGAAATGTACTAAAATTATAACAATGCAACAATAGCGACAGGGTATATTCACAACAGCTTTCGCCAATTACTGTGATCCCGTTATGAATATACAATTAAACATATCAACTTTGCTTCCTAAAAAGGAGCATCTAAAAACAACATGCAATAGGTTTAGTGAGATCATGAGTCTGATTACACTTTAAACAAATTGTTTTCCACGAACGAGAATCATCTATATCGTAGTTCGTCTCTAGAGCGAAAAAGTAGTACTCAAAAAATTTGTTTGCACCTATCTGTAGGGGGCGTGTTAATCAAGTTTGTTGCTAGATGTCAACAGATTTGCGGCATCCCGCGCGATTTGGCCGCGTAGTACTGGGTGACAATAAATACTTCTTTTTCCGCTAGCGTATCAAGACGGGTGTTGTACTGGACAACGTAGATGTTGACGCCAATGGTGATCTGTGGCTCGGAGTGGGTAACTTCCTCTATCTAGATTATAGCGCTAACTTTACAAGGCCATGCCCAGGGGCTGTTCTGCAGGTGAAATTAAGCAAACTAGAAGGCGGGGATGTTCCTTTTAAAGTTGACGATATCCGCGAAGTGTTCTCTGACAGTGGACAGGGTGAATTCAAATGTGTTTCAGGCGCTGCGTTCTACCGCGGGAAAATGTTGATTGGGAATCCCTTCAGTAACTTGATGTACTGTGACGTTGTTGCTGTTTAAGTGTTAGAGGGATGCACGGGGTGTTAGCTAAGAAACTTCTAAATGTTCAAATTAGGGCAAGTAAATGTAGTGGGGTGCTTGATTCCAAATGTAGAAGGGATTGTGCGTTCTGTGATACTAACAGTAACACCGTATTTTTAAACTTCAATTTGATCATGGATAAAGAATAGTAGATGTCAACACGCATTTTTTACTATTATATTCTTATATATGCCGATAAAAATGTAATATCTAGCTAAAGGGATGTTTTTCAGTGTATTTCTTTTTTCGCTTATCGATAAGAATCTTTGCTGTGATTGTAATATCGGTTCTTTAATATTTAAGCATGTTATCAAAAATTTAACAGCAGGTGTGACAATGGACCATTCCATTTTCAGACAAACTTTTGAATTAGGAATATTCATTAGCACAGCTGAAAAGAGCATCCTAAATTTAGTAAAATTATACAAAATTTCCGAACTTCACAGGACTATATTTTCGACATTGTTTTGCGACCAAACTTCAAAATTTTTGCTAAATTTAGGATGCTCTTTTCAGCTGCGCTAATGAATATTTCTAATTCAGAAGTTTATCTCATAGGAGAATCATCCATTACTTCAAGGATTCTTATCAATAAGCCAAATTAAAAGTATATTGCTATTTCCCTTGCAAAAATAAGTGATATCATTAGAGAGAGCTTTTGTGGAGACTATATCACAAAATGCACAATCCTTGGGCTTAACTAACAAACTAAATAAAATATAAAAGATGATCATTATCTCGAAGTAGAAGTATCAAAGATTGTTTACACTCAGATCGTTTCATATCACTAGCCATTTTGATAGTTATAGTAAAGTCAAGCAAAAGTGCTCCTCGAAAGTAACCGCTTTTTCCACACTTGCTATAGAGAATTTCGAAAGTTCATTGGAATTATCAAACGTTGTAACCAGTAATTTTATTGGGTTACAACTTTCGGATCGGCTGAACCAAAACTACAAATGATCCAGGCAAAATTTCTTTGGAAATTTTTATAAACAAGATGTTGGGAAATTTTGTCATCTTTCAAAAATTTCAGGAAATCAGCGCGTAGACCCATCCCCATCTACTTTCCACCCACTAAGTCAGTCGATGTGGTATAGAAAACCGAAAATTTTAAAGTGGAAGTTGGAAAGTGGTACGGTTGGCTGGACCATATGATAGGTAGCGACTGGATTGGTCGTTCTGGTTGATCTGAGTTCAAAGGTCGATGCCAGTGGAACCATCTGAGGATTTTACAGCTTTTTATCTGATAATATTCAAAGTTGTATGAAATTCAGCTGCAAATTCGAAAAAAGAACATGGGTTTCATCAAGCAAGTATTAACAATTGCGTTCTTCGCCTGGCTATTGGTGCGAATCATTGCGTTTGTCAAGATATTGTAAGTGCCTTACGGGTTATTATGAAAGACATTAAAGTCTTTCCGACTTAAAAAGTCGGAAAATCTTGCAGAATAGTGTGAATGCTTTCTGTAAGGTTGTGTATTTATAGTAACATTGATATGTGGGATAAGAATGGATTAGGAAGGGATGTGGGTCAGATAAGGTCAGCAATAATTTGCCGGATGAAATTTCTTTTCCAATGCGACAATGCCTAATTATTGATATTTGTTTTGTAATTAGAAACAGAATATTTCAATTAGGTATAAATTATTTAATAAAGCCACATTTCAAACAGTGAAACTGATGTGTTTTTCATAAGTTTACAAAGTCGATGAGCTCATGTCCGGTATGGAAAGTATGGCAAATGCACACCGGAGAATTTTGTTACGTTCAGGTTTGCACACTTGATTACGATTCTTGCGCTGAAAGCGCAAGGTATGTAGGGAGTGTGAAAGACTGGGAGAGGTCTGCAGGATGCATAGAAAAGGCGAAAATTTAATATCTTGTGATTTTATAGGTACTCAATAAGGAGTGTGATATTTTTATTTGAAGAATGCATTAATTATACATGTTGAAGTTTAATTTTAATATATCATTGATCAGTGCTATTTGTGTAATAAACATGCACACTTGAGTGCACTTGACACGGTTTTGCACACTGCACACTTGGATTTTTTGTATGCACGTCCCGAGATCTCGTCGAAAACAGCCATACTGGGCTCATGTTGTGCAATTGTTATGTCATAGATATTAGAAAAAGGGATGGATTGGCAACTGATTTGTTATCTATATTTTATCATCAGTTGAGCACACCGGAAGCAAACATTGCCCAAGTTGTATGGTAATTATACTCATGAACTCAATCTCGTTTATGCGCATAATTACCATAGCGAGTTGTGCAATGTTCGTTTCCGTTTATTCAAAATAACTGAACCGAAGATCGTGTATAGGATTGAATAGCGTTGCCAATCCATTCCCCTTTCTAATATCTATGGTTATGTCATCTTGTGGCCCATCCCCAGCTTTTCTGATACTGTCTAGAACTTTGAACATTGGACATATAACCCTTACCAAAATGCAGCCTTGAGCAGCATTTAGAGACCATTCATTATTTATGGGGGGGGGGGGGGGGCTGGTAATATCTATCATAAACCAAAAAGAAACTTCTTGACCCCTCTTGTCTAAAAAACAAAAAATCCATGATCCCCCCTGATGAAAGTACAAATGTGTATTAAACTAGCCTGTCATTTCGTATTTACATTTATAAAAAATATTAGCTTTGATGAACATATCACTGAACAAATTATTCAATAGCAGGTGACACCCCCCCCCCCTACCTACTAACATATTTTTTATGACCCCCCACCCCCCTATAATGAATGGTCTCTTACTGTAGCTATTATTAAGTGTCTGGTATGGTTAGCTGCAGGTGGTATTTTTCATTAATTTTGGTGGCCCAACAAAGATAGTCGATAGAAATTTCTGAGCCCATGTAATCTACAGGATTTATTTCGTGACCCACCCATTTCATCTAGCTGCTATTGCAACAAACAAGGAGCAGTTTCAAACAAATTTTCATCTGGTGTGTTATGCATGTTCTATGTAAGTTTTGCATGGCCTATTATCATGCATGCCATATCGCCCAAAATGTGATTTATAATATTAAGTAATTTTGCTTCCTTTAAAGGTTTTTTTCTTGTTTTCATGTTTCAAGGTTTTTTACTTACATTTTAACTTGTTACTGATATTTTTTCAACAAACAAACTTTGGATTTTATTTGGTAGCCCAACCAGGTATTCCAAAAAAAACTGGTGGCCCATCCAAACAACTAAAATATTTTCCATGGCCCATTCGAAATCACTCCAGCCTTTCCTAGCAGATACAGTACTTTATGACCGATCACTTATTGCAATAAAAAATCATGGAGGCACACAAATTTTCAGCTGATTGAATTGGGGCCAGTACAACCAGCAGGGACCAGTAATACCAGTTGTTCAAAATCCAGTTAACATTAAGGTGGCTCGATATAGTAATGCTCACAAATAGAGACGGCATGCACCAAATTTAATGTTATTCACACTAATCTTCATATATATCACGTTTATAACAAACAGATACGTAAAACACCGAATATTGCGTGTCATGTGAGATGCTGACGCCATTTCGCGCGTAAAAAATGCAAACTGAAAGCGGATCAGCGGATTTACTAATTGATGGCGTCATTAAGAAAACAGTATTTTTGTAGTTTAAAAAAATTAGCGTTATAGAATTTTTTAAAATTTTGTACAATGTTAGTCTATGGTGTTTGTAACATGATGCGAAGAAAAAAATTTGGGTTAACCGTCAGCTTCTTTAAGACTTGCGCAGCAAAATACATCTTTTGTTAGTAAATTTCATACGCAAGTGTTGCCATACCAACGGAGTATTGGCCATCAAAAAATGCCATAATTTGAAAGAAAATATGTTAAAATACATGAACAATTCAATACAGACTTATTTAAATTTGACAGTGCAAAAATTAAAAGTGTTAAGTAAACTATAGCTTGATTTTTTGAAAACTGTATTGAGCCACCTTAAGGTGGACTCGAACCCAGTCCTCATGTGAAAACAGTAATACCGTATAGTCAACGCTCTGCCAAAGTTGTGGGTTTTCTTTGGGTTCTCCGGTTTCCCCCCACAGGGAAAGTTGACAGGGTGGGATAGGTAATCCAGGCCCACAGTAATTGGCTCATGCTGTTCAGTGGTGACCCTGCCCCTTTGGCTAAGCTAAATAAAATGTTTAAAAAGTTAAAATAAACTTGGAAAAATTTCTTAAGAATTCTTTCCAGGATTAATATTGATTTTATTAACTTCTGAAGTTTTAGAATAAATTGACATGGGAAATACAGAAACCAAAAGAGTGGGTTAACTGTAATCCAAGGTTGGCGTTGACTCAGCCTTGAACAACTGGCCCCAGGTGATTATTACTAAAGTCCCAAAAGACTTGTGATGGTGCATTGCTTCACCAATCACTGAAACTTGTGTGCACCAGATTTGACATGATTCTGTGTCAGCAATCCAAACCTTGCATTTAAGATCTTCCACAAAACATGCATTGAATGGACCCTCAGTGCAGGAAATTAAATATATTCTTCAACGCACATGGTTGACCATCCAAAGATATTCTTTCATACTTTGTCATGGGGGCTATATTGTATGCAGTTTCATTTTTTTTCCAGACAAGTATTTGGATTTGGAATACCAGTGTTCAATCATAATCCTGGTCCATGCAAGCTATTTCATGGTATTGTTATTAATGTAGTGTTTTATTTAAGTTTGTCCTTTTAAGATAGTATATAGGTTTAAAATGCTGAACACCAGTGATGCTAAGTCTCTTGGTTTCACTGTGAGTCTCCCTGCTTAGGGCCTGTTTATATGATGGGACAGGACAGGACAGTTGTTGGGATCCCGCTGATAATGTAAATTCTATTGAGCATTTATATGGTCCAGCTTCCATCTCGCCTAGTCATCAGTTGTCAGGATCTTGTCTAGATAGGATGAAAGTTTCCCCTATAAACACTCAAAGTAAGTGAGGTTTGACTTATGAGCGCTTACAATTGCACTTTATGGCAAAAACATATGATGTCAAGCACTTAAATGGCTTCATCCTAGCAATGTTTCCGTCCGTATAAACATTCGATCCCACCTAGACGACCTGTCCCGGCTAGGCGGGATCATATAAGCAGGCCCTTGAAAGCTTACCTCGCGGTGAACAAACAAAATCTCCTAGCATTCACGTCAGACTGACTCTCTGTTGTAAATTTAGGAAATCCAGACAAAATGAAAGATTAATAAACACTTCCTTTTTTTAAAAATATAAAATTGCCCAAATTTATTTGTTGTTGCACTACAATACTAAGCACCTGGGAATGTGGGTGTTGAATTGTGGGGTCAATTAGAGAACTGTCTCTGAGGTCTGTATCCATTGCAGCATGACCACCCATCTTTAGAGGGCTTGTGTTTTGAAAGTTAGGGCTGTAGAAATATCACAATTAAAAGAAAAAAGTGTGCTTTTTTGTTTATTGTTCAGGATCCATTCCTAATCTGTGTGCTTAAGCCCAGATCGTCAAGTCTATACAAGGCTTTATAAATATTTATTATACAAGTCTTGCTACTTTGTATATTGAGGAATAGATACAGCAGCAAGTACGTCAGTAGCCAATCAAATTGCAGAATGTGCAATGTAGTGCCACAGTACAGGGAATGTACAGTACGATCATTCAGCAGGGCAAGATGACGCCCTGTTATTATGCAGTTTACTGGCTGCCACCAGCCAATTCATTGTTTTTATTGGCCAGAAAATGCAATTGACTGGCTGGCACAATGGTAATGAGATGCGTAATGCGATATGCGTGGACACACAAACTTCAATTGAGTGGCCCTACTGTCCATTCCCAATTCTGTGGTAGTATTCTGGTATATGTTGTAAGTACTTTACATGCATGTGAACATTGCTAAAATTTTCCACATTGCAGTAAATGGTTCAGAAGATATTGATGTACTGCCAAATGGACTGGCCATATTTTCATCAGTAAGTTCACGGATCAGGATAAATCCTGTAAAGCAAAAGGGAGCCAAGCTAGCCACACCCCTGCTAATCTACTCCAATTACCCTAAAGCTTGGTAAATTAAGTGACGTCATTGTGTATACAAAACAAATAGATAAATTGATCCACAGTACGGCGTGATAACATAGTAAGAACAAAAAAGTGGCCCATGAGCCGCCGAGACGAGTCTCTGATGAACATTCTTATCACGTTATGACGTCTACTGTGCATCTATACTGTATATCACACATTTCTTTTGATGTGATCATGAGCTATGCAAAACAAGGAACTTCATTGGCTGCTGAAAATTCTGAAATGGCTGTGATTGGCTTGTCACTGAAATGACGTCAGCTGTGTCCATTACGTTTCTCGACCAATGAAACGGTAGAATGAACTCTGATTATTATACCGATATACGGGATGATCTGTTAAACTTAATCCCATTTTGAGTTAAAACTGACACATTTTAGTTGAAAAGCCTGGTCATTCCGACTGTGAAAGAATATTTCTGTACAGTATATAATAAACGCGACAGAGCGCTCCAAAGTGTGTACTGACCATTGAACTATGAGTAGACTGGAACGATAACATATGACATAGTTACGGCAGATGGAAGCTAATGGGGCTTCGGTGGTGTGGTGGTCAGACCACTCGCCTTTCACCTCTAAGGTTCCGAGTTCGATCCCCAGTAGGGTGGACTCGAACCCAGTCCTGATGTGAAAAGAGTAAAGTCAACACTCTGCCGAAAGTCTTGGGTTTTCTCCGGGTACTCCGGTTTCCTCCCACAGAGAGTTGACAGGGTGGGATAGGTACTGCGGGCCCACAGTAATTGGCTCACGCTGTTGTGGTGACCCTGCCCTTGTGGCAAAGCTAAATAAATAAAAATAATAAATAATAATTTCTATCTTTTCAGGGATTTGATCCAGCGATGCAGCACTACAAGGGAATCATCTATACCTTCGACCTGAACGACCCCGAAGCGAAACCTAAGCCGATTATGTACGAAAATTTCGATGACTCCGAATTTGCGCCCCACGGCATTGATATATACATCGACCCGAAGAGTCAGGAAGTCAGTTTGTTTGTGGTGAATCATGCTGCTGAAAAACATACTATTGAAATCTTCCAATTTGATCAGGAAAATATGATGCTTAAACACAGAAAGACCATAACTGATGAAAAGATATCTTCTCCAAATGATGTGGTCGCCGCAGGTAGGGCACAGTATGTGTGAACTGTGGCCTGTAGGTGAATACCTGGATTCCTGCTGGCTGCAGGATTGACCGAAGGCCCAGGCTGGTGGTCAAATATAATTGATTCACGCTGTGCAAAGATGGGGAACAGTTGATAAATATGCAATTCTCTGACTACTGTCTTTAAGGCATACTTACCATTAGAAATTACCTTTAGAAGTATCATGAAATCATGTTTGATTTGCCATCAAGCTATTGGGTAGTTAGTTCAGGTATTTTATCCACAATTAGTCAGCCAGCTTTATTTTTGCTGAATTATTAGGGGCCGGGGAGATGGCATTACTCACCCACTTGCCCTTCCGCTAGTAAACATTTGACCTGTACTCTCTGTTTAGGGCCTGATAGTTTCTATATCACAAACGACCATTACTTTCGCAACCCATATCTTGGCATGATTGAGATATTTTACCCGTTAAAGTTGGGAAATGTTGTGTTCTACGATGGCTCCCAAGCAAAACATGTCGCAGATGGTTTTCAATTACCAAACGGAATCAACAGCGATGCAAGTGGAAGGTAAGCTAGAGCGTTAGGGCACAAATGCTTGGGGGGAGATATAGTTGAGAGAGTTGCAAGAAGCGTTCAACCTTTCTCCAGCCAAAAGTTTGCAAACCTTCCTCAGAACAGTTAGGCTTTGACAACTGTTAAGTTTGATCACTGATTTCCTCGGAAAGGAGGCATGATTTCTGCAATAGACCATTATCTATGAAATATTTTTATGTTAGTGTTTGATAGCTAAAGTCACATTATGTACTGTAATGTATTGAGATGAAACCTTTCTCACTTACTGCCCATTTTGTAAATAAACTTTAACCTTCCTCAGGGGTATGGCCCGCGTACTCGGTGGAGTTTTGTGCTAACTGAAACCATATAGAGGTAGTGAGAATCGACTTTTTGAGCGAAGGCCGTTTGTCGAAAAGCTAGTAGTTTAAGCCCCCTGCTACCAAATGACAAGGTGTCCTTAATAGCGAGGCGTCCGTAATAGGTGCATTTGACTGTGTTACTGATCTAGTTGTAAACTGTCCTTTGGGTCCAAGGCTACCACAGAAGGAAAGTTAAATTGTCCCCAAATGACATTCTTGTTACTAGTAATAAAGCAAATGCAATTGCTAGCTCTGTCAGATCTGTTCTTCGACTTCAGTGTAAGCGGCTTATACATGCGTTGTTTCTCAACATTCATTTAGGTACATTTTTGTTGTGAATGGCTTTACCGGCGACGTGGTGGTCTTTGAACGCACTGAGCAGAATGATTTAATCGAACGTCAGGTACGAATTAATGCAAACTCTTGTGTACTACACATTTTACCTAGAGTGCGAGCAAGCTCTGTTGGCGGGAAGGAAAGTGTGCTTCGATGTACGAATGATTTGAGCATCTGCGTCCCCCCGTGAAAGATCTGTCTCCACAATACTATTTATCTCTATGAAGTTCATATTGTACCGGCCTGACGCAATTTGTCAACAGGTTGCAACAAACTTGTCCATTTCATCAAGTTGCAACAAGTCTGTTAAAATCAAGCTTGTTGCAACTTGTCCTTTGCAGACATCTTACAACTTACAGTAAGCTTGTGGATAACTTTTTTTGACTGACAACAAGTCGATCAAAAACTTGCAACTGACATGTCGTCAACAAGCTGTCGGCAGTCATGCGAACGCATCCTGATATATTTTTTATATTTCATTTTATATTTTATAACCTTTGGCACAATATATATTACATGATTTGAACAACATGATGATTATAATACATTTCGAGCTATCACAGCATGAATGAAACAGATTAGAATTGAAACCATATTTTGTTGGGCGGATACTAAACCAATTAGACTATTAGACATGCTTGAAATAATGCTGATGCAACGATATAGCATCGAAATGCGCTAAAATTTTAACAATACAAGAATTTACAACTATAGCGACAGGGTATTCACAACAGCTTTCGCCAATTACTGTGATCCCTTTATAAATATACATATAAACATATCAGCTTTGCTTCCTAAAAAGAGCATCTAAAAACAACATGCAATAGGTTTAGTGAGATCGTGAGTCTGATTACACTTTAAACAAGTTGTTTTCCACGAACGAGGACCATCTATATCGTAGTTCGTCTCTAGAGCGAAAATGTAGTACTCAAAAAAATTTTTTGCACCTGTCTGTAGGGGCGTGTTGATCAAGTTTGTTGCTAGATGTCAACAGATTTGCTGCATCCCGCGCGTTTTTGGCCGCGTAGTACTGGGTGACAATAAATACTTCTCTTTCCACTAGCGTATCAAGACGGGTGTCGTACTGGACAACGTAGATGTTGACGCCAATGGTGATCTGTGGCTCGGAGTGGCTAACTTTCTCTATCTAGATTATAGCGCTAACTTTTCAAGGCCATGCCCAGGGGCTGTTCTGCAGGTGAAATTAAGCAAAATGGAAGGCGGTGATGCTCCTTTTAAAGTTGACGACATCCGCAAAGTGTTCTCTAACAGTGGACAGGGTGAATTCAAATGTGTTTCGGTTGCTGCGTTCTACCGCGAGAAAATGTTGATTGGGAATCCCTTCAGTAACTTGATGTACTGCGACATTGTTGCTGTGTAAGTGTTAGAGGGATGCGCGGGGTGTTAGCTAAGAAACTTCTAAATGTTTAAATTTGAACAAGTATGCAGTGGGGTGCTTGATTCCAAATGTAGAAGGGATTGTGCGTTCTGTGATACTAATAGTAACACCATATTTTTAAGCTTCAATTTGATCATGGATAATTAACAATTAGATTACGAGCTCGAGATTTCTATGCGGTGATAGTTGATGAGGGTGAAGCCCGAATCAACTATCACCGCATAAAAATCGAGAGCGAGTCATCTAATTGTTTTAGTAGAATCAGAGGTCAAACATGGAATATTCAACAAAAAATTTGATTTTTAAGCAATTTTTTTTAAAAGAAATCTCTAAAGGAAGATGATTGTTTCGCTACTCGCTATCTATCGAGGAATAGATAGCGAGTAGAGTAACCAATCAAATTACAGCGTTAGCAATAGTATACTAGTATGATTCTACTAGTAAAGAATGATTAGATGTCAACACGCATTTTTTACTATTATATTCTTATATATGCCGATAAAAATGTAATGTCTAGCTAAAGGGATGTTTTTTAGTGTATTTCTTTTTTCGCTTATCGATAAGAATCTTTGCCGTAATTGTAATATCGGTTCTTTAATTTTAATAGTTCGTAGCATGCTTTTTTTGCCTTGTTGTGAAGTCATCAATTTCTTTGAATATCCAAGATGGTGGATGACTAATGTCTTTTGCTTTTCAATGTTTCAGAAGCTAAGCATGTTATCAAAAATTTAACAGCAGGTGTGACAATGGACCATTCCCCTTTCAGACAAAGTTTTGAATAAGGAATATTCGTTAGCACAGCTGAAAAGAGCATCCTAAATTTAGTAATATTATAACTTCACAGGACTATATTTTCGACAATGTTTTGCAACCAACCTCACAATTTTTACTAAATTTAGGATGCTCTTTTCAGCTGCGCTAATGAATATTCCTAATTAAAAAGTTTGTCTCAAAGGAGAATCATCCATTACTTCAAAGATTCTTATCAATAATCCAAATTAAAATTATATTGCGATTTCCCTTGCAAAAATAAGTGATATCATTAGATAGAGCTTTTTTGGAGACTATATCACAAAATGAACAATCCTTGGGCTTAACTAACAAACTAAATAAAATATAAAAGATGATCATTATCTCGAAGTAGAAGCATCAAAGATTGTTTACACTCAGATCGTTTCATATCACTAGCCATTTTGATAGTTATAGTAAAGTCAAGCAAAAGTGTTCCTCGAAAGTAACTGCTTTTTCCACACTTGGTATAGAGAATTTCGGAAGTTCATTGGAGTTATCAAAAGTTGTAACCAGTAATTTTATTGGGTTACAACTTTCGGATCGGCTGAACCAAAACTACAAATGATCCAGGCAAATTTCGTTGGAAATTTTTATATACAAGATGTTAGGAAATTTTGTCGCCTTTCAAAAATTTCAAGAAATCAGCGCGTAAAACGGGGTACCCCTCCCACATCTACTTCCCACCTACTGAGTCAGCCGATCTGGTAATGTGAGAGCTTGGTGTAGAAAACTGAAAATTTTAAAGTGGAAGATTGGAAAGTGGTACGTTGACTGGACGGGTTGTTCTGGTTGATCTGAGTGCAAAGGTCGATGGTGGTCTATTGGTGGAAGTGGAACCATCTGAGGATATTTACAGCTTTTTAACTGATAATATTCAAACTTGTATGAAATTCAGCTGCAAATTCAAAAAAAAGAACATGGGTTTCATCAAGCAAGTATTAGCAATTGCATTCTTCGCGTGGCTATTGGTGCGAATCATTACGTTTGTCAAGATATTGTAAGTGCCTTACGGGTTATTATGAAGATATTAAAGTCTTTCCGACATAAAATTTCCGACGGAAAATCTTCCAGAATAGTGCGAATGCTTTCTGTAAAGCTGTGTATTTATAGTAATAACATTGATATGTGGGACAAGAATGGATTAGGAAGGGACCAGTTGTTCAAAATCCAGTTAACATTAAGGTGGACTTGAACCCAGTCCTCATGTGAAAACAGTATAGTCAACGCTCTGCCAAAGTTAAGGGGTTTTTTTTGGGTACTCCGGTTTCTTCCCACAGGGAAAGTTGACATGGTGGGATAGGTAATACAGGCCCACAGTAATTGGCTCATGCTGTTCAGTGGTGACCCTGCCCCTGTGGCTAAGCTAAATAAAATGTTTAAAAAATTAAAATAAACTTGGAAAAATTTCTTCAGAAATCTTTCCTGGATTAACAACTGGCCCCAGGTGATTATTACTAAAGTCCCAAAAGACTTGTGATGGTGCATTGCTTCACCAATCTCTGAAACTCAAAACTTGTGCACCAGCTTTGACATGATTCTGTGTCAGCAATCCAAACCTTGCATCTTTGATCTTCCACAAAACATGCATTGAATGGACCCTGGGTGCAGGAAAATTAATATATTCTTCAACGCACATGGTTGACCATCCAAAGATATTCTTTCATACTTTGTCATAGGGGCTACATTGCATGCAGTTTCATTTTTTTTCCAGACAAGTATTTGGATTTGGAATACCAGTGTTCAATCATAATCCTGGTCCATGCAAGCTATTCCATGGTATTGTTATTAACATGGTGTTGTATTTAAGTTTGTCCGTTTAAGATAGTATATAGCTTTAAAATACTGAGCACCAGTCTCTTGGTTTCACTGTGAGTCTCCTGGCTTAGGGCCTGTTTATATGATGGGACAGGACAGTTGTTGAGATCTCGCTGATAATGTAAGTTCTATTGAGCATATATATGGTCCAGCTTCCATCTCGCCTAGTCATCAGTTGTCGAGATCTTGTCAGATAGGATGAAAATTTCCCCTGTAAACACTCAAAGTAAGTGAAGTTTGACTTCTGAGCACTTACAATTGCACTTTATGGCAAAAACATATGATGTCAAGCACTTAAATGGTTTCATCCGTGCAATTTTTTCATCCATATAAACATGCCATCCCACCTAGACGTCCTGTCCCGGCTAGGTGGGATCATATAAACAGGCCCTAAAAGCTTACCTCGCGGTGAAGGTACAAAATCTCCTAGCATTCACCTCAGACTGACTCTCTGTTTTAAATTTAGGAAATCCTGTTAAAATGAAAGATTAATAAACACTTCCTTTTTTCAAAAGTATAAAATTGCCCAAATTTATTAGTTGTTGCACTACAAGACTAAACACCAGGGAATGTGGGTGTTGAATTGTGGCGTCAATTAGGGAACTGTTTCTGAGGTCTGTATTCATTGCAGCATTACCACCCATCTTTAGAGGAAAGAAAGAAAAGAAAAAAGTGTGGTTTTTTGTTTATTGTTCAGGAGCCATTCCTAATCTGTGTGCTTAATCCCAGATTGGTGCTAGGCTTTATAAATATTTATTATACAAGTCTTGCTACTTTGTGTATTGAGGAATAGATGCAGCAGCAAGTACGTCAGTAGCCAATTAAATTGGAGAATGTGCAATGTAGTACCACAGTATAGGGAATGGACAGTAGGATCACTCAGCAGGGCAACATGGTGCCCCTGTTATTATGCAGTTTGCTGGCTGCCACCTGCCAGTTCAGCGTTCTTATTGGCCAGTAAATGCAATTGACTGGCTGCCATAATGGTAATGAGATACGCAATGCGGTATGCGTGGCCACACAAACTTCACTTGAGTGGCCCGGACAGTCCATTCCCTATACTGTGGTAGTATTCTGGTATATGTTGTAATAACTATACATGCATGTGAACATTGCTAAAATTTTGCACATTGCAGTAAATGGTTCAGAAGATATTGATGTACTGCCAAATGGACTGGCCATATTTTCATCAGTAAGTTCACGGATCAGGATAAGTTCTGTAAAGCAAAAGGGAGCCAAGCTAGCCACACCCCTGCTAATCTACTCCAATGGTAATTGGTGACGGGAGAGGCTAATTAAGTGACGTCATTGTGTATACAAAATAATTGATAAATTGATACACATTACGACGTCGCACACATGCCATTTGATGTGATCCTGAGCTATGCAAAACAAGAAACTTCATTGGCTGCTGAAAGGTCTGAAATGGCTGTGATTTGCTTGTCTCTGAAATGACGTCAGCTGTGTCCATTACGGTTCTCGACCAATGAAACGCTAGAATGAACTCTGATTATTCTACGGGATGGTCTGTTAAAATTTAATCCCATTTTGAATTAAAATTGGCACATTTTTGTTTAAAAGCCCTGGTCATTCCGACTGTGAAAGAATGATTTCTGTAGATTAAATAATGAACGCGAAAGAGCATCCAAAGTTAGATTACCCTTTTTTCGATTCACGTAGTGTGTACTGACCATACTGACGTGTGACATAGTTACGGCAGATGGAAGCTAATAATTTCCATCTTTTCAGGGAATGCATTATCGTTTTAATCCCATGGGAGTTGATCCAGCGATGCAGCACTACAAGGGAATCATCTATACCTTCGACCTGAACGACCCCGAAGCAAAACCTGAGCCGATTACGTACAAAAATTTCGATGACTCCGAATTTGTGCCCCACGGCATTGATATATACATTGACCCGAAAACTCAGGAAGTCAGTTTGTTTGTGGTGAATCATGCTCTAGAAAAACATACTATTGAAATCTTCCAATTTGATCAGGAAAATATGGTGCTTAAACACAGAAAGACCATAACTGATGAAAAGATATCTTCTCCAAATGATGTGGTCGCTGCAGGTAGGTCACAGTATGTGTGGACTGTAGATGAATACCTGGAATTGACCGAAGGCCCAGGCTGGTGGTCAAATATAATTGATTCACGCTGTGCAAAGATGGGAACAGTTGATAAATATGCAATTCTCTGACTACTGTCTTTAAGGCACACTTACCGTTAGAAATTACCATAAATAACATTAGAAGTACCACGAAATCATGTTTGATTTACTCTCAACCTATTGGGTAGTTAGTTCAGGAATTTTTTCCACGATTCGTCAGCCAGCTTTATTTTTGCTGAATTATTAGGGGCTGGGGAGATGGGTTTGCTCACCCACTTGCCCTTCCCGGTAAATATATAACCTGTACTCTCTGTGTAGGGCCTGATAGTTTCTATATTACAAACGACCACTACTTTCGCAACCCACATCTTGGCATGATTGAGACATTTTACCCGTTAAAGTTGGGAAATGTTGTGTTTTACGATGGCTCCCAAGCGAAACACGTTGCAGATGGTTTTCAATTTCCAAACGGAATCAACAGCGATGCAAGTGGAAGGTAAACAATGGCATTAGCATTGACAAATGCTTGGAGCCGGGGGGGAGATGTAGTTGAGAGAGTTGCAAGAAGCGTTCAACCTTCCTCCGGGCAAAAGTTTGCAAACCTTCCTCAGAACTGTTATATATATGAAATATTTTTATGTTAGTGTTTGATAGCTTAAGTCACATTATGTGATGTATTGAGATGAAACCTTCCTCACCGTTACTGCCCATTTTGTAAATAAACTTTAACCTTCCTCAGGGGTATGGTATTTAACAAATAGATTTCATTTCTGCGTGCGTTTGTACTCTAATAGATCACAGATGACGTCATAGCGTGTGAAGAACAAAAAAGTACGCACGAGACGCAGTCGAGTGCGTGACTTTTTGTTCTTCACACGCTATGACGTCATCTGTGATCTATTACAGTACAGACGTACAAAAAAGTGAAATCTATTTGTTTTATATTATAATAAAGTTGACAAAAAATTATGAAATAAATTGGCTAAATTAGATCACGCCATCAGTTCACGTCATCCGTGCGTGTGTACTTTAATAACACACAGCTCGCGACCAATGAAAATGCAGAATGAACACGTATTATTATATAAAGTTTTTCTACTAACTGAAACCATATAGTGAGAATCGACTTTTTGAGCGAAGTTCTTTTGTCGGAAAGTTAGTAGTTTAAGCCCCCTGCTACTAAATGACAAGGTGTCCTTAACAGAGGTCCGTAATAGGTGCATATGACTGTGTTCCTAATCTAGTTCTAAAATGCCCTTTGGGTCCAAGCCCACTACAGAAGGAAAGTTAAATTGTCCCAAAATGATATTCTTGGTACTAGTAATAAAGTAAATGCAATTGCTAGCTTTGTCAGATCTGTTCTTCGACTTCAGTGTAAGCGGCTTTTACATACGTTGTTTCTCAACATTCATTCAGGTACATGTTTGTTGTGAATGGCCTTGCCGGGGACGTGGTGGTCTTTGAACGCACTGAGCAGAATGATTTAATCGAACGTCAGGTACGTGTTAATGCAAACTCTCGTGTACTACAAGTTTTACCTAGCCTGCGAGCAGGCTCTGTGGGCGGGAAGGAAAGTGTGCATCGATGTACGAATGATTTGAGCATCTGCGTCCCCCCGTGAAAGATATGTCTCCACAATACTATTTATCTATGAAGCTCACATTGTGCCGGCTTGACGCAATTTGTCAACAGGTTGCAACAAACTTGTCCATTTCATCAAATTGCAACAAGTCTGTTAAAATCAAGCTTGTTGCAACTTGTCCGTTGCAGACATCTTACAACTTACAGCAAGCTTGTGGATAACTTTTTTTGACGGACAACTTGCAACTAGTCTATCGAAAACTTGCAACTGACATGTCGTCAACAACCTGTCGCCAGTCATGCGAACGCATGCTGATATCGGCTTGTTAACCAAGTTTATTGCAAGATGTCAACAGATTTGCGGCATCCCGCGCGATTTTTGCTGCGTAGTACTGGGTGACCACAAATACTTCTTTTTCCACTAGCGTATCAAGACGGGTGTTGTTCTTGACAACGTCAATGTTGACGCCAATGGTGATCTGTGGCTCGGAGTGCCTAACTTTCTCAATCTAGATTATAGCGCTAACTTTACAAGGCCATGCCCAGGGGCTGTTCTGCAGGTAAAATTAAGCAAACTAGAAGGCGGGGATGTTCCTTTTAAAGTGGACGACATCCGCAAAGTGTTCTCTAACAGTGGACTGGGTGAATTCAAATGTGTTTCGGTTGCTGCGTTCTACCGCGGGAAAATGTTGATTGGGAATCCCTTCAGTAACTTGATGTACTGCGACATTGTTGCTGTTTAAGTGTTAGAGGGATGCACGGGGTGTTAGCTAAGAAATTTCTAAATGTTTAAATTAGAGCAAGTATGTGGTGGCCAGTGGGGTGCTTAATATCAAATGTAGAAGGGATTGTACGTTCTGTGATACTAACACCATGAAAGCAACACCTAAACTTCAATTTGATCATGGATAAAGAATATCAGATGTCAACACACATTTTTTAGTATTATATTGTTTTATTATATAAAGTACAGTGCTTTTTAAAGATTTCGGGCACTGATAAAACTGATATTCTCACATGTGAGATTATCTATGATAATTTCACTTGGGAAAATTATCGCTTTTCAAACAATCACCAATCATAGCTTCTGGACATTTTATATTGGTGGATAACCTGTAGTTTATATAATAAACAGAAAAATACACGGGTGCTTGGAAATACCAGATTTACTTCTCGTGTTGAACCTGATATAATGTTCAATACTCGAAATAAATCTGGTGTTTCCGCGCACCCATGACATGCATTATTCTATATATATATATATACACACGATGATAACAAATAAAATATGTAAAAGGATGTATTTCAATATATTTCTTTTTTCGCTCTATCAATAAGAACCTTTGGCGCAATTGTAATATCGGTTCTTTAATTATTTCGTATGCTTATTTAGGTTAATAATTTTACCCTGTTGTGAAGTCATCGATTTCTTTGAATATCCAAGATGGCGGATGAGTAATGTCTTTTGCTTTTCAATGTTTCAGAAACTATAAGCATGTTATCAAAAATTTAACAGCAGGTGTGACAATGGACCATTTCCCCTTTCAGACAAACTTTTGAATTAGGAATTTTCATAAGCACAGCTGAAAAGAGCATCCTAAATTTAGTAAAATTGTACAAAATTTGCGAACTTCACAGGACTATTTTTTCGACAATGTTTTCCAAAACTTCACAATTTTTACTAAATTTAGGATGCTCTTTTCAGCTGCGGTAATGAATATTCCTAATTCAAAAGTTTGTCTCAAGGGAGAATCATCCATTACTTCAAAGATTCTTATCAATAAGCCAAATTAAAAATATATTGCTATTTCCCTTGCAAAAATAAGTGATATCATTAGAGAGAGCTTTTATGGAGACTATATCACAAAATGAACAATTCTTGGGCTTAGGCTAACAAACTAAATAAAATATAAAAGATGCTCATTATCTCGAAGTAGAAGCATCAAAGATTGTTTACACTCAGATCGTTTCATATCACTAGCCATTTTGATAGTTATAGTAAAGTCAAGCAAACGTGATCCTCGAAAGTAACCGCTTTTTCCACACTTGCTATAGGGAATTTCGAAAGTAAGCATATATCGAAGCGCTCACCAACTCTTATGTAATGTAATGGCAAAGAAATTCTCTAAACTATATGTATACTATGTCAAACATGGATTTAAACCTGCCCGATATCGAAAATAACAACTCGAAAGTAAGCACCCCTCCACATAAGTAAGCGCCCCGCCGTTTAAGGCCACTAATTTCGCTTATACGTATATTCATTTTCAAATACATAATCGTCCAATCGGGCAACAATCAGCTAATTCGTGAAGATTTGTAGAATGAATGAACGTATACTATTTTTGTTATGTACAAGCTAGCATACCGTAAACGTCTGACTATAAGCCTCTACCATCGAATTACTAACATTCCTACTATATCATGTATAAGCACTTCGGTGTACAAAGGCATCGCTTTCAAACAACCAGGTATATTGGTAACTCAGACAATTCGAATGGCATTTGACAGTGTTTTTAGCAAACTACGCTTTCTTATCAATAGACTAGTTTGTTCATTATTTTAATCACTAAAGTTGTTTTATAGTCCGTAAAACCGTATTCACCGTATTTATCACAGTTATACTAACCCAAAATGTTAAAACCCCTCCCCGTATATAGGCCTCCCCCTGTACTAGCCCAGGGGCCAGTTGTTAAAAGCCGGTTAGCTTCACTCTAGTTTAAAGTAGAATTTCTTTCGGACGTTTTCGGCATCTACAATCTTGGACAAAACTTGTTTAAAAACTCATTGAAATTTTGATGTCAAGCTACGCTGGCTCTTCTCAAAAGATTAAGATATTCACAATTTCACTCTGAACCCCCGGCCAATGTTGACATAATTCAAAAGCCGCGTGTCCGAAGCATAGGTATCGTGTCCACAACATTGAATTGGGGGTGACAGGGGAGGAAAGAGAATTTTGCAAACCCTAGGAATATATATGAGATATGATCGCTCAATTGTCTCTCATTTTGTCCAAAATTGTAGTTTATAAGCTTAGAAATATTTCGTTATAAAATCGTGTCTGGTGGCAATTTTCTTCCTGAAGTTTAGAAATGAATGGATGAGTAAAAATACAAAAACTACAGTAACAAACTGGGTTAAATTTTAACCTAGGCTTATTAGTGCTGACCCAGCTTTGAACAACTGGCGGAAGTTTACGGTATTTCTGCACCTGAACCCATACAACACAAAGGTCAGTATTCTACAATGAACGTGCCCCTGATCATGATGCTTGGTGTAGCGTATTTTACAACGTAATAAGGTGTCGTGTGTTGTATATGATCTGACTGACACTCGACACGGAATCTCGGGGTGGTAGTAACCACTGAAATTTAAAAATTTGGGGTGGAAGTTTTATATGGTATTTCGAGTGGGCGTCTGGTTACCCCTAAGGCTACCCAGCACTGAGCACTTTGGAAGTACAAAGGTCGCGGCGTATTGCGCAAATTAACATTTCTCACCTATTGGAATATTTGCAAGTTTTACTTGATAAAATTGCAATTTTGCATCAAATTTTAAGAAAGATCATGGGTTTGATAAAACGAGCGTTAATAATTGCATTTCTCGCTTGGCTGCTTGTTCGGATAATTGTCCTCACCAAGCTAATGTAAGTGTGTTGACTTTCCGTATCGTTGGTGAATTAAATGCGGCATCTGCTGTGCAAAGTGGTTGTTTTTTTATGATACGTAATACTACTAAATCTTAAGGCTTTAGGATGAAGTTGTTTTATTTCTGCTGGTGTTGTGCGAGCTGAATGCCACGCTTGTTGGGTGGTATCCTATGACGAGTGTTTACACAGTGAATTAATTCTTTTTTTGCAGACATACATTCCGCATTGGAATACCAGTTTTCAACCATCAGCCAGGTCCATGCAAGTTATTTCACGGTACTGTTTATAACCTTACCTTTGTTACATTTTGCAGATTGATGCATGCGTTACTTGATCTGCATAGCTTTCCACATATTGAACAACAAGTACGTGGTCAATAAATGTTGGCCTGTAGAAATTTCACAATGTACATAGAGCACGCTTTGCAAAGCTAAGTTTAAAGTTGGGGGAAGCATCTCTTGACTGTCAAAGCCATGAGGCCTGGGGGCATGTTCCTCTGGGAAATTTTTAAAACAAGAACTTGGGCAAGGTGGTGTATACATTAATCACAGTTAAGCTGTAACTATAATGAATTTAGGGGATTGATAAAAAGAGCTTTGATCAGAGAAAAATTTCAGGGGCAAATTGCCCCTACCCCCATCCTAATTCCTAAACTTAACATACAGTCTCATCGAAAGATTGCCATATTGGCCAAGAAGTATCCATTTTTGCTCTATTTTTATTATAATGACACAGTTTTGCCACCACCTGTCCCCCTATCATGGAATTAAGTACCACCACAATATATATTATGTTAATGGAACCCTATCGGTTTGTTTTAACCATGTGGCTGAAAATTTCTTGTTATAGTAAATGGTTCTGAAGACATGGACATGCTGCCAAATGGTCTTGCAATCTTTTCATCAGTAAGCAATTATGTTTGTTTTCAGATAACTTTCTACTGTAAGATTCTGTAAAGCTTGCAAATTTGTTGCAAAGTTACAATTAGTTCATTTTAAATTTGCAAGATGGCATGCAAACAAAGCCTGTGATTGCATGCCCCCTGCACTCAACAAAACAGATCAAATCAATGGCGAAGCCAGCTCGACATTTTGTCATGCAAATGCAAATTTTTCTGTTTCTACAGACTGTATAAAGAAATAAATAATGATAATGATTTAAATTTGCATAGCATGACCAAATTGTTGGGCTGGCTTGCCATCTGAATCAAATGCCTATTTTATGGAAAGTTGTTGAAGGAAGGGTCATCTCAAGACAAATTTCAGAAAAGTACTTATTTACTTTGTATATTAACCCCCCCCCCCCTCCCCCGAACAAGCTACAGTTGTGTAACATTGTATCAGGAGGCCTGTTGGTACTGGGCTAAAAGCAAGAGTTTGGAGCACATGTCCCTGCAGGAAGAACTTATAAGATATAGGATCTGTTCCATCCTTAGAAGCCTCGCTGGTGACTCGTTTCTGCATTATTGCCTGAGCTAGGACCCCCCATTTAGCTAGAGGCACTCCCTCCCATGCAGGTCTGCATGGCTTGAACACATTATAGTTATGGCACAGATAGGCCCTTCCAAAAAATTGGGGCTCTGGCTACACCCCTCAGGCAAGGTTCAAACGTTTGTGTTCACGGACGATCAATTTCATGAATAAGTTTGCTTCCTAACTCATGAGCTGGCTACAAATAACCATGGTCAATCATTTGCGCTGCCTTTTTCAATTTTAGGGAGTTTACTATCATATCAGCCCCATGGGTGTTGACCCATCAATGAAACACTTCAAAGGAATGCTTTACAGTTTTAACATGAATGATCCGGATGCAAAACCTAAACCGGTGTCATATGAAAACTTTGATGACACCGGATTTCAACCTCACGGGATTGATTTCTACACCGACCCGAAAACTCAGGAGATCAGTTTGTTTGTTATAAATCATGCCAGGGGAATTAACACTGTTGAGATATTCCATGTTGACCCGAAAAACGTGGTGCTTAAACATATGAAGACAATATTTGATGAAAAGATAATTTCGCCAAATGATATTCTGGCTACAGGTGTGTGTATGTTCTGCAGATGTAGTGCTTACAACGAGAAAAGATCAACGCAAACAACTTCTGAACTTTTGGACTTGTAAACGACCCCCAAAAACTCGATTTTGAATTGAGATTTAAAACTCAATTTTCTCAAACAAAACATTAAGCACAGATCAAATGAATTAAGTTTGAATTAAGATAATGTAACAGATGGAAATTGTTGGATCAGTTGGAAACAAGAGAATTAAGAAAAAATCTGGTCTGGTGTGGGCAAATTATCTCCTGTTATTACTTATAGTGTAATGAAAAGAGTTTGTTAATGCAAACGGACTCGATTTTGTTTGTTTAGGCCCCGAAAGCTTTTATATCACAAATGACCGTTACTTTCGAAGTACATTACTCAGCCTGGTCGAAGGATTTTATCCATTGAAGTTGGGAACCGTTGTGTTTTACGATGGTTCGCGCGCAAGATTTGCAACAGATCATCAGTTTCAATTTCCAAACGGAATCAACTTTGATCCAACGGGGCGGTAAGCGCAACTGAACAGAGCATACAAAAGCACAAAGGAAGCGCATATATAATCAATTTTTTTAAAAATTTTTTCACATATTATGTATAAACTTTAAAGTGTTTATGCAACGAAATTTCACCCCTGCGTTTTATGGCCTCAGTGTAAAGTTAACGTAAAATGGGTTGGTAACTTTGAATAATTACTTTGAATAATAACTTTGATTAATATGCAAATATCATACTTATGACATTACAGTGCATAATGAGTTTTTAGTCCTGTAGAAATTTCTTTTACAGTATCCATGATAATTTTCCAAAAGTTGCACTAAAGTACAGCAAATCGGAATTTGTAAGTTATAATTTTGGAATTTTGTTCGACAAAATTAAATTGTTCGAAAAATCTATGTTGTTTTAAAACACATTATGCACTGTGATGTCATAAGTATGATATTTGTGTAGGTTAAATGTCTCAAAGTTAAATTTCTCACGAAAGAAGCCAGACAATGAACTTCTGTAAAACAAGTTACCAACCCATTTTGTGTCAGCTCTACACTGAGGTCAAAAAACGTCAGGGTGAAATTTCGTTGCATGAACACTTTAAAAGTCTGACTCTCTAATCAAGTCTGATTTTGTAATCTCTGAGATTATGAAAGAATACAAACGTTTTCATGCAGAAATTTTAACAAGTACGAAATGCGTATAGCGCAAGATCTGCAGCGGTTGAAGTAAGAAGTCTCGTTAGTTAGAATAATAAGAGAGAGAGTAATTTAAGCTCGCTTATCCTCTCAGTTCGAAGCGCTGCACGTTCAGTGCATGTATCTGAAAAATTTGTAACTTATAAATTTTCTCAATATTTTTTAAATAGGTTCGTTTTTGTTGCCGATACCCTCGCAGGCCAAGTGGTAGTTTTTGAGCCCAATGGCGAGGGTGATTTAATTAAGCGACAGGTAGTGTACATATACTTTTATTTAGTAGAATCATACTAGTATTCTATTGCAAATGCAGTAATTTGATTGGTTTCTCTACTCGCTATCTATTCCTCGATAGATAGCGAGTAGCGAAACAATCACCTTCCTATAGAGATTTCTTTTAAAAAAATTGCTTAAAAATCAAATTTTTTGTTGAATATTCCATGTTTGACCTCTGATTCTACTAAAACAATTAGATTACTCGCTCTCGATTTCTATGCGGTGATAGTTGATTCGGGCTTCGCCCTCATCAACTATCACCGCATATAAATCTCAAGCTCGTAATCTAATTGTTAAGTAATAACCAGAGTTCATTCTGGATTTTCATTGGTCGAGAACTGTGATCTATTAGAGGACAGACGCATGCTGACGCCATCTCAGCGACAAGCCAATCACAGCAATTTTAGAATATCGACAGCCGATGGCGTGATTTGTTTTGTATAGATCACGATCACGTCAAATGGCGCGCTAAAGTCTTCGTCGCACTACAAAGCTTATTTTGGGAAAATTTTTCATATTTCTATTATATAAAACAAATAGATTACATTTTGCCGTTGTCTGTTCAGTTATAGATACATGGTAGACGTCATAATGTGGTAAGAACATCAGTGACCCACTCGCCTAGGCGGCTCGTGGACACTTTTTTGTTCTTACCACATTATGATGTCATACCGTGTATCTATAACTGAACAGACAACGGCGAAATGTTGTCTATTTGTTAAGTAGGTTAGATTTATGGTCAAAGATATTGCATTGCTCTGGTATTTACTACACAATTATAAACTTAGAAACATTTCTTCAGAAATCTTCGCTGGTTCGCCAATATCCTTGGCAAATAAACGTAAAACAAATCGTTTAATTGGTCGTGTTTCACGAATGGGGTAGCATAGATGCTTTGCAGTTCTCGACTAGCAAATTGCTAAATCCATTTAAGGTTAATCCATACATTTTTTCTTTGCATTAAATGACAGAGCCTTGAGATAGGTGTTATGCTGGACAATATTGACGTTGACGATGACGGCCACCTGTGGATTGGAGTGGCGAACTTCGCCATGATGGAATACAATGCAAACTTTACCAAGCCTTGCCCAGGATCTCTGCTTCAGGTGAAATTAAGCAAACTGGAGAACGGAATAGTTCCTTTCAGAGTTGACGAGATTCGCGAAGTGTTTTCACACAGTGGGGAAGGTGATTTCAAATGTGTTTCAACCGCACTGTTTCACCGCGAGAAATTGTTGATAGGCACTCCTTTTAGCAATGCGATGTACTGTGATGTTCTTGCTTTTTAGGCATTGCTTAAATATATGGTGTAAAGCCAGTAATATTAACGAATGCTTTGTTTGTCTGACATTACGTTAACATTCTTTGAACATGGAAAATTTTTGACACTTTTTGGGTTTGTTATGCTTATAAATAAATGATAAAACTGGGTCGATTTTAAAAAAGTTTAAAAGATACGAAATTTTTATATATATGTCCACATCTTTCTTCCCACCCCATTCGAGTCCCTAGCAATTTCTATTCAGACGTTAAGTAAATTCTAAAGAAGCGACAAATATTTGGACTCCTTGTTTTCAGCGGGCAAATCGGTCATTTTTTATCCAAAAAGCCCAAATTACAATTTCAAAAACAAATAAATAGCATGCGTGCATGCCAAAATACAATAGCAGACATTATTGTAATCGCTAAATGGAAGAATTCGAAACCATTTCTTAGACTGGCAATAATTCATCGTCACTGATGCAAAAATTGAACTTTGGCACTATGTAACAAAAGGATTTATGGCTGATCCTAGAGTTTATTGTACGTAAGTATTATGCAATTAGGAATGTATCTGAATATATTCAGCATATGCAATGACTGGCCTGGTTGTAGACTTGTAGTGTTACAAATAGAGATATTATCACTTGCACTTTACAAAACATATGTGACAGGACCTTACCGAACTTACGATCGTAAATTTCAAACATGCAGAAATTATAGATTTTTTGGATTGTGGGTGATTTGCATAGATCCGATAGAAAAAGAAGTGACATTCAACCTAAATGATAAACAGCTTTTTGCTCCTGCATGTGGTAGGTTTTGTTTGGTTCTAAAGTAGCAAATTTCACAAAGCGGTTTAAACCACTCTCCTCTGATCCTCATTTGAGTTTTCACAACAGTGTGTCAACAAACCCATGCTGTCCTATGTGAAGAGTATTAAGTCCTCGCTCTGCTGAATACGAATGTTAAGTTGTGGGTTTTCTATGGGTACTCTGGTTTCCTCCCACAGGGAAAGTGGCAGGTGATATGTGCCGACAGTGATTGGTATGTGAGAGTTAAATACCGAGAAGGAGGGCTGTATGTCATATACAGCCCCCGAGGACGCGCAGCGTCCGAGGGCTGTATATGACATACAGCCCGACTTTCGAGGTATTTAACTAACTTATTTTATTTTTGAGGAGGTTTTCTAATAGAATCTTTCGACTTTGAACAATTTAAGTCGAAATTCGTCGAGATTTTTCCACAAGTTTGATCTAATTATTTATTCAAGGGCTGTATCTGAGATACAGCCCGCGGTACATCAAAGAAAACCGACTCAAATATAAAATAAGATATAATGGTGACTCTATCACCCAGACTAGAAACCATGACTGTTTTCAGCGAGATATCAGCTCAGGTGTGCACGCAAAATTCTAAGTGTGCCAGCACGGTGTGCTGAAAACGGTCAAGTGCTGAAGCGCACTTAAGTGTACATGTTAAATAAGTAACACTGATCATATTCGGACAGTGAACAAATTCTTAGGTGCCATACTGTATGCTTTTCATGCTGGACTACTTAACACATTGCCAAAACACAATTGTTCTTTTTGTGCTTTCTTATCATGTTCCATCCAGCATCCAAGTGCCGCCCACATTGGAAAAAGGTAAGCATGAAATAAGTTCAAAACCATCCTAAGAGATATATAGAATAAGATTCAAACTCGCATCTTTGGGTTTCTAAACCCGCCACTCTTCTCATTTAATAGAGTTTAAATGCCATTTGCGACGACAATTTTTTTTGTATTATCAGATTAAAATGAATCTAGCACCAGTAAATATATGTTTATGAACTTTGTGTGAAAAATTAATGTCAACTTTCCCTTAGTGTATTGGTGTGTGTAAAATTGCTCGGCTTAGATAATAAAAGTTGGATTGACCATTTCTCTTTTGCAATCTCTCTCCCTAACACTCAGAGACGTGCAGGTGTTACTGTTCTGAAAATAACTATATCGTCAAGCTGGCTAGTTGGCTATCTCAGATATTTCCATTGCTGTGGCTCTTTGTACAGGTTACTGATCAATGGTCTTAAAAGAAGCTTGAAACAAAGTTGAATTCAATATAACGTGGTATGAAACTCGGTTACCCATTTGGCTCGGACCTTGTACTTTTTTGCGAAATTTGAAATTACTCCGAATTTCAAAGTGTAGAATTTTAGTGCAAGAGAAAAATACTTCCAATGTGTCCTTGTTTTAAATGAGAGCATAACGTTACAATGAAAATGTTTGTTCTTATCATGTCATGACATCTCCTGTGTATCTATAACTGAACAATTATTCCTCCAAAATTTCCCCTGAATTCCCGAAAATTTGCTTATAATTTTAGGTGCTGTCAGGGTGAAGCTAGAGTGTCAATGTGGGGGGGGAGCACTAATATATGAATATACACATCCCAATTAATGTCCAGCTTTGCTCCTGGGTGGCAGGCAGGGTTGGTAGGCCCTCGCGCATGCTTGGAGCCAAATAGTTACCGGTACTCAAAAAGAGCCAAAAAATGCTAAAAAGGCCAAATTTATCGATCGCAATTTTCGGACCTCTCATGCGAAAAAAACCCCGCTCTTAGCTTCTAATTGCCTTTTTCGATTTTTCCTATTGGCCGGTGTACCGGCATTACAATTGGTCAAAAGCACAACTAATTTATGTCATGAATACTAAATGTACTCATGAATACTAAATGTCCTAATGAATACTAAATGTCCTAATGAATACTAAATGTATTTGATATCACTATTATTATACCTACATTATTATGACGATTAAACATCTATAATCAAATTAAGATCGAAAAATTTTTTCAAAAATTACTATGAACTAAGAAGAGGCCAAAAAGTAGCCAAAAGGCCAAACTTTTTTTTTCGAGGCCAAGCGAGACAAAAAGAAGCCAAAATCGAGATATTTGGCCTCTAATAGGCCAAACTACCAACCCTGGTGGCAGGTGCTGTGCTTATATGCATTCAACCGGGTGCCCATCTGAAGGCAAACTGATTAGATTCCTTTATTTAGGGATAGTACATTGCTAGAAATAAATACTAGGAATTAATAAAGCTTGTTTGGAAATTTGTTTTCACTGAATCAGTTTATTTCTTTTAATTATCTACTAATTGTTCCAACTAGTAATTAATACAATCCATTGTTAAAACTAGGATCAATTGTAGACTGTCTACCTGAGTGCAGTAAAATATCATTAGAGCTCCCTCCATGGAAGAGTCATTAACTATGACTGACCCAATAAATAGATGAACATTACTGTATGTACTTAAGTATGTTACATTTACTTTACGGTACTTACAGCACCTGATCAATTATTTGCAATACATATAAATATGTTCATATTATTTTCTAAGGTAAATGACAATTTTTGGTGAGGTGTCAATTTGGTAATCCCGCCTTTCAGTAAGTGCCCATCAAGATCCTAAGATGCCCATCAAAAGACAGTTGTGAGACAGTGGCAAGATTCTGTTCATGTAGGTAGGGGCTTTATTATTTGAGCACTTCACTAATTGAATTTAGTTCGTTAATTTACTTACAATTTTAAATAAATGTTTTTCCAGTGCCTAATCTCTGTTTTATAAAGGAACTACAGCCATCGCTTCAAATGAAAGATGCCTTCTAATTTAATGTGCCCCACTGTTTTTACTATTTCTAACTCGTCTGGTAGTCTATTGGGGACCAGTTGTACATACTGTAGCTACTGTGTTTTCACTATTTGTTTCATAATTAAATAACATTTAAGAGAATGTTTACATGTGAAATACCCAAATCCTTTTTCACTGATCACAAAAGCCAACTTGTAAGCTTGTTGCATTAGTGCCATTGTCAAACAACGTTGCTTGAAGATAGTCTAATGTTAGTTCTGCACTTAGTTCTGCTCATAAAAACTGGAGACTCCCACTCCACTTTGCATGTTTCAAACATTACCTGAACTGAAACTCTGGTTTGTTTAATTTATAAGCATAGCAGACCAAAACAGTGTCAGCTCATGTTTATAATAATTTACAAATCTCAAAGTGCAAAATGTAAACAGAGTTTGTTTACATAACTGTCTTTAAAAGTTATTAAATGTTGATTAATGCAAGAAATTGCAGCAAGCTTATGCATAAGTCAGATTTGTGATGTAAAAGAGCTTCAAATTGCCAATAATCCAACTACACTAAAGGCAAGTCACTATCGTCCTGTAGTTCTCGTATATCTTGCTCGGTGTCATCATACACATATATGGGTACAATGTTATATCTGCTACTGTAATTCTTTGTGCAAGGTCGACACATCAACTTCAGACATTTGATCCGAGTTTCTTTTTTATGGAAAGCAATAAGACATACTGAGAGTATAACCAATCCAAGCACAATGCCGACGATCAATCCGACTTTATGAACAAGTGGTTGACTTGACTTTGCCTTGGGGGTTTTATGCGTAGGGGATGATGAGGAGGTATTAATGGTAGGATGGGATATTGAGGGTGACAAAAGGTGAAAAGTTGATAAAATAGGACTGTTGCTTGATGTTTTCTTGATTGTTTGGGACACTGTTGAATGTCTTAGAGACACAGGTGTTGTTTTAAAAAGTGCCTTGGTTACTTCTGTAGACGTTGATGTCACTAGAGTCTGATAAACACTATTCGATATGAAGGTTGTCGTGGTAACAAAGGACATTGTATCATTGCCTGTAAAGGGTAGAGTACTTGGTGCAGGTGCTTGCAAGGCAGGGGTGACAGCGGCAGTGACTTTGAAGTGGACGTTGTTGAGTAAAATAGTTATATACAATAAAATGATTTCTCCAAAATTGACTTTCATGTTGGGTTTTCCTGGAAAATGCAGTACAGCAATTGTCATTGGTGGATAATTAAATTTCAAAAACTTTTGACTTCTGACATGGATAATTTTACCAATTTTAAGACTACTTAGAATAGTTAAGTCAGTTAGCAGCGCTAAATGTCTTCCTGTTTTTATGCAGTTTACTTGCCTGAGAACAATGGCCAAAACAAGCAGTTCAGAATTGACTGGAAAATGTGTAATGCAAGATGTACATTGACATAAACTTCAAATACTATGATTTGAATGGCCTTTCTGCATTTATAAAACACAGATTAGTTAACTTAGGTGTTGGAAATCTCTTATCACATCTTGGGCCAGCTGAAAATTTATAACAATGGACAAGAATTGACATCAAACAAGTTGGGGATTTAGACTTTGGTAGCAAGAGTTATGTACTAGAATAGTATGGGTCAATGGTTGACTGTTATCAGCAGCAGGATGACTTTCTACAAAGATCAATTATAAAATCCCACTGTATTGCCATATAGCAAGTAAACAGTGAGTAGGGCCACTCAGCAGTGCAACATGTCCCTTATTTTTGCAACTACTTCATTTCCTTGAGCTGAAGTGGATTCGTGCACGAAACTCAATATATTTGTACTGCTTTGTTCGTAAAAAACCCACTCGGCCTGGGGAAATGAAGTACTTACTTCCTATTTTTATGCAATTAACTGGCCAGAATAGCAGAACGGGCAGATCATTTCTATTCACCAGAAAAGACATTTGACTAGAAAAGACATTTACCAGAACCTGCATAATGAACATGCATAATACGACATGCATGGGGACACAAACTTCAAAGACCCATCTATTTCTATTCAGTGACTTTATATAAAAAAAAACATTTAATGATAATTCTCTTTGCCCAGTTTCGCGTAAATGACCTACTCTGGCTACTTTGCATTTGGTTTCTTTATTCACTTTCATAATATGAATATAGCACATGACGAAACGATATAATGACAAGCTTCTCAACAATTTAATAATGTATTTATTTCGAGCTGAGAATTCGCTTCTCGTTTTCTTTGAAATACAGATGGCGTGATGGCCGTTTTTGCTAAAAAGCTTTTTTACAAAATGTTATGACGAACTGTCCAATTCCTTTGCTTTCAAACATAAACAAAGATTACGACTTTACCTTAATTTTAAATAGAAACTTTGCTCCTTGTAAAACACTGTCGCTTTCTTGGAAGATCTCCTCAGAGGATATTGTCTGATATTGTGTCTCCCGCTAACAGTTACAACCCCCCCCCCCCCCCGGAAATTTAAATTTACAAACCGAAATACCTCTAAAATTAGTTTTTAAGTAATATCGTCCGGGGAAGAGACCTTTTTTTACAAGTGAATAAAGTTAGCACCCCCGGAATGTCACAATAATTAAACTATTTACAGGGGGTAAATCAAATGGCGCCGTTCAAAACAATCGATTAAGATGCCTGCGAAACGGAGTTTAGTTTGTCAACACGTTTATTTTTTTTGTTTTTGCCAGACGAAACGTTTGTTTTGATAATTGGTATGAAGCGGTATTGTGTATTTCGACATGTGGTTGTGATTTTTCCCAGAATTTCGCATGTAGAAAGCAAACTTTGAAAGTGAAACTGCGCTCTGGAAATTTGTTTTCATCAGCACTTTCTGCAGCATTTCAAAAATGGTTGAAATGTTTGCTTGGGGAAAGGCATCTTCTGGTCAGCTCGCTTTGGGAGACACGGACGAAGAGCTAATGCAGTCACCAGTGCAGGTACCGTATTACGAGGGCTTTACACAAAAGGTTGCAGATATTGCCTGCGGCTCCCAGCATACTGTATTTCTGACCAATGATGGTATGGTCTACACTTGTGGTAGCAACGACTTTGGACAACTTGGTCATGGAAAAGTTTGCAGGAAACCAGGTAGCCATGAGACACAAGCCTATTTTCCACTTGGCGACTTTGTTCGCGCCATGCGAGGCGAAAACAAGAATTCAGCAACATGATTGGTCAAAATAAGTTGGCGAAAAAAGTCGCAACGAACAAGTAGAAATCGTTCCTACTTATTTCTCTGTTCGCGCGATCAAATTCGCCAAGTGGAAAACGGGCTATACACAGATATTATGTTAATTTTGCTGCAAACAACGTAATGTAATGCAGATATCCTCGAGAGATTTTAGAGAGAGGGAGAGGGCTTGGCCATGAAGTGTCACCCAGGGTGCATTCCAAGTAAAACGCACGCCGGAGATACGCCAAATGTTTTGAGCTGCCTCGCCAAGTATGCATTTCCAAAATATAAAAAAGGATGGGCATAAGATATTAAAATACAGTATCCATATGGAGAAAAAATTTTGCCTATTTTTAACAAAATACAAGCAGTCACATGCAAATTACATTATATAGATGGCAAATCATGATATTTTGCTCCACCTCGTCCAACAATTGATAATCATTGAATATATATTATCAGTGCTACAAAATAAACCAAATTCCGAAAATGGACATCCTGTCAATGCAAGATGTCTATTTTCGGAAATTTGTGGGGTTTACATTGCTGCCAGTGGCGTAGCGAGCGTCAATAATGGGAGGGGCGAATATTCATATATTCGTGTTCACAGACCTTCAAAACAATCGATTTCAAAAGAAATTAATGATGCAAAACATGATATCTTAATATTCGCCCGTCCAATTATCGACCCTCGCTACGCCACTGATTGCCGCATTTTACCTGTGCTTCATTGGCATTGTTTTTTGTCATTTGCTTTAAAGTCTTGAACGTCAAGAGATTACCAATATGTTGTTATAAGTCCTTTGATAATGGCTCTCCACTAATATACATTATCTTCCTTTAAAATCATCCATCTGATGGTTTTAAGGCTATAATAATGAATAATACGTATAAATAGAATGTATAAGTCATGCCCAGCAAAGTGCATGTCAAATGCAGTAGGTTTGAGATGTCAAATGCAAGATTTTAACTGCACAAACCAATGTTTAGATGTGTAAAACCTGAAACAAACCTTAACCTTGAGGCCTGAATGCAAATAATAATAATAATGTCAATGAAGCTTACATAAAATGCAGCAAAACGGCTTCTATCTTGCGTGCCAAAGTAAACCTCGCCCCTTAGAAACAAGTCACTTCGCCGTTAGCAACTGTCAATTTTGAATAGCCCAATGTGTGTTGCAAACGCATGTCGTTTCACAGTCAAACGGAATCTGTTGTATGAGCTAGCATTAATTGATGCAAGGCCTTTAAACTACCTCACTCAAGTAGCTTGGTAACTTCCATTCCAATTTTTTTCTTTTTGCTATTAGAGAGGATAGACTCGATAGAAACAATGACAATAAAGCAGGTAGCATGTGGACAGGATTTTACAATGGCACTCAGTGATAAGGGAAAGGTCCTAAGTTGGGGAAATAACAGAAGTGGTCAAATTGGTCATCCTGTATTGGACATCATTCAGAGACCAAGGTAAGTTTCAGCGTGACTAGGATGCAAGCTGATATTGCCCCAAACAAATGACGAATAGCATTTATGGAAAAACACTGAAGATGACCTTCTGTGCACTTACCTGAGTATATTAGTAGTTGTCGCAAAGCTTTATTATAACAGCCCTTGAAACTCCTGAAATTTCTGGTCAACATTGCCAAATGCCAACTTGAGTTTCAAGGGCTGTTTTAATATCACAGGAGAATTTTACAAGAACTCATGAATGGAAGTTGGTATGGGAAATATATAATTCCCATTTCAAACCCACAAAGCCCACATGGGGAAAGGTTGTATGAATCTCATTGATGGGATATAATTTACATTAATTATTGATAGCATTTAAAATTTACATCCATAATGCATAAATGATTGCGTGGGATTTTTCAAAATCCAAATATATATTGACTATGTGTTATATTAAATCCCATTGTTTTTTGCTTTTTCATGAATGGAATTAGGTGTTTCTATGGGAAATACATTTAACAACCATGTGAATATCACTAAAGAACATTTACTTAGTCTGTGGATTGCACGAATAGGAAAACACTGAAGAGAATTTAATTCCCGTCTTAACAATGATTCCACTAATTTGAAATAGAAAAACAGCAATAACATAACACATAAAAATCCCATGCATTTAAATGTTAAATATCGAGAATGGAAATATCCCATTAATGAGATTTGTACAACTTTCTCAATTCCTACGTTTGGTTTTGAAATGGGACATTGCACATTTTCCACATGAACGTCCATTCATGGGCTCCTGCAAAATCTCCCTGTGAATACCTGGCTTCACCTAATTATTTTTTGTGCACTCTTAATATTTGAAGGAGCATCAAGCATTTTAATGATGTCCATGTCACCCAGATCAGATGTGGAATGCAGCATTCATTAGCTCTTGCTGCAGGTAGGTCATATTGTAATATGCATGAGCATTGGCATAGATAACTCAGTTGTGGGCTGTTCATGTTCATGTCTTCATGTTATTGAATCAATTGTTTTACAGTCTGTGAATGTAAGCCCCCCACCCACCCGTGGGAGGTTTTTATTGCCACAAGAAATGAATTTGCTAAGTTCTCTACAGTTTGACAGTGCATTATGGTGTGGGAACAAGATGGGTAGAACTATAAAAACTTCTACAGCTCTGCTTTTCATTCTGTCTATATCTAATTTAACTATCTTTTGCTTTAACTGTACAATGCATGGTGTTATGAAAACTCTGTGAGTTAACGGTTAATCCATATAAAATTTGACAAAATATAGATCATTGGCACCCATGATCGGAACATATTGTCTGGGTATTTTGTCCGGCTAACACAAGAAGTTCCGGACAAAGTGTCTATCATTTGAAAAGATTTGTTTCAGGGCTCAATTTTTGTCAATCTTTACGACAGTTTATTTACGTTGTCAATCTAGATGGCAGTTTATTTGGCCTGGGTGATAATTCCCACGGTCAGCTTGGTATTGGCATGATAGCCCAGCCTCCATCGCCAGCCACTCCACATGCAGTGAAAGCTCTGCTTGGAGTGCCACTAGTTGAGGTGTCTGCAGGCGGATATCACAGCATGGCGCTGAGTTTGTCTGGAGCGGTCATTGGTTGGGGGAAAAACAGGTAATACCCTGAATGAGTGAAGTCTGCTTTGTTGAAACCTTCCTTTTTGTATTCTGTGTGGTATTGTTTATCGATCTGGGCGGGCCATGTTTGATAAATTGACCTTGATGTAGTTACTAAACAGCTGGACATTTCACACTAATGACTGAATATCTGTGGTTGTAGGTCTTAGAATTTTTCCCCCGGGACAAGGATTTGTGTGAAAACGTCTTATCTCTTGAGCACCCGTGTTCATCATCCACAGTAGCGTAGCCAGGCGACGATTTAGTCCCGCTATGCAAATATTTTCATGTTCATTGACTGTGAAAACAATCAATTTCCAAAGAAATGAATAATGATAACTTGAATAATATTACTTGACCTTTGCGTAGCGAGACTAAATTGTCAGGCTGGCTACTACGCCACTGATCATCGACGACCTTTCTGGACTTGTAAAGGGGACTTCGATGAAAAACTCATTTGTCTACTTTTAATTTCGATCAGACATCATTTAAATGTACGTCTTCAAGATGTTTTCAGTTTCTTAAATATTTTGTCGTGTTCTCGAGATACTCATCTTTTAACGGCAGCTAATTTGTGACGTCATCTTGGGGACGTATTCGAACTGATATTTAGCAAACAAAGAATATCTCTAAAAAAGGGCGGCAGAATTTATGCAACTTTTGCGCATTTATGCACTGACAACATTCCCATATTTTTCTAAAGTTTGAATAACTTTATTTCACTAACATATTTCTGGTTTTTTCACAATCTATCTGGAAATTAATTTTGGTCGAGAAGATTACATCACAAGCTATGTGCATGTTTTAAAACTGTGAATATCTGGAGAGCAAGGCAAGTTATTTGTAAATTATTGAAAAACTAAAAACAACTTTTATCGTTTACTTTGATATTATGTTTGATTGAGATCAAGACGAGATAAACGATTTTTTCATCGAAATTCTCCGTTTAATGATCATATGCATCTATGGCTTCTCTACAAAACAGCTCATTGTTTGAACTTCATTAACATTGCAATACAGTTCTTTTTTCCACACTGAATGCCCTGTCACATGGTGCAATTTCTCTTGCAATTTGCGATGCAATTCTACTCTTGAGAGATGTGAACTTGTGACAAATGTTTGGTATGTTAAAAAATATATTAGCAAACTGTGAGGGAAACTTCTATTTAACAATTTTACATCTCTCAAGGGTAGAATTGCATTGCAAATTGCAAGAAAAATTGCACCCTGTGACAGGGCCTTGAGACCCGACACTTGCACATTTCACCCCGCATACAATCATGAATGTGTCATTTATTTCTGTCTGTTTTACAATAACTAGTTTTGGCCAGCTTGGATTGGAACATGGCAAAGGTAATGTGGTTTAAAAAAGGAACCATGATATGGATTATTACTGAAACATACTTTCCAAGACACAAACGTTTCTGTTGAATTTGTTGGGAAACATTTTTGCTTCGTGGGATGCAAATTTTATTTCCGAAACAATGTTTCATTGTGATAGAAAACATAACCAGCGCCTCACATTCTGAGGCAGACTTGCGACATACAAGTCAACTGTTAAAACCCATAAAACAAATTCTACCGCTTGTAGCAAGCCTAATTCTGAGGAAATTTCCTCAAATTTACGCTGTTTCTCTGAGGGCAGCATTAGTCACAATAAGGATATGTATTCTTTTCAAAAGTTTATTGTTGTGCCATTCCCAACCACCCTTTCCTATTGAAAAAGGGATATGGAAATTAGTGTCGAGAGCACTGAACATAATATGTGCGCAACGATTTTCTTTGTTTCTCCAGAACTCGACGTGGTATCCAATGTTTTGCTCAATTTTACTACCATGGCCGGTTGTATAAAAAAGTGGTTAAAGTTAACTATGATTAGTGGAAACACTAACAAATCAGAACAATTTAATTAAAACAGTGATTAAAATAGTGATTAAGATTTTTATACAAGGCTCATCTTTATTCCATGCATCGAAAACTCAGAGAATGCAGTAAATTCTGTTCAAACTGGTTTAATTGGGCAAGTCGCATGTCAATTCGATAAATTTATGCAAACTAAATCAAATGGACAACTTCATGAAAGCGTCCTGAAACATTTTTTAACCTTAAAAGTTGGAGCGAACTGTCTTCATTTCTCTTCATGTCTAGACCAGTGGTTTCCAGTGCAGATTGAGTCAGTAAGGTCACAAAGAGTCAGACATATCGTGTGCGGTGAGGATCACACAGCACTTTTAACCGAGGTAAATTTCGCGCTCTCCAGGCAGCAAAAGATCCTATGTTCTTGCTAGGCCAGGCGGCCATCAGACTGTTTTAGGGACGTCCACTTCTCAATTTGGACGGCCACCGCCCACGGACGGCCTAAGGGAGTATTTCCTTTAAAATATCAACTTACACATTGTAATATTTCTTGAATACTTTAATTTATAGTCATATGTTGTCCAGTTCGTCAATGGTATATGCTTTCATTCCTTGTCCTTTTGAAAACATGTTGAGTATGGCTAAGTATGACTAAATTCAAGTGCTATTCCCTAAAAACAAAAAATTGCGACAACGTCCCCAACCCCCCCCCCCGTTTGTTTTTTGTCCGACCACGCCCACTCAAATATGAGACCACGCCCACAACTATATTTTGGGCGGGCAGATATGGGATCCTGGCTAACACCCTGTCTGCACTAACGACACTGACTACGTTAGTTCGAGATATTATATTTGAACAACCGATACTTACAGTACTATTTCAGAACCATCCTCAGAGATGTGAAAAACTAGATTTACTATCTAGTTTTACATAACTAAATCTTGTTTTACAGTACGATGCACACTGCAAAAAGTTGAGCTTAGATTTCTTGTCTACAATTCACCCGAATAGTAACGACGCCATATATTGCACTAGGTGTTCATGGGGTTGAAATTATCTTTATCAATGTTTACATATTTTCCAGGATGGTGGAGTGTTCACATTTGGCTCAGGAACAAACGGTCAACTAGGCCACAATTCTAATTCGCATCAATACCAACCTCGTAAGGTATGTTTTTGTTTTGTTCTTTGCTTTCATCACTTCGTCGCAGAACCAGTAGCGAAGCCAGCCCGACAATTTGGTCATGCTATGCAAATTCAAATCATCATTATTCATTTCTTTAGAAATTGATTCCTTATACGGTCTGTGAACGCTGAAAAATTTGCCTGACCAAATGTCGGGCTGGCCTCGCCACTGCGCAGAACCTTTTGCGGAAAGCAGGCGGACAGCAAAGCATGGCTCCCAGTTTAACGCGCTTATCTTATATAGCGAGGAGAGGAATCGGAGTTCCCGAAGAAAAGCCCTCGATGCAAATGAGAGATCTACTACGGGAACTCTCTCATGTACTACGTGCTTGCACCACCCACATTTTCCAGTCATTTGCTTACACAGCAGAAAACGAACAACCTGTTTTGGCCTGATGAAAACAGCATTGAACAATGTTTTGCTGCCCACATTGTTCAAGGTTGTCAACAATACTGTTCAAGATTGTTACACCTGATTGCAGGCTTGTTTAGGCTCAACAACTTGTTCAATATTGTTAATAAAATTGAACAATGTTGGTAGCAAAACATTGTTCAATGCTGTTTTCATCAGGCCTGTAGAGGTGGTACGTTTTTCGCTGTGTATTAGGCGCAATTCCGTGCGATTAGTTACTGCATCTCCAACTAAAACAACCGCGTTTGAATCGTAGAATACTGTAAGGCCTGGTTTTCATATATCGTAATTCATCGGTGATGTCTTTATGGTTTTATTGTCGATGATCTGTGATGGATAAAGTCTTTCGGGTTTCTGAAATCATTTTCTTCTTCAGTGATCTCCCACAATAGATCGGCGATGAATTGCGATGAATTACGATATGTGAAAACCAGGTGTAAAAGACAGTTTGATAATCGGAGAGCAAAGTAACTTGGGAAATGTAAATATACACAAGGGATCAGTAAATAAATGATGGTCTAATTCTAGCCTGTGTTTAACATTTTAAATGATATTTTAGGTTCTTGAACTGATGGGCACATTAATTACGCAGTTGGATTGCGGACGGTGAGTTTGTGGATAAAATTTGTCTTCAAAACGGAGTGAGTGCGAGATGTGCTGTCCATGCTGTGATGCTGTGTGGTCTTGTTATATGTGCAGCAGTGTGGTATATTGTTTTGTGGAGCTGTGTGAGTGCAGTGAGTGTGGTGTGGTGTAGTGTGGTAGTGTGCGGTGTGATGTGGTGTGGTGTTGTTTTGGTTTGGTGTAGTGTGGTTTAGTGTTTTGCGGTGCGGTGCGGTGTGTAGTGTGGTGTGAGGTTGTGCTGTGGGGAGTTGTGTGAGGTGGTGCGGTGCATTGTGATGTTGTGCGTGGTGTGGGTGGTGTCGTGTTGTGTGGACTTGTGTTAGGTTGTGGGGTGCAGTGCAGTGTGATGTTTTGTTTTCTGGTGTGGTGTGGGGTTGTGCGAGGTCATGGGTTGCAATGGTATGTTGCGTTTCGTGCAGTGGTGTTTTGCTAGAAGGTGAGGGTGCTCTGCGATATGTTTAGTGGAGTGGTGTGAAATTGTGTGAGGTCGTGGGCTGCAGTGCGATGTTGTGAAGGGGTGTGCTGTGGTGTGGAGAGTTTATGGCTTCGTGGTAAAGAAAATAAACTATGTTGTATCACATTTCAGACGACATACAGTAGCATTTGCCCCCCAGTTGGGTCGTGTTTACACGTTTGGCCTCGGGGCATATGGTCAGCTGGGATCTGGCGACACGAAGAATTGCAGCAGTCCTATCGTTGTCGAGGGACCATGGATGGCGTCATCATCTGAGTTACCTAGCAACGAAGCACGGGTAGCGAAGATAATTGCTGGTGGTGATCATTGTTTTGTTTTAACTGCCAGGCCTGGTGTAAGTTCACTCTTAGCTACTTTACTTTGACAGAAATGGGACTTGATTATGGCAATAGAATCCATATGTAGTGTTGTATAGACGAGAAATACATCTCGAATATCTCTATTAAAGTCTATCTGAGGCCAGAATCATTTTTCTCTCTCAAGACTATGATTCAACTTCTTTTCTCGACCCAAATATCTCGACCGTGAGACATGAAAACAAAATTTTGCAAAATGAATTTTGTAAGAGTTTTTTTTACACATGTTTTCAAAATTATTAAACAGGTCCAAAGGGACCTGTTGAAGGCCGCTTTCTAAAAACTTTAAACACTCCTATAGCTCATCCACCCTGCGATATTTCACCCTCCCCTCGGTCTAGTTCACCGATCAGAACAAGCGCCTAATCAATATGTTCTTTACCCCCCCCCCCTCCCCTACCAGATGACGCTAGGGTCTTTCTTCGGTAAATGCAATCACAATCACGTTTGATAACTAAGATTTCAGCATGGATTCTGTTTCTTTCTGTAGATCTTGTTTGATGCAGTTGACATGCGAGCGATAACTCATAATTTAGCTGTTATACACAGCGTCACGGTGGATGAATTTGAAGAGCGAATCAGGAGTAATACTCTTACTCCTGAACTTGTCAGGTTGGTAAAATTCCCGGAGTCGTCGGTTGTACGAAAGGTCAATACCGCTATCCACCGGACAGTGATTTTTTTAAACGTTCTAAACATCTCCACTAACTGGTAAACCTATATCAAAAGTTAATCATTTGGAGTTAAAGTCACTGTTTACCTCTTGCAAGTTATATCTCTGGTGTCATTGCTTTTTATGCCTTTCTGAGGCAGTAGAAAAACTCACTATCCGGTGGATATCTGCGTCCATCCATGCAACCACTCATTGTACCCGCCTAAGTACCAGTTTACCTACATGCATACCTCACCTTGGCTACATGTCCTAACCTATCTACGTATTTACTGTACCCAGTGAACTGTAGTACAACTGGAACGCTAACTCAATACAAAAGTTCAATTAATGTCTGAAGCCAAGTTAGTTTTTCTGAGTTTTGAGACGAAATACTTAACGCCAAAGATCAGACCGTATATCAAATTGAAGCTATTAAAAAGTTACATTTAGTATAAAAAATTCAAGACTTTATACAAAAAATAAATGCCTTAAGGTGGCTCCGTACAATTTTCATTCAAATCGAAAAATACATAGTTTAGGTCATATTTCTGACAAATAATTATTATTTGGAGTAATTAAATAGGTCCACTTGAGTCGAGGAACATGTCAAGAGTCTAATTGCGGTAAGTATGAATTTTTAAGTTACGTTGCCATGGCAACAATAGCGTTCCAATATGGCGGCTAAATCATCTTTAAACTGAAATAACTTGTAAAAAAGCACGGTGACCCCCATTTTTTATACTCTTAAAAGTTTTCTACTGATATACAAAATATTTTTACCGATTTAGAAAAAAATCTGTTGATTGAATTTTTTTTGAATTGGAAAAACATGAATTCTTAGAATAAAAAAATTTTCAATCAACAGAATTTTTTCTAAAACGCTAAAAATATTTCTTATGTCAATAGAAAATTTTTACGAAAATAAAAAATGGGGGTCACCGTGCTTTTTTACAAGTTATTTCAGTTTAAAGCTGATTTAGCCGCCATTTTGAAACGCTACTGTTGCCATGGCAACGCAACTTACAAATTTATAACCATCACAGTAAGACTCTTGATATGTTCCTGAATTCAAATCAGCTTACTCAATTGCTACAAACAATAATTATTGTTCAAATTTGTTATTTAAACTATGTATTTTTTTATTTTATTAAAAAGTGTAGGGAGCCACCTTAAAAATACGAAAACAACGACAATTTTGCAAAATACGGCAAATTTCCCTGCAAAGTTTAAGGTATTTGTCTTTCACCTAAAGCCTCAAAATTTTTACACCAAATAAACTTTTTAATAGCTTTCATTTGATATAAGACCCATTTTGTGACGTTTAGTATTTCCACTCAAAACTCAGAAAAACTGAATCAAATTGGCTTCAATTTTCCCCCCTGACTTATCGTTCCAGTTTACTTATAGTTCAATGACTGTACCTATCTATCCACTTGGTTACCTACTTATACCTGTTCTTCCACCTTCCTACCACCACAATACTGTACCTTGCTAAAAAGTGTATGTGATTGTCAATATGTAATAATAATTATGGTCTTTTTCGGATATTCTTGCAGAAAATTGGAAGTAGTCTTTACTAGCCAAGAATGTTTAAATGCCTGTTTCCTAAACACGTAAGTTATCTTTGCTTCAGCCGAAAAAATGTTATGCCAGGTTAATATCGAGGCAACATAGTTTACTGTGAGGAATTGTTTACCACACAGAATTTTTTTTGTTAATGCAGGAAGCAACGTCCCCGTTGCCGGTGCTGGTAGTCTAGTCAAAGACAAAAAACATACATAGGATTATTCTCTAACCTAAAGTTTGATACAGACAGAAATTCGACTTTTCGAGGCCCCTTGATGGGGAAAATTACCGAGGCTTTAATGCTCCAGGAGTTTCTCTTAGGTCCGCTTTTTGCAGAGAAAATTGAATTAGGGTGAATCTAAGGGGGTCTGAAGCGGCTGGGGTATTAAATGAGAAGAGCGAGACGTATACGACTATTATTATAATTCGTAGTTTTTCAGCTATTCTTCTCTTTTATAGCTATTTTTTAGCTATATTATTTTTAGCTTCTCTTTTATAGCTATTTTTTTGTTAATTCTCTGATTTCCAACTGAAGAATAGCTTCTATCTATGAAGAATTGAACTCCATTTTATGTTACTTCATTTTACTAATGTTTCAGTGAGAAGATCGAGTTTCAAAACTCAATTCAGTTTAGACCTAAGAATTCCCTGTCAACAAAACTTGTTTTAGTGGACAAAGGTCACTTTTACATCCGTATTTAGGAAGAAGAATCGAGTCGCAGATGTCCATTATCACGCGGTGGACGTAAGTGCTGTAAGAAGATTCTTCAAAGCTTTGGCAAAGCACGCACAAATGAACGAAATGGTAATACCTGTAGTTCGTATTTTATTATGCTCTAAACTTACATGCCTCCTCGGTGAAACGAAAATGAGAGCTTGTGTGAGAGTTTTTTCAACTCTTATGTCCCGGTCAGACGAGTTAGATTTAGGTTGAGAAGTGAGAGTTTGTGGGAAAGTTTCATGTGTTGGTCAAGAGAGAAAGAAAGTTGGGAAGTAAGAGTTTGTGTAAAGGCCCTGTCACACGGTGGAATTTTTCTTGCAACTTGCAATGCATGCAATTCTACTTTTGGGAGATGTAAAATTGGCAAATACATGTTTCCATCACAGTTTGCTAATATATTTTTAACATACCAAACGTTTGTCACAAATTTACATCTCTTAATTAAGAGTAGAATTGCGTTTCAAGTTGCAAGAAAAATTGCACCGTGTGACAGGGCCTTAAGAGGTCAGGCTTTCTTACAGCTGCCCAGTGTGGATATAAACTCGCGTAACACTAAAAAGCGATACTACAGCAAATTGTCCGTTGTAATTTATCTATAGTTTGCTGGTCTCCCGCTGAAGAATCGTACATTTATGTTCCGCAGGTTTTGAACGGTCTCGAGAGACATCTGATTCCCTCGCTCTTCGAAGCGCCGCTCGATGTTGACGGTTTAAGGCTGTACGTGATCCTCCCGGAGTATGAAATGTTCCAAGCAGCTCAACGATATAAAACATTGGCCGTACCTTTGGCCAAGAAGTTGCTGTCGTTGCATCCGAGCCATCAAAAGATTATAGGTCAGTATTATATACGGCTAATTCAGTAAAGGTTGTTCTTCCAAAAGCGTAAACTGTAAACTTTGAGCGCCCAAGGAATGATGGTCATTGCTTATTTTCATCTTCAAACACGGAATTATTTCTTTGAAACGGCATCGAGGGCAACATAGGAAACTTACGACGGCAAATTTACTTTCTACGAAGGCAATTCCCTCGGTATCAGGGCCTAAATAAACAATCTATATCATCTCTTGCGCGCTCATTGTAGATATGTAGTTTATACACTTTTGGTTAGGCAACTTTTATTGAAATGGGTGTATATAACAGGGGTCGTACAAAACCTGAATGTCCTAAAATGTCCTAGAATTTGAAAGCAAAAATTCAAGGCTTTGAAAGTCCTTGAATTTGTAAGGAGGTGCTTGAACGTCCTTAAATTCCTCTACTTTCTGGACATCTTTGGACATTGAAAATTAAATTGCGATGGTTCATGACTTCCGAATATATTTCGAATTCATTGAGTTTGTAGTTACAGCAATAATAAGCAATCCTTTCAAGTTCTTGAATTTCCTGATGTATGGGCCTTGAAAGTCCTTAAAACGTCCGTGAATTCTGCTCGTATTTACATGTACGAACCTTGATGTAAGCAGTGCTTAGGCAGCAACGAGGGTAAAAAGGTAAAGGGTAAAAAAGTCATGTTTTTATGTGCACCAAATGACATTTTTTGCAATATTCAAGGGAAGGTTTATTGCCCCACCAGTGATACCACTCACTGATATCACTACCGAGGGTCTCCCAGGGGCTTACCAGGGACAATGGTACACTGTAAGTTTAAAAACTAGGAACACAGGAACATAGCAGAAATCATCGGGGAACTAGGGAACGTGATTAAATTTTGCAAAAAAGCAAGGGAACAAAGCGAAATGTTTGAAGGTAACAGGGAACTCGTAACCCCCTGAAGACCCTCAGTACTGCGGTAATGACACCCCCCTGTTCTATGTTTTCAAAGTATTGCAAAAACAATATTTTGTGCACCTTATATCTTTTACAGCGCGGGGGGGGGTTACTTTGTAGTCAACCCTTAAAAAATACCTTGACCTTCTTTGACTATAAAAACAATCAATTTCTAAAGAAATGAAAAATGAAAAAGACTTGAAACTTGCGTTGTGGGGCTGAATTTTCGAGCCGGTAACGCCACCGATTGCAAGTCCTTTTTACACTCAAGTTGTGGAACTAAATTTCACATCAGAGATCGTGAGATCAGTTGGGAAAATTCAAAACATAATTTTGTGGAAACACCACGCAAATTTATCGTCGCAAAGCTTTCAATCCGTAAGCTTGGATGTTTATCGGTACTAATATTAAGTGTTATACCCTGATTGATAATCGCCATGCAAACATACAAGAAACTTTGTTTAAAAGTTATTCACCAGGATTTTTCTTTCGACTCGTATTCGCTCATTTCTTATCAATGGGCAAAAAGTATATATCATTCAGTAGCCAAAAGCTTGATCTTTCTTTATGCAAAAAATAGCTGCGTTTTTACTGTATACTCGTACTATAAGTTTATTTTTCCGCACAGGAAATTGGTGGGCTACATTGCCATCTACTTACATCGAAAGAATTATCAAGGTATTTTTAATATTGGGCACCGTTAGTTTACCCTGTACAGAGAAGCAATGTTTCCTTGACAAGGAAAACAGTGCATCTCTATATCACTGCATAATTACACAGCCAAGAAACCGCAAGTCTGCTGCAGGCTTGTTACCTTGCAGTCATCAAGCCGATATGAGGATGCGTTCACATCGCTTGCTCCCACTTGATGATGACAAGTCTGCTGCAAGTTGTCAACAGGCTTGATTGTGAAGTCCTTGTGTTCACAAGGTTGATGGAAGTCGTTTCAACAACTTTCTGAAGATATGGTCTGATTTTCGGATGTATATATTTCAAAATTGTTACCACTGACATCAAACAACCGCTGGTATTATAGATTTTTCAAGAATGTGTAAAATTCATCTTGGAACAAAAGATTGGTCAAAACGATGAAGATGAGGTACAGTTGACTTGTTTGAGATATATTTAATTGAGATTTTTTCTTAGTTCGGTTTTGTTTTATGTTGCTTTCCTTAGGCTATGTACAGGGTGTGTAATAAGTCTGCTTGGATGTAACTGATTTGATTTGTTACAAGGTTGCTTAACCCATGTTACTTAGCTTACAGCATCTTCTTTTCGACTACAGTACGCCGTACGAGAAGAATGCCTCAGGTGTAGTCTGGAGATCTTAGACGGAGTTCACAAGGTATGGAATATAGCCACTGAAAACATCGGCAAAACAATTTATGGATACTCCCAGGGATACCAGATACTCATGACTGATGAGGTAGTATATGACCTGCCTGATGGCGCTTTGCTAATTATTTATCGAATAGCACTAAAACTTCTGTCAGATCCGTTTGTTTACTACTATACAGTGGGCGTGGGTTATGGGCCTTGAATCCCACCCCACCCAAGAGGCGTAGTTTAGGGACCCCAAACCAACCCACCCAAGAGGTCCTAAGGATGCCTAGGGGCTCCGATGCCATCACATCAAAGGACCAACTACCCGAATCTTGCAACCATCCCAAGAAAAGCTGGAAAGTCTAACGATCCTCTCCATTTGAAAATACGAAATACATTGACAAAAAAGCCAGCTGATTGGCCAAGTCGCTAAGCTAATGCGAGTAGCAAAAGGCGCATAGTAAAAGACGCACACGTATTAAAGAGCAATTGCGACAAAAAAATGCGAGCTTATTTGAGAGATCTTTTAAAATAAGTAAGAAGACATTTCACAGCTTTTTCATACCTTCATACGAGTTGTCCGCCATCTTGGTATTGCAGTTTTGTTAATGGGATACGAACAACCAATTGGCATCCAGTAATTTTTTCATGCTAATAATAATTAACAATTAGATTACGAGCTCGAGATTTCTATGCGATGACAGTTGATGAGGGCGACTTGTTTCAGTAGAATCTGAAACAAGTAATTGATTTTTAAGTCATTTTGCCAAAAAACTGTTACAAATTGTCTTTGAATTGAAAAAATTACACTAGAAAATTGTTTTGCTACTCGCTGTCTATCGAGCAATAGATAGCGGGTACAGTAGCCAATCAAATTACATCATTGCAATTAGTATGCTAGTATGATTCTACTAATGGTTTTCTTGTTCAGGTAAACAAGCGCGCCGAGAATGCCGTACCGTATCCGACATTTTATATCCCCGAGCTGACAGATTGCCTCGATCTGAGGAGTGATTATATACGCTGGGTCGAACAAGAGGTGCGTGCTCGGTTTGCATGAAAACATCGAGAATTTATTTATTTATTTATTCGCTTTCCCAGTTTCAGTTAGATTGTACAATATACAATATACACTATTCAATGTACAAAAAGTACACACAATATAAACATACAATTAAACATTAGTTATCTATAATTAAAAATTATTAGTTATTCATTATTTATAATACAGTTACGTGGTGTTTCCACAAAGCTTAGCAAGTATATTGTATTCACCATGCAAACGTACAAGAAACTTATTAGTCATCTAATTTACAACTGGGTGGGTCTCCGCAACAGCTCGTGCCAATTACTGCGGTCCCTACGACTTACGACACAACTAGACACATACATACACGAGCACATACATATGTGCATAGACATATACATTACAAACACACATAAAAGTAATTAAACACAACATGTAATATTTTCAGTTAAATCACGTGCCCGGTTGCATTTTAAGCACACTGTCCTCCAAGTCCGAGAGTCATTAACATTATAATTGTTATTTAGTGCTGTAGTGTAGTATTTGTAAACTTGTATCGTCAAGTTTTCAGACCGCCGCTCTACCAATTGAGCCATCGAGCCAACTAGGATTGGTAGCGAGTCTTATCCAATTTAAATGCACAAAATATTTTCGTGACGACTCAACGCTTGTCTTTGAGGACGCGCAGTGTTTCAACTTTATTTCAGAACGATCCTCGGACATATGAAAAACTAGATTCAAATTAATCTGATGCTGCAAAGAACAACGAAAAATCCGTTTTCCCGAGTGGGGTTTAAACTCGCATCTTTGGGTTTCTAAACCGTTGCTCTACCAATTATCAAGTTATTGAGCCAACCTGGATTGGTAGTGAGTCTTATCTAATTTAAGTGAACGAAATATTTTCGTGACTTGTCTTTGAGGACGCGCAGTGTTGTAATTTTCTTTCAGAACCATCCTCAGAGATACGACTCGCTAGCAATCCCAGTTGGCTCGATATCTCAACTGGTTGAGCGGCGGTCTACAACATATGCGAGTTGAATTTTTTTCCTGTTTGTGTTTTTCTCTGCAATGTCAGATTAATGCAAATCTAGTTTGTCATTGAATTACCTTTACTTATATCTAATTGTTTGATCGTTTTCTTCAGAACCCACCAGATAACAAAACGAGCAGAAAGGTAAGACTGTAATCTGCAAGCTGGAATCACAGTCAATCCAGACATGGTCTGGAAACCCGACGAACTTCAACGCGTTTATAGTGAACGGCGATTTTATGTTGAGTTGGTTTCACCGTGCACAAATCTTTTGAAATTTTGCTAATTAATATTCCAACAGTATGGTTGAGTGCTACGGCGAGGCAACGCTATTGGACGATTGCTTCGTTATACCAAAAATTCATTGTCTTCACCGTGCACAAGTCAACATGGACACGAACAAAAATACCCTGTTTGTCTTTGCTATAATTTAGGAGATTGCCATGTACTGGGGGGAGGGGACGTATTGTGTGTGAAGGGGTAAGAGGGGGTGGGGGGTACCTGTGTTGCACCTCACGTCCACCTCAGAGTAGAAAATTCGTTAAAGTTAAACCGTAGTATGCTTTTCTTTCAACCAGACCACGCTCGCGTTTTGTAAGTATCCGTTCGTGTTCGACCCGAAAGCGAAGTACCTTCTGTTGCAAGCCGATGCGACAATGCAAATGCGGGTAAGTTATAGACATTTTGGCAATTTATGCGAAAGCAAAATAAGTCGCAACATAAGTAGGACATGTCTAACATACCTGGCTAACTTTTTGCCTGTTTATTTTACTGGCAATTTGCTTGTCAATGGACCATTCCCCAATTAGACAAACTTTTAAATTCGAAAACAATTTTAGAGCAATTGGAAAGAGCTTCCGAAACTTAGTGAAATTGTCAAGTTTGGTTGTAAAATATTGAAAAATGTCGAAAAGGAAGTAATGTAAAGTTTGAGAATTTTGTATACTTTTGTATTACGCGGGAAAAAGCGTTACCACATTTCCACATAGTGGTAACGCTTTTCCTTGCGTAATACAAAAGTATACAAAATTTTGCAAACTTTACAGGGCTATATTTTCCACATTTTATACAATACTTTGCAACCAAACTTGACAATTGTATGAAATTTAGGATGCTCTTTCCAGCTGGGCTATATGATTTTCCGAATTCAAAAGTTTGTCTAATAGGGGAATGGTCGATTTTACTTTTTACCTGTCAATGTCACTGGCAACTGGTAGAACTTGCCACAAACTTGTCAATTTCATCAAACCGCAAAAAGGTTTTTAAAGCCATACAGGCTTGTTGCAACCTGTCTTGTCTTGTCCCCCGCTTCTTTTTGCATTTTACCGCAAATTGTCCTCTAGTTTTGACGAACTTGTCAGTTTTTCAAGTTTCAGGTCAATTGGAACTTGTCATTTGCAAATTTTTTGCGGCTTGTTGAAACAGTTTGCAGCAAGCCCGTCGATAACAATTTTTGACAATCAACTAATCAACTTGCAACAAGTCTGTTGACAACTTGAAACAGTGAACTTGCAATAAACAAGCTGTCCCAAGCCATGCGAACGCATCCTGATATCCGCTTGTTGATAACAAGTCTGATGCAAGATTTCGTCAGACCTGTTACTACTTTCGAGTTTTTGGCTGTGTAGGAGATGACAGAATCGTACAATCTCACATTTTTTCAAATGCTCGCTTTATAGCTGGCGTTCCAAGACGCTCAATCTGCCAATATTGGCAACCTTTTGTTTAACGGAGGCTTTCCGCGCAACGAAATCATAAATCCGTTCTTGGTACTTCGCATAAGACGAGAGAACATCGTTCAGGATACGCTCAGACAAGTAATGAGGCTTGGACCAATGGAGTACAAGAAACCTTTGCAGGTAAATTGTCATCTGGTTATACTTTCAAACTTCACAAACAAGCTGCTTTTTAATCACCTTAACCAAGGGTTAAGCTAACCGACTGTTGAACATCTGGCCCCAGTGCGACAACGAATAGTTTTCACATTCCTGCATGTTGGTGACTTGTAAAGCTCTCGATACCCCCTCCCGCCAAGATACATAACTGATTTACTTTCTTCATATTGTTGCTCGGAGTCTTCGCTCTTGCAGCCAAAATCTTCTATCTATATAGTACCTACAGGGGTGGAAAAATATTTTTCTTCCTGCGTGCATAGAATAAAGGCTATCTGCAGTGTCTTACTTTAAAATTTTATGTTGCAAATCATCATACACATAGGCTGTGGTAAAATTTCTGGCGAGCCCCGCTTGCGTGCTCTCCTATTTTCCACCTTCGTGTACCTAGAACGCAAATTGAGAAATATGCACAAGTGGCGCAAGCAGTTAGCGTGTTGTGCCTTTTCCCACTGTGAAACCATGTTAGGTGTACATTTTGTATTGCATGTGAGTTGAGTTCTTGTAATTGTGGGAACCACTGAATATTTTTATAAAATACAAAACAATGGTAGTACCGAATATTGGAATCATTTTTATTTCTCAATAGTCATGATGACTTCAAACTAGTCGAAACGTTGAGAAATAAAAATGATTTCAATATTCGGTATTACCATTGTTTTGAGTTCTTGTAGTTGATCGCTTTTGTGCTTCGATGGTTTTCCTCCGGCTACTCCGGTTTTCTTCTGTCTCTAAAATACAGATTCAAGCGGGATACGCTCTCTAAAGTACCCTTCCTGAGTTTATTAAGCGGAATTCAACTTTTGATGAATTTAATGCAAAACTGAAAATTCATTTTTTGAATAGCTTTTGCCGATCAATTGTGAATGGCTTTATATTTTTATTGTGAAAAGCATGGAGACTTTTTTTTATGATGCGTTGTTTAAGAACAATTATATTATGATTGTTATAATGTTTGTTGTTCTTCCACTATGATAGATTGTGTTTGAAGGTGAACAAGCTGTAGATGTTGGCGGGGTGAAAAAGGTATGCAGTTGTTCTGCTGACTGTGTTTGCTACTTGCCGTTTAGGAATAATTGAGCCATTAGTATAAATAAAGTTTAATTTAGGTTGCCTCCTGTTGTAACACTGGATCAATAAGAGATTCCTTACTGGACCTCTAGGAAGAACAGTTTAGAACTGATAGAGCTGTCCAGTATAAATAAAGTTAGTTTAGTTTCGGTTCCTCCCGTAGTAATACTAGATCAATAAGAGATGATCCTTACCGGGCCTCTAGGAAGAACAGTTTAGAACTGATAGAGGTATCCAGTATAAATAAAGTTAGTTTAGTTTAGGTTTCCTCCTGTTGTAACACTGGATCAATAAGAGATTCCTTACTGGACCTCTAGGAAGAACAGTTTAGAACTGATAGAGCTGTCCAGTATAAATAAAGTTAGTTTAGTTTCGGTTCCTCCTGTAGTAATACTAGATCAATAAGAGATGATCCTTACCGGACCTCTAGGAAGAACAGTTTAGAACTGATAGAGCTATCCAGTATAAATAAAGTTAGTTTAGCTTAGGTTTCCTCCTGTAGTAACACTGGATCAATAAGAGATGATCCTTACCGGACCTCTAGGAAGAACAGTTTAGAACTGATAGAGCTATCCAGTATAAATAAAGTTAGTTTAGTTTAGGTTTCCTCCTGTTGTAACACTGGATCAATAAGAGATTCCTTACTGGACCTCTAGGAAGAACAGTTTAGAACTGATAGAGCTGTCCAGTATAAATAAAGTTAGTTTAGTTTAGGTTGCCTCCTGTTGTAACACTGGATCAATAAGAGATGATCCTTACTGGACCTCTAGGAAGAACAGTTTAGAACTGATAGAGCTGTCCAGTATAAATAAAGTTAGCTTAGTTTAGGTCCCTCCTGTAGTAACACTAGATCAATAAGAGATGATCCTTACCGGACCTCTAGGAAGAACAGTTTAGAACTGATAGAGCTATCCAGTATAAATAAAGTTAGTTTAGTTTAGATTTCCTCCTGTAGTAACACTTGATCAATGGGAGATGATCCTTCCTGGATGTTCGTGCAGGAAGAACAGTTTAGAACTGAAGGAGTTATCAAGTATAAATAAATTTAGTTTAGTTCGGGTTTCCTCCTGTAGTAACACTGGATCAATAACAGATGACTTTTGCTGTTTGCAGGAGTTTTTTCTTTTGCTGATGCGCGACATTTTGGACCCAAAATATGGCATGTTTAAAACTATCGAAGAAAATCATCTGATTTGGTTCAACAAACAGGTAAATTAAATTATATATGTATTCGTATGATTTGGCTAGCTTTTTCGCATTTCACTGGAGATAAATTCAAAATGCAGCATATGGAAATTGTATGGAGTCCAGTTGTTAACCAGTACGAAGTAGATTTACTTCGTAAAAGATCAGCATTAATATATAACAAAGTAGTTTTTTAAAAAACTACTTTCTACTTAGCCAGTAGTCTAATTATAAGTAAAAAATTAGTATTTACTAGTAACGAAGTAATTATTTTATGTACTATCTTTCACTTGTAACGAAGTACGACTTCGTGTCTTTTGTTACACTTTCGCCAAGTAAAAGTATTCTCAAAGCAAAGTCAGCGGTGAGCAGACTAGTGAGAATGTGCTTGGCTCAGCCAGGTTATGGCTCAGGGATGTTGTCTCCGATTTACTACCGCCAAAATGAATGTTCTATTGAATTCTATTTCAGTGGTACTTTCACTTAACTATATTTTTCCAATACGTTATTTATGCTTAACTAAAATTTTCAAGTACTGTGACTTCTACTTGAGTAAAAATTGAGACGATGCATGCAACTTTATTAGAAGTAGAATGGATTTTGATTTAATCTCCTTCTATGCTTGCATGGTGAATATCAAATTAAACTATAATTTTGTGGAAACACCACGTAAAGTTTATTATCGCAAAGATTTCGATCCGTAAGCTCGGATCTTCGTCAGTGTTAATAATAATGCTAGCATTTTCCATAATGCTAATATTTTTCCATACTGAGGAAAAATTAATGTCTGATTCTCGCAAATTTCATACCATTCAATTCATCAAACGACGTGGTAGTCATGGCGAGTAGGAATGTTTGGAGCTATTGGGGTGTAGCACAGAAGAACATGCAGAGGGCCAGATTCAGTGTTTCCTGCGTATTAGTACGCGCTATTCGTCATGATTCGTCATTTAGCAAGCGCCCTAAACAGAAACAACCCCCCTGAAAACATTAAAAACTGGTAAATATAGTCTTGTTCCTTTGATGTAAAGTTATAATCTCAATTGTTATCATCAGTTCTGTGTCTTGGTCTTATATATCCAAGAAAGTAGAAATATTACATGGCGATCTGACCACGTATAGATCGGTCAGTTGACAGATCATATAGGCCTGCGTTCCAAATGCAGTTGGTTCGATTTCTATCGCGGTCAGGCATATTTTTCAGCTTGGCTAAGATGGATACAGACTAAAATTAAAACCACAAACATCAATTGATTATGTTCATAATTCTTATTAAACAGTAATATTTTGCATTCTACAAATATCGATACATTTTATTTGGAACATCGACATTTCTGTGCATTCGAAACCCGCTATATGGAAATTGTATGGAGTCCAGTTGTTAACTTGCACAAAGTAAATTTACTTCGTAAAAGATCAGCATTAATATATAACGAAGTATTTTTAAAAAAAACTACTTTGTACTTGTATACGAATGTTTTTAGAGATTTCGTGTTAAAAGTATTTTGAGGTGCAGAAAGGTTTACCGAGTACAGTATGTGACTATGAACATGAAATAAATTTAGTTTTGAAACAGATGTCACCCAGCTTGCTAGTTGTATTGTTTTTATTTTATTCCAACGTGGCAAATTCAAGAGCTGATGTGTTAACCTTTTAAACGTCGAGTATTGCTGCTGAAGAATAAAAAACGTCATATTTTCTCCACAACATACGATGTAAGCTACTGTAAGAGTCTAGAAATAATTACAAAGTGGTACCTTGCACAAAAAACTTAATAATTGTGAATTATTAAGCTATTTGTCATTTATACAACACTGTCTCTTTTTTACATAAGCCTGCTAGGCAGTAAATTGGCACAAGGTGTTCTTTCCTCAAAATGCTAAGTTAGGCTTTGCAATCAATTACGTTAAAACACTCAAACATATCCAATACTAGTTTAGTGCCAATACTCAGTTGACGTATATAGCATGCACTGTGACGTTTTAATTACGTGTGCATGGGGTTCTCATTGATTGAATAGATTTGCGAGCTACTTTATTTCACATCTGTATCGTTCATTTTAACAAGTCGCAACTCAGAGAGAATGGGAAAGATAGAAGCCTTCAAATATTCTTTTACTGCAGTAGTTGTATTTGGGATTCTTGGAAACGTTTTGGTTATCCTGTCCATTCTGAGACAAAAGAAGGATGTGTTGAAGAACAATTATTACTTCCTAGTTTTACACCTCGCCATTTGTGATCTTGCAGCACTGATCACTTACATTTTCCTTGGTGTTGACGCCCTTTGGTTGGAAGAACCACTGTTTAATAATTTCCCCATGATAACTTGTCATGTCAACGTTATCAGTTACGCTTTTCAGTTCGCGGGAATAGCTATGATGTTGATCATTTCATTACTTCGTTATCGTGCTACTGTGCATCCATTAAAACCCGCCATCAGTCGACGGAAATTGAAAGTTGTTTGTGGTCTGATGTACCTTGTTGCGTTGATTGCAGGATGTGGGTTCAGCTTGCCGCGATGCTTTATAAAGTTGGATGTCGATACCTATAAGAAATTTCGCTTTGCCTTTTGGATATTCTTCGTTTTTTTCTTTCCAACAACATTCATAGCTATAGTTTATTATAAGATAGCTGGAGCCTTGATCAAACAACACAAACACATGAAAAGAATTTGTTCCAAAGCAATGAGACATCGAGCACCTGACTCTTCCTTCATCCTGAGATATATTCAGAATCGACGAACTTTCCTTGTTTGTCTCAGCGTTGTTCTTTGTTACGGAGTTTCACAAATTCCTATGTCAATCTGGTTAATGTGGTTCATCGTTGGTGAAAATCATCTACTGATGAAATATGTTTGGGTTCACCATTTCGCTTATGTTCTGAAAGTCGCCGGCTCGCATTCAGTAAATCCGTTAATATATGGAATGTTAGACAAGAAATTGCTGAAATTTTGGAAATGTTTGTGCAAGAAGGAACGATAAAATAAGAACATATTAGACAGTTGTTGTGGCAGCTTAAAGAACGGGAACTGTTCATAAATTGCTTGCTTCATAAACGGATCATTGCTCTTCCATTCAAAATGACATTTGTGACTTCTTTCTTTCGTATTTTGCCCTAAAGCAGAAAGAAACAAAGTTAACATACTTCATGTCTTGTGGTCAAAATTAGAATTTAGCTTTGAATATGCTTTTGACAGTAACAATGCTTGCAGTTTGTTTTTACTTTGGATTTGAACTCTATGCATTAAGAGAGTTTTAGATTGTGTCAGTCGTTGATTATAGATATTGAATGAACGGTTTTCCTCCCAGGATGAAAAGATAACATCTTTGTTTAGTAGTAAAAACTGCAGAGTTAGAATAAGAAACTATTGTCTATATCGTATTGGACTGGTAAATTATTTATAGATGATGTTGTGCATCAAGAAACATTAACAGTAAATTAGCGCATCCATTTTACTTTAGACAAGAACTTCATTCTAGAATGTTGCATGTAAATAGTGAGTATAAATTATATTACTACATTGATTTATTGATTTGTTGTTAATTGTGACGTTTATCTATTGATTATGTTGATAATTATTAAACATAATCTGAGATTTTCTTAGCATTTTATAATTTGTTCGATATATTTTGTATTCCGGACTTTTGGATAGTTGTTTGTAGGAAGATTGAAAGAGGTAAATTGGGGGAGTTCATACGAATCTTTTGAAAGATTTTTAGACGTTTTAAAAGTATTTCTACGCGTGCAAACGTTTATAAAGTTCTTAACTCTGTGGACCTAAAATATCAACTAAATTTAGTTAAAACATCTTTGATGCAGCTTGCAAGTTTACAGCTTTTTAACTTTTCAAACTTAGCAAATTCAAGGGCTCTAAATAATAAAAAGCATGTCAATCTTTAAAGGGCAATAGTGGAAGGAAAGGTTTCAACTGAAATGTCCTCGTTATTTTAACGTTAGAAAACCAAAATATATTTCTCGCACCTTATTACCCTATTTTGCCAGAAATTAATACCGCTTCATTAGTATTTATTTATTTATTTATTTGATAACTTTGCCTAACATGAAGATAATTTGGCAAGGTTCCCACAACAGCATAATGCCAAGTACTGCAGGCCCATTAACAGTTAGACAACTAAAAAATGCATGCAAACGAACAATTTTACTTTCTATAACGCATTACAACAGATTAAATTCCTGATTTTCTAACAGTGGAGATGCAAGACTACCAACAGAGTTGCATTTCAAACATATAGTTTTAAATGTTCGAGGATTATCAGTGTCATAATTGAGTTCTAATGACTTATGATAATATTTCAATAAAATTGATTTGAAAACACTACTAAGGCTGTCCGTGTTAAAATGAAGCTCATCAGCAAGACCGTTCCATAGTCGACAAGTTCTTACAAGAAATGATTGTTGGTAGGTAGTAGGATTAATTGTGGTAGGATGATTGTTGGTAGGGTTAGTAGGATTCATTGTGGTAGGATGATTGTTGGTAGGGTTAGTAGGATTAATTGTGGTAGGATGATTGTTGGTAGGTAGTAGGATTAATTGTGGTGGGATGATTGTTGGTAGGGTTAGTAGGACTAATTGTGGTAGGATGATTGTTGGTAGGGTTAGTAGGATTAATTGTGGTAGGATGATTGTTGGTAGGTAGTAGGATTAATTGCGGTAGGATGATTGTTGGTAGGGTTAGTAAGATTAATTGTGGTAGGATGATTGTTGGTAGGTAGTAGGATTAATTGTGGTAGGATGATTGTTGGTAGGGTTAGGATTAATTGTGGTAGGATGATTGTTGGTAGGGTTAGTAGGATTAATTGTGGTAGGATGATTGTTGGTAGGGTTAGTAGGACTAATTGTGGTAGGATGATTGTTGGTAGGGTTAGTAGGATTAATTGTGGTAGGATGATTGTTGGTAGGTAGTAGGATTAATTGCGGTAGGATGATTGTTGATAGGGTTAGTAGGATTAATTGTGGTAGGATGATTGTTGGTAGGTAATAGGATTAATTGTGGTAGGATGATTGTTGGTACGGTTAGTAGGATTTTGCATTTACTTATAACGTATTTCACGGTGTGGTTGGATGCTGATCGTGTCATTCTGTTAGCTATTCACTGTTTACGTCAGCGAATCCGTTAATATATGGCATACTTGACAAAAAGTTGCTGAAATTTTGAAAATGGCGCTGGAAGCAGAAACGAACAGCAGAAAACGTTTGACAGTTGTTGTCGTAGCTTGATAAACGACGGAAATTGAAAGCCGTTGGCGGTTTGGCGACGATTAGAGGATGTGAGACACATTTGCCGCGATGCCTTATAAAGTCGAACGTCGATACCTTTAAGAAATTTTTTATGCCTTTTGGATATTCTTTGTTTATTTCGTTCGAACAACATTCTTAGCTATAGTATATTGCAAAATATCTCGCGCACTGATCAAACAACACAAACAAATGAAAAGAATTTGTTGTAAAGCAATGACACGTCGAGCGCCTGACTCAGCGTTGTTCTTTGTTACGGAATTTCACATATTCCCCTGTCAGTGTGGTCAATGTGGTTAATGGTTGGTGAAAATCATCTCCAAATAAAGTATGTCTGAGTTGGATATTTTGCTTATATTAATGAGTATATTTACCAATCCTTAGAAACATTGTACGCATGGGATTCTTATTGGTAGGACACACCTGGTATTCTCTTGTAAATGTCGTCTGAAACTCATTTCATATGTGTGTTGTTTTTCGAGAGAACACAACAGCAAACTCAATCGCAACAACGAAAATCGCAACTCAAATTTTACTGGGCAAGATAACGTAATAATGGGCCTGATAAGAAATGATGGCTTGAAATATTCTTGTGCTGCAGTAGTTGTATTTGGGACTCTCGGAAACATTTTGGTTATCTTGTCGATACTGAGGCAAAAGAAGAATGTGTTGAAGAACAACTATTACTTTGTTGTTTTACACCTCGCCATTTGTGATCTCGCAGTACTGATTATTTACATTTTCAATAGCATTGACATCTTTTGGCTCGAAGAACCTCTTTCTGACCATTCCTCCATGATAGTTTGCCATGTCTACCTTATCGGTGAAGCTTTTCAGTTCACAGGCTTAGCTATGATGTTGATAATTTCAATACTTCGTTATCGCGCTACTGTGCATCCATTAAATCCCGCCATCAGTCGACGAAAATTCAAAGTCGTTTGTGGTCTGGTGTATTTTGGTGGCTTGATTGCAGCATGTGGGGCACGTTTGTCGCTATGTTTTATAAAGTCGAACGTCGATAGCTTCGAGAAATTTCGCCTGGTCTTCTGGATATGCTTCGTTTATCTCATGCCATCAATATTCATGGCTATAGTTTATTACAGAATAGCTCAAGCACTGATCAAACAACACAAACACATGAAAAGAATTTGTTCCAAAGCAATGAGACGTCGAGCACCTGACTCTTCCTTCATCCTGAGATATATTCGAAATCGACGAACTTTCCTTGTTTGTCTCAGCGTTGTTCTTTGTTACGGAATTTCATGTATTCCCATGTCAGTCTGGTTAATGTGCGTCATGGTTGGTGAAAATCATCTCCAAGGTATTTGGGTTTACTATTTCGGTTATGTTTTGAAACTCACCGGCTCGCATTCAGTAAATCCGTTAAAATATGGAATATTAGACAAAAAATTGCGAAAATGTTTCTGCAAGAAGAAACGACGAACGTAAGAACATTTTGGACAGTCGTTGTCGCAGAAGAACGGGGACTGTTCATAGATTGCTTGCTTCATAAACGGGACATTGCTCTTCCAGAATGACATTTGTAACTTCTTTCTTTTTCAGTAGAAGTGCGCGCAGTTTATCCTTTGGATTTGAACTTCATTGACAGAATTTTAGATCGTTTGAGTTGTTGATTATAGGTATATCAAACGAACAGTTTTCCTTCCGGGATGGGAAGATTAATATCTCCTTTGTTTAGTATTAAAACTGGAAAGTTAAAATAAGACCTAAAATGGACCTAAAAATGAAATAAATTTAATGCAGCTTGCAAATTTACAGCTTTTTAACTATTCAAACTTGACAAATTCAAGAGCTTTAATAAAAACCTTTCTATCGTTAAGTATTGGCGCTCAATATACCGCTCATAATGAAAATTTCTAAGCTTTCTTTGCAAGATATTCAGTTCATTTGGCACATAAGATAGTCAATTTATGCATTCATGCTTGGACCTAAGGAATCGGTTATGTATGGAGAGGGTGTCAGCGAAAGGAAAAATTGTTGAATAAAACTAAGTGTTGGATTAGTAAAAGGTTGAGCGAATGAAAAGTAAGACACCTCAAGAATTGGGTAAACAATTCAGAGGCCTGAATTCATGCAAACCTGTTGAGAATTTAAAGCATTGTCAACGACACGCAACAGCTGCTCTCATCTACAATATTTTTTTATCTTTGCAACTTTACTACCCTGTTCTTTTTTATCGAGACACGCATGATGAAAAAGTTTTGACACGCGGCCTGATAAGCAAGTTCTTTGAAACCTATTTGGCGAATGCTATTTTTGATCACGTCGATGTAAACAGAACTTATATCAAACCGACATCTGTCGAAATCAAGCCTGCAGGAGAAAAGCAACCTAAGTATGTTTATCCCTTCAGTGGTAAAGTGATCTTGGCCGTCGGGCTGTTGTCATTAGCGCAAAGATTATTAATCTGTCAAAATAAGGCACCACGCCACCGGTCATATGAAGTGGGCAAAATTAAATGCTGGCAGATGCTTGTCACTTTTACTTACAGTGCCTATGAAACGAAATTTTGTCCAACTATTTATTGATTACATTGCAAAGATCGCTTAGAATCACAGGCTAACCTCTTTGATAGAATTTCCCTGACTCTTTTTCTTCTCGAGTTATTCAGTTTTATTAGATATGCAAATTACACAACTTATGACATCACAGTGCATAATAATATCAGTAATTTGCAACGAGATCAATATATTCCGCACAAAAGTGCAGGTACTAAGCGATTAATCGTAGCTTACATACCTACAGCACAGTTTTAGTTTTTTTCTTATTGTCATATGTTACAAAATTAGCAATCTCAAAGATACTCATTATGCAGTGATGTCATAAGTTGTGTAATTTACATACCCAATAAAGTCAAGTATCTCGAGAAGGAAGAGAGCTAGAGAAAATGTACACACTGTCATTTTAAGCGATCTCTACAGTGCAATCAATGAATACTTTCACAAAATTTCGTGTCATAGAAAGAGGTAAATTGGGGGAGTTCATACGAATCTTTGAAAGATTTTCAGACGTTTTAAAAGTATTTCTAGGCGTGCAAACGTCTACAAAGTTTATAAGTCCATGGACCTAAAATATCAACTAAATTTAGTTTAAACATCTTTGATGCAGCTTGCAAGTTTACAGCTTTTTAACTTTTCAAACTTAGCAAATTCATGGACTTTAATAAAAAGCATGTCAATCTATAAAGGGCAATAGTGGAAGGGAAGTTTTTAACTGAAATGTCTTCGTACAAATGTCCTCGTTATTTTAGCCTTAGAAGACCAAAATATATTTCTCGCACCTTATTACCATTCCTTTTGCCAGAAATTAATGCCACGTCATTAGTATTCACTATTTACGTATCGTGACAACTTACACACCAGCTGTTACCATTGTTTCACAATCCTTAGGAAACATTATGCGCTTAGGGCTCTCTCATTGGTAGAACACACCTGACATTCTCTTCTAAATGTTGACTAAAACTAATTTATTTCACATTTGTGTTGTTTTTCGAGAGAACACAAGACATGACGGCAGTTTGAACAAGATCTACATTTCAACTAAACTTTCCTAAACGAAACAATGGGAAAGATAAAAGATGATGGCTTCAAATATTCTTATACTGCAGTAATTGTATTTGGGGTTCTCGGAAACAGTTTGGTTATCCTGTCGATACTGAGGCAAAAGAAGAATATGTTGAAGAACAACTATTACTTCGTTGTTTTACACCTTGCCATTTGTGATCTGGCCACACTCATTTTTCAAATTTTCTATAGTGTTGACGTTATTTGGCTCGAAGAACCACTTTCTGATCATTCCCCTACGATAACTTGTCATGTCTATGCCATTCGTGATGCTATAGAATTCGCAGGAGTAGGTATGATGTTGTTCATTTCCTTACTTCGTTATCGTGCTACTGTGCATCCATTAAAACCCGCCATCAGTCGACGGAAATTGAAAATGGTTTGCTGTTTGGTGTACCTTGTTGGCTTGATTGCAAGATGTGGGGCACATTTGCCGTCATGCTTTATAAAGTCGAACGACGATTTTGCTAAGAAATTTGATTATGCCTTTTGGATATTTTTTGGGCTTTTTCTTCCAACAATATGCATGGCTATAATTTATCACAAGATAGCTCGAGCCTTGATCAAACAACACAAACAGATGAAAAGAATTTGTTCTAATGCAATGAGACATCGAGCACCTGACTCTTCCTTCATCGTGAGATATATTCAGAATCGACGAACTTTCCTTGTTTGTCTCAGGGTTGTTCTTTGTTACGGGATTTCACAAATTCCTGTTACAGTATGGTCTGTGTGGTTCATCCTTCGTGAAAATCATGTACAAGTTAAATATGTTTGGGTTCAATATTTCGCTCGTGTTCTGAGAATCGCCGGCTCGCATGCAGTAAATCCGTTAATATATGGGATATTTGACAAAAAATTACTGAAATTTTGGAAGTGTTGCTCGTACAAGAAACGAACAGCACAAAACATTTCACAGTTGTTGTCGTAGCTTGAAAAACGAGAACTATTTATGGATTGCTTGCTTCATAAACGGAGCATTGTTCTTCCACGTATAGAATGACATTTGTAGCTTGTTGATTTCATACTTTGTCAGAAAACAGAAAGAAACAAACGTACTTCATAAGTCGTGATTAGAATTAGAATTTAGCTTTGAATATACTTTTGAAAATGAAAATGTTTAAGAATTTTATACTTTAGATTTGAACTCCATTAACAGAGTTTTAGATTGTTTGAGTTGTTGATTATAGATATTGAACGAACGATTTTCCTTACAGGATGAGAATTTAGTATCTCCTTCGTTTAGTTGTAAAAACTGCATAGCTAAAATAAGACCTAAAATGGACCTAAAAATGAAATAAACTTGGTTTAAACATCTTTGATGATGTACAGTTTTTTAATTATTCAAACTTGGCAAATTCAAGAGCTTTAACAAAACCTTTCTATCGTTAAGTATTGCCGCTCAAAGTACCGCTCATAATGAAAATTTCTAAGCTTTCTTCGGAAGATATTCAGTTCATTTAGCACATAAGATAGTTAGTCAATTTATGCATTCATGCTTAGACCTAAGGAACCGGTTATTTGTGGAGAGCGTGTCAGCGAAGAGAAAAATTGTTGAATGAAACTAATTGTTGGATGAGTAAAAGGTTGGGTGACTGAAAAATAAAACACCTCCTCAAGAATTGGGGAAACAATTCAGAGGCCTGAATTCATGCAAACCTGTTGAGAATTTAAAGCATTGTCAACGACATGCAACAGCTGCTCTCATCTACAATATTTTTTTATCTTTGCAACTTTACTACCCTGTTCTTTTTTATCGATACACGCATGATGAAAAAGTTTTGACGCGCGGCCTGATAAACAAGTTCTTTGAAACCTATTTTGCGAATGCTATTTTTGATCACGTCGATGTGAACAGAACTGATATCAAGCCGACATCTGTCGAAATCAAGCCTGCAGGAGAAAAGCAACCTAAGTATGTTTATCACTTCAGTAGTAAAGTGATCTTAGCCGTCGGGCTGTTGTCATTAGCGCAAAGATTATTAATCTGTCAAAATAAGGCACCACGCCACCGGTCATATGAAGTGGGCAAAATTAAATGCAGGCGAATACTTATCACTTTTACTTAAAGTGCCAATGAAACGAAATTTTGTCCAACTATTTATTGATTATATGTATACTGATGATGATGTTGTACTCGGGTAAATATGATATTATGATGCTACTCCGAGTGTAAGCCACACCGGGCAGGCTGCAAAATTTGCCTGGCCACAGCGGGATTCGAACCAACAACCTTTGGAATACCTCTTTTAACCTCTTTTATAGAATTTCCCTGACTCTTTTCCTTCTCGAGATATTCAACGTTATTAAATACGCAAATTAGACAACTTTTGACATAACAGCGCATAATAATTTTTCAAAAATATCAGTAATTTGCAACATGATCAATGTATTCCGCACAAAAGTGCAGGTACTAAGCGATTAATCGTAGTTTACATACCTACAGCACAGTTTTAGTTTTTTTCTTATTGTCATATGTTACAAAATTAGCAATCTCAAAGATACTCATTATGCAGTGATGTCATAAGTTGTGCGATTTACATATCCAATAAAGTCAAATATCTCGAGAAGGAAGAGTGCTAGACACACTGTCAACTATGTACACACTGTCATTTTAAGCGATCTCTACAGTGCAATCAATAAATACTTGCACAAAATTTCTTTGAAAGATTTTCAGACGTTTTAAAAGTATTTCTAGGCGTGCAAATGTTTAGAAAGTTTTTAACTCTATGGACCTACAATATCAACTAAATTTAGTTTAAACATCTTTGATGCAGCTTCAAGTTTTCAGATTTTTAACTATTCAAACTTGGCAAATTCAAGTGCTTTAATAAAAAGCATGTCAATCTTTAAAGGGCAACAGTGGAAGGGAAGTTTTTAACTGAAATGTCTTCGTACAAATGTCCTCGTTATTTTAACGTTACAAAACCAAAATATATTTCTCGCACCTTATTACCATTCCTTTTCCCAGAAATTAATGCCACGTCTTTAGTATTCACTATTTACGTCTCGTGACAATTTACACACTAGACCATTGTTTAACAATCCTTAAGAGACATTATGCGCGTAGGGCTCTCTCATTGGTAGAACACACTTGACATTCTCTTCTAAATGTTGACTAAAACTAATTTATTTCACATTTGTGTTGTTTTTCGAGAGAACACAAGAGACATGCCAGCAGTTTGAACAAGATCTACATTTCAGCTAAATTTTCCTAAACGAAACAATGGGGAAGATAAAAGATGATGGCTTCAAATATTCTTTTATAGCAGTAGTTGTATTTGGGATTCTCGGAAACAGTTTGATTATCCTGTCGTTACTGAGGCAAAAGAAGAATAGGTTGAAGAACAACTATTACTTCGTTGTTTTGCACCTTGCCATTTGTGATCTGGCCGCACTTATTTTTCAAATTTTCTATAGCATTGACGCTATTTGGCTCGAAGAACCACTTTCTGATCATTCCCCTACGATAACTTGTCATGTCTATTCGTGATGCTATAGAATTCGCAGGATTAGGTATGATGTTGATCATTTCATTACTTCGTTATCGTGCTACTGTGCATCCATTAAAACCCGCCATCAGTCAACGGAAATTGAAAATCGTTTGCTGTCTGGTGTACCTCGTTGGCTTGAGTGCAGGATGTGGGGCACATTTGCCGTCATGCTTTATAAAGTCGAGCGACGATTTTGTTAAGAAATTTGATTATGCCTTTTGGATATTTTTCGGGATTTTTCTTCCAACAATATGCATGGCTATAATTTATCACAAGATAGCTCGAGCCTTGATCAAACAACACAAACACATGAAAAGAATTTGTTCCAAAGCAGTGAGACGTCGAGCACCTGAGTCTTCCTTCATCCTGAAATATATTCAGAATCGACGAACTTTCCTTGTTTGTCTCAGCGTTGTTCTTTGTTACGGGATTTCACAAATTCCTGTTTCAGTATGGTTTGTGTGGTTCATCCTTCGTGAAAACCATTTACAAGTTAAATATGTTTGGATTCAATATTTCACTCGTGTTCTGAGAATCGCCGGCTCGCATGCAGTAAATCCGTTAATATATGGCATATTCGACAAAAAATTACTGAAATTTTGGAAGTGTTGCTCGTACAAGAAACGAACAGCACAAAAAATTTGAAAGTTGTCGTAGCTTGAAAAACGAGAATTATTCATAGTTGCTTGCTTCATAAATGGAGCATTGTCCTTCGACGTATAGAATGACATTTGTAGCTTGTTAATTTCATACTTTCTCAGAAAACAGTGTTATGGAACATGTATTTATTTCTGTTTTAATATTCATTGTGTCACTCAAATTCATGTGAATGTTAAATGTTTGTACAGCTAACGGAACAGGCGTCCAAATGTCTTATTGTTAGATTAATTAATGTACATTTCACAATCTCCTACGTCATTCAACCTAAATATATCCACCTGTATTAGTGCCTAGTGATCAGTCTTGGATAGGGATTGTATGGAACTCCTACTTTCCCGTACCAACTCATTGTATTGTTAATTATTTAAATAAAGACTTAAAAGTCTACTAAAATAATCTTACGTTAGTGCAACCAAACGAATTCGTATTCGATAACAATACTGACGAGTTTTGCTTCTATCCTGTACCATCTTATGAAATACGTAAAATCGTGAACTCGTTTCCATCAAATAAGGCACCAGGTATGGACAAATTCTCCGTCGCTGTTATAAAGGACGCTTTACCTATAATTCTTCCAACTCTAACTGAGATTGTAAACCGTTCCTTACTAACTGCGGTGTTTCCATTAGCTTGGAAGAAATCGGAAGTTATTCCAATTTTAAAGGAGGGGGATTATGAAATACCAAACGATAACCGCCCCGTTTCCCTGCTTCCTGTGGCCTCTAAGATTTGTGAGCGGGTTGTACTCAATCAATTGATGGAATACATGTATCAAAAAGGGTGTCTCACTGAACATCAGAGTGGAAACAAGAAGTTACACTCAACAGAGACACTTAATATACTTGTTTCGGATATGATTCTTGATGCAATGGACAGGAAAGAATTGACTGCAGTTGTGTTATTAGACCTATCGAAAGCGTTTGATAGCATTGAACATTCGTTGCTATTCAAAAAACTGCACTCGTTGGGTGTGTCCAGGAAGGCTGTGGATTGGTTTAAGAGTTACCTCTCAGACAGATCTCAGTCTGTGAGGATGGGAGATATACTATCAGAAGGTCGTGTGATAACTCATGGTATACCTCAAGGCTCAATACTCGGTCCAGCGTTGGTTAGTATTTATATAAACGACCTTCTAACTACTCCTATTGCATGTCCTTTGGAGTCGTATGTAGATGACTCCAAAATTTACTTGTCATTCTCATTTAAAGACATCAATGTTGCTGAGATTCAGGTCACAGATGATCTGAGGAGAATTGCTGCTTGGTGTTGCTCAAATAGCCTGCTTGCTAATCCTGAAAAGACTAAGCTGCTCTTGTTTGGTACTCCACAAATGCTCAGTCACGTTCAGAACTTTCGAGTGACTTTCCTTGATAAGGATCTACAACCGGTATCTTCAGCCCGAGATTTGGGAGTGGAGTTTGATGGATGCTTGAGTTATGATGAGCATATTACCCAAGTGTTTTCAAAATGTACAAAGTCTCGGTGCCTGATCAATCGAGTTAGGCATATTTTAGACAGCCTTACTCTGGTAGTGATTATTAACGCTTTGGTCTTCAGCAAACTTTATTATTGTTCATCTGTGTGGGCAAATACGTCTAAGAAAAATATTGCCAAACTACAGACTGTGCAGAATTTTGCTGCACGAATTGTAACTGGCAAGAGAAAGTACGACCATATCACACCCGTGCTACAACAACTAAAGTGGTTACCTGTTTCTTATACGTTGCGATATAAAGATGCTGTTATGGCATTTAAGTGTCTCAAAGGGTTAGCTCCACCATACCTCGCAAGAAGATTTACTTCTAGATCCCAGACACATGATCGGGTCACCAGACAAATGGATGAGTTAGATATCCCATTTTATCGGACAGCTGCGGGTCAGCGCTCGTTTTTATACAGAGCAACCAAACTTTGGAATGATTTAGAGAATAATATTAAAGATAGTTCAAGTATCAGAGTCTTCAAGAAACTAATAAGAAATATACTGTATCATGAGTGCTGGAACAACTCAATATAATTTCATATTTTAGAATTTTAGGAACAATCAGTCTTTTTATATAAGTCTTCTTCTGTATAAGTATATAAGTCTTCTTAATATAAGTTTTCTTCTAATAAACTCATGTAAATATACGTAATTAATCTTTATTCTATACATGTATTGTAATTGTTTCTGAAAAGCCACTTTGGAGAAATAATAATAATAATAATAATAATAATAATAATAATAATAATAATAATAATAATAATAATAATAATAATAATAATAATAATAATAGTAATGAAAACTTTATTTAAGTGAATATTTATATTGATATATACAATCGTAAGTCTCACTACAATTAGGTAATTTACAATTGGCTAAATGAATTACACAAAACAATATATAGTCTATATTAAAAAGAATTTACAATAGTTTTATATCTATCAATTATCAAACACTTGGGAATTTTGGATTTGTCCATTCTTTATTTCTGCAGCAGAAAATATAATAGGTCGATCTTATGGCAATGGACATCATTTTTTTCGCACAATATTGTTGATCCTTTTTATCTAAACCCAACGTATCTAGCATAAACTTTATTTATTGATTATTAGATAATATGCAACTACAATGATAAACCTCGCTTTACAGGTAGCTTATCAATGTCTACGTGAATTGACGACACATTACAATATATAATTAATAGATCAATTGCTTTTCGGTATAAAACAGATTGTCCGTTAAAAACACACAAAGAATAACGCAACGTTTATGTGGGAGAAATGGGTCATGGTGATGAAGTACTCCAATATAAAAGAACTATTACATAGCATTACTTATGTAATCATAGACTCGTATACAGTAACCAGCGGGGTGCATATAGGCCCGCTTGTAAGCTGAGTGCCCTTGGGATTAAGATTCCCATCAGGCAATGTTAGAGGGGTTAAGATCCCCCCTAACATTAACCTGTCCAAGGGGTTAAGATCCCCTTGGACAGTCCCTAGAATTTGAAGAAGGGGTTAAGATCCCCATAAGACAATGTTAGAGGGGTTAAGATCCCCTCTAACATTAACCTGCCCAAGGGGTTAAGATCCCCTTGGACAGTCCTTAGAACTATTTACACAGATTGTAGTAACATTAAAGATGTGAGTCTATGGCCTGAACGTGATTATGGGAGCACTTCAACCACACATATACACAGAATGTGTATTCCCCATAGACGAACAACCAACTCCCACAACAGCTGTAGTCTTATAGAAGACAGCTTTTGCCAGGAAATGGTAAGACATGCTGTTGAGGCATTACCATTGGTTTTATTACAGCTGGTCATCAGGGTGGCCAGGAAAAACCTGGGCACAGGAAACCTGGATGGGGCCAGACAAATACCAGCAGCTTCCCCACAAAGCTTCTATATTACAACTTAATGATGAAACCACTGGTAATACGGAAAACAGAGCTGACCATTCTAGCCTTTTTGAAATATTTGTTCATCACTATTTAATCAGTTCAGCATGCTTTCAAGATTTTTTATTTTTTTTTACACCGGGAGACAAACAGAAATGACCTTCTATTATCATTACGTTTTAAATTCGCCCCGTTTCTGTTTTTTTATTTTTCTTTTTTTTCTTTCTATTTTTTTTCGGTGTCGCAAGTAGGCACAGCGCTCATGGGTGATACCGCTGGCACAAGCCGCGTGAGCCGACCTAAACACGGCGTTTAAACTCAATTTCTAGCGGAATATGTCAACAAAACACGCATTTTAACATGTATGCTAGCACATCTAAACCCCAAGAAGGTTTTACGTGCAAAGATTCTCATGCAAAATGTTTTAAAACGACAAATTCCACCGCGAAACTTTACCGAGGAGCGATGTATCGCGGTGAAGTTTTGAGAGCGTGCTTCCGTCATTTTCTGTTCTGTTCCTTCTTTCAAGGAAATTTAGAAATTTCTATACAAGAATCAAACGCAAATTCTACTGAAATATCTATATACAAAACACAATTTTTAACATGTAATAGTTAAAAAAAAGGGACAGGAAGGTTCTTTATCAAAACATGGCTCCAGGAATGTTTTGAAACGGCAAATTTTGGGTAATAATTCCGTGTTCTCAGTACGCGAAATTAATCTTCAATCCATCAAAGTTAAAACATGACTAATAAAATGCTGGTTAGAATTAGGGTTTGGATTAGGGCTTGGATTAAGATTTATATTAGAACTTGGATTAAGATTTATATTAGAACACGGAATTATTACCAAATTTTGATAGACTCCATCATTCCATGGTTAAGGAGTGAGTCTAGGAAATCTGTTCGTAATTCTAAACACGTTGTGATTTCTCTCCTTGGTTTTCTATTTCTACCTATGTTGAGATGCTAATATTTCGTGCAAAATGATTTATTTGCTTGTGGGATCTCATATAATTATAAAAGGTAAGAGACATTTTGCATTCCAATTCCAGAAATACATATGTTAATCTAAAGTTCCCAACAAATTCTATCGTGGAGACTTCAGGCAGTGTGCTACAGAATAGATTTAAATGATGCTATCAGGTTAATATATTGATGTATTCTTTAGACTTTTAGTAAAATTTTCTTTACTTGCAAAATAAAACAGCTACATGTTGGTGGTATTATGACAAAAGAATCTGGTTTAACATATGTACTATGAAAGTCTTTAATTTAAATTATATTCTAAAAAATGCAATCCTACTAGGACTCTGGACAGAGTGCCTGGAAAGTCACTCAGACATTGATTTTTGGTCATCTTAGTGATTACATAAGATGTGCTAGCAATGTCTTACTGGTAAAATGCCTTGGAATAATAATTGATTTAAAAAGGAATTAGTTGGGCAGAACAGAAATAAGTGAATATACCCCACCCCCATTGGACTCTCTAGTTACAGCCCTGCCTGGCCTTGTGCCCATTTTCGTTTCGGCAGGCGGAGTGAACGCCTTAGCAGGCGTCTTGTTATTATTTTTTTTTAGCTATTTATTTAATAATTATTGTTATTATTATTTTCTTTTTTTTCTATATATACAGTATTTGTTCATTCTGTTTTAATCACTTTCACACGATTGCATGTGACTTGTGTTTTATGGCAAGAATAAAAATAACTTGGCATATTAAAAACATTGTTTTGCCCTGGTCTTCATTTTCAATATTTTTTGGAAACTTTTGTCGTTAGTTTTACAAATCGACCGCGCCGTTAATCGATATACTGAAGCTTATACTTTGCAATTCCGAGCGGCGCACGCAGAGTGACAGCTAGCGATCCTTAACTCACTGTGCAAGCCACTATGTTTCACGATTTAGTATAGTGTTTGGTTATGCGAGCCAAGCAGAAACCAATTTGAAATAAATAAACTGTGTCAAAATTTAACTGTAATAAGATGCCGAATGCCGCTAGAATTAATATTAATTTTTGAAAGTAAACATTGAAATTTAAGTACAGTTTGAAGAGATAGATTTTCCTTTGTGTAAGCAGAAATTTTTTCCACTGGTCTTAATAACGGGATAGAATTTCTTGATATGTGTCAAATACAGATCTTGTGCTCAATATTTCTCAAGATATCTCATCTAGGAAAGCAATCATATTTGTATCGCATGTCTAAGCCGCGTTAAAATATATTCAGCTGATTAGATCAGGTAAGATTACACAATAATCTCTCTTAGCAAGCCTTATTTATGCTCGTGTTCTACCACAAATGACAAATTGTGTGCATTTTGATTAGATTTTAAACGAAATATGCAATAAAAATTTTGGAATGCCCGGAATACTTACGATACCATATACAGCTAGCGCACATCATGATAATTGTAATATCAGATGCGACACTTTGTTGCAAAATCTGCTGTACCGTACTCGCCAGAGCGCAGGGAAGAAACCGCGTCAACAGCTAGTATACACGCATGCTTGAAACGATGTTGGAGACACTATACAAGCTCTTCTACAGGACTGAGACGCGACGCTCGACGTTGGGTTTGGACAAGAATCTGCCGTGTTGACCGCGATCTCATCTTGAACAGCTGGGCTGCTGTTGTAACAAACTTGCTGAGGCATCGTGGACATGGCTTTGACAGCGGCACGGGCCGCATTGGTTGCTATAACGGCTACCGATTCTTCCACGCTACGAGAAACAATTGATCATATCTTATATGCGCCAAGTGGTCCTCGGTAAATAACGAAGATTGTGGGTTGTCACGTTAAGGAAATGTCGACGTAGACGACAAATTGGCGTTCCCTGCGGCATCTACCGTTGGCCTCGAAGACGAAGTAATTGCGTGCTGTTGTAGCCGAGAGACTAAAGCATTCTTTTGTCCATGGTTAGGTAGTCCTCTCTCAGTACATTGGCGTCGTAAACTCTCCGTATCACTATTGGCCGCCGTTGATAGAGATCGATTATTGCGGTTAGAAATCCCTTTGGCGTTTTTACGACGAACAGGAGGCATTTCGATGAATAATAATTTCCGTTGAAATTCAAAATTATTGTAGCAGCTTTTATCTCTTGAGAGCTTTTACACAAATTAAAGATATGACTAGCGAGCATGCATTGTTATCCTTACAAATGGACGGTTTTTATTGGCGGATCAAATCTCGGTCATATTATTCAGAATTCTCATTGGTTATTTAAGACAACCTAGCATGATGTGCACGTGCCCACAGCATGCATAGAGCAGGATTATTGAGCTGATGTTAAACAGCGATAACCTTTGATCCACGCGTGAAATATTCAAATCACACCTAACAGAAACATGAGAACTTAGCACAGCCAATATGACTGCGTGAAAAATATTCGAGGGACTTCCCTGCAATTATTCGCCTTGCTCCATTAACTTTAATTTATAATTTTGGTATTATAAATTGGCTCATAAGTAATATGTTAACATAATTATACGTAAGTCTCCAAACAGAGGTAATTGTTGAAAATGTATAGATAGAACACAAGAACTGGAGAACTTTAATTTAGTTCAGATGCCAAGTTCTCCTTTGCTGTCAACTGTGTGAAAAAATTAAACATATTCTTTTCTTACGAATTTATTTTTTCTACTGTATTTACTAATCCTTTGGAAACTTTGTACGCATAGGATTCTTATTGGTAGAATACACCTGGTATTCTCTTGTAAATGTCGACAGAAACTAATTTATTTCACATCTGTGTTGTTTTTCGAGAGAAACACTCAGACAAGCCAGCAGTTTGATCGTGAAGTTTATTTCGGTAAGGAAAGTCGCAGCTAAATTTTCGTGAACGAAACAATGGGGAAGACAAACGATGATGGCTACAAATATTCTTTTACAGTGGTACTTGTATTTGGGATTCTCGGAAACAGTTTGGTTATCCTGTCAATGCTGAGACAAAAGAAGAATGTGTTAAAGAACAACTATTACTTCGTTGTTTTACACCTTGCCATTTGTGATCTCGCCGCACTTATTTTTCAAATTTTCTATAGTGTTGACGTTATTTGGCTCGAAGAACCACTTTCTGATCATTCCCCTACGATAACTTGTCATGTCTATGCCATTCGTGATGCTATAGAATTCGCAGGATTAGGTATGATGTTGATCATTTCATTACTTCGTTATCGTGCTACTGTGCATCCATTAAAACCCGCCATCAGTCGACGGAAATTGAAAATCGTTTGTGGTCTGGTGTACCTTGTTGGCTTGATTGCAGCATCTGGGGCACATTTGCCGTCATGCTTTATAAAGTCGAACGACGATTTTGCTAAGAAATTTGATTATGCCTTTTGGGTATTCTTCGTTTTCTTCCTTCCAACAATATTCATGGCTATAGTTTATTACAAGATAGTTCAAGCTTTGATCAAACAACACAAACACATGAAAAGAATTTGTTCCAATGCAATGAGACGTCGAGCGCCTGACTCTTCCTTCATCCTGAGATATATTCAGAATCGACGAACTTTCCTTGTTTGTCTCAGCGTTGTTCTTTGTTACGGGATTTCACAAATTCCTGTTTCAGTATGGTTAGTGTTGCTCATCCTTCGTGAAAATCATTTACTGATGAAATATGTTTGGGTTCAATATTTTGCTCGTGTTCTAAAAGTCACCGGTTCGCATTCAGTAAATCCATTAATATACGGCATATTAGACAAACAATTGCTGAATTTTGTAAATATTACTTGTCGGAAAACAGAAAGAACAAACCTTATTCATAACTTGTAAGGAAAATTAGAATTAAGCTTTGAATTTACTTTCACAGTAATAATGCTTGCATTTTATAATTTTACAGAGTTTTAAATTGTTTGAGTTGTTGATTATAGATATTGACTGGGATAAGAAGATAATATTTTTTTCGTTTAGTTGTAAAAACAGCATAGTTAAAATAAGATACTCTTGAGTATATCGCATTCGACTTTGAAATAATTTAGATGATGTTGTGAAGAAACATTTAATGTAGATTAGCACATCCATTGTTAAATGTTACGTTAATTTATCCTTTGATTATGTTGATAATTAGCTAGTAAAGATAATCTTTGTGGGATTTTTTTGGCATTTAAGGATTTGTTCGATTGGGGAGTTTATATACAAATGTTTTAAAAGATTTTAAGACATTTGGAAGTTTTCAACTACGTATCAGAAATATATAAGATAAATTTAGTGGAAACATTACGTGATGCAGCTTGCAAATTTATAGCTTTTAGTTCTTCAAACCTGACAAATTCAAGAGCTTTAATAAAACCTGGCAATCTTGCTACTTAAACCTACCAGTCTAATCTTCCGTACATTGAACAACTTAAGTATAAACAATAACCGTTTGGGCATTTGAAGATAGTCCATGTTGACCCTAATCAGTAGTCCGCTCAGTTTATTAAAATTTCCTATTTTCCAACTCTAAAGTGGGGTCACTCACATTGTGAGGTTGAGAGGGGACGTGTTGCTAGTGCCTTCTTCCCCCTGTTCCAGTTTCGGTGATCAAATTATGTGTATTACAACAGAACATTTTGAACATCTTGATGCATCTGTTTTGCAATTTCTATGTTGTTAATATTCAATGAGTTATGTAGCTAGAATTATGTATGTTGTCATCATAATTCACCTATATAAAGTGAAAAGCTCGTGAATTATGTTTCCTGAAAATTTTTATCCCTCAATATTTTCATATAGAAATTTCAACTGCGTTTTGTGCGAGTGTAGCAATGACGCTGATTTGTTGAAAAATAATGCCAAATAAATATTTATTTTCAAAAATAAGATCAACATTTATCGCAGAAGAGGTGGGAGCATTCTTCCGGCGCCCTGAAATTCTGGTGTACGAAAGTGGCTAAAACAACTCGTGGCACAGTAAGACAAGGAGCTCGGTGAATGGAATGCAGAGATCACACAATTTGACGTCTTTCTGCGACGGATGTCTTGAGAAGAATAACTGAGCCTGAACTACTCGCTCTTCCGTGCATTACGTCACTATGTAAAGTTCCAATTGCAAATAGATGATGACATTTTGATATATAGGTACGCAGTATATGACAACATAACGGAGTAAGAACAAAAAAGTAGCCCACGAGCTGCCAAGTAGTCCACTGTCTTTCTTATCAAGTGCTGGACAAACAATGGCAAACTTTCATCCGCTATTGCTTTATGTAATAGAAAGTTGAATAATTTTGCCAAGCTAAGTTTTGTGGTCTAAAGATTTTAGCACGCTATTTGACGTGATCATGATCTATGCAAAACAAAGGACGCCATTGGCTGCTAAAATTCTGAAATAGCTGCGATTGGCTTGTCACTGAAATGACGTCAGTCGTGCGTCTGTTCTCTAATAGACCACGGTCCTTGACCAATGAAAAGTTAGACTGAACTTCGTTTGTTATATGGATCTAATTAGAATGCGGGGGGCAATAAAATTACTATTGATAGCGCGCAGTTTATGTGTTGTAATCGTCTCCATGAATTAATCACTCTATGCATAATACATAATTCCCTGTCATTCTTTTCTTGTATTTTGTCCAGATATACTTTCTCAATGTACATCGTTAATTTGGAAAGTTCTAGAAATGCAAACTAGAAAAAATAATAAACGAGCGTTGATCAAATGTATCCAATAATGTCATTTGCTGAGTGAGAGTGTTATTATGACACTATTAATATTAACAACATATTAAATTAATTAATGTTAACATATTAATATTAAAAGTTTAACAACATTTATCAGTGTTGTTATTGTGACATTTGAAAGTCATTGTAAAATTCATCAGTTATCTAATAGCTAATAACGTCATAAACAAATCACGATGCGGTGTTTTGGGTCACATCTGCACACTTGTAAATCGCATTAAAAATTAAAAAGAGGAATGTTAATGAAAGTTTACACTAATTGAAAAACAAGGGTGTTTATCAACGTTAATGATATTAATTGAGGTTTTAATTGCACGCTAATGAAGCGTGGGATTGTCCCCATGGGCAATAAAGCAAAGAAATGGATTCCATTTTACAAGCACGTTAAAAATATTCGCAAGGTGATTTTTATAAGGGGATTATAAATACCCATGAAGATGAGCTGCTCATATCTTAACTAGTACTTAAATTTCGGTTGTTGGAATCGTTTATATATACATAATTCACTGAACAGAGGGAATTGTAGAAAATGTTTACATAATAAAGAACTGGAGTACTTTTATTTGGTTCAAATGTCAGGTCCTCCTTTTGATGCCAATTGTGTTGAAAAGCTGAGACATATGATTTGCTTACAAATTTAGTTTTGTTACTATATTACCAATCCTAACAAACATTATTCCCATGCATAGGGTTCTTATTGGCACAATACACCTGTTGTTCTCTTGTAAATGTCGACTAAAACTAATTTATTATTTTACCTCTGTATTGTTGCAATATGATCGTGAAGTTTATTCCCATAAGGAAAGTCGCAGCTAAGTTTTCCTGAACGAAACAATGGGGAAGATAAAAGATGATGGCTACAAATATTCTTTTACAGTAGTAGTTGTATTTGGGATTCTCGGAAACAGTTTGGTTATCCTGTCGTTACTGAGGCAAAAGAAGAATCTGTTGAAGAACAACTATTACTTCGTTGTTTTACACCTTGCCATTTGTGATCTGGCAGCCATGATCATGTACATTTTTAATAGCATTGACGTCTTTTGGCTCGAACAACCGCTTTCTGATCATTCCCCGATGATAGTTTGTCATGTCTACGTTACTGGTGAAGCTTTTCAATTCGCAGGTGTAGGTATGATGTTGATCATTTCAATGCTTCGTTATCGTGCTACTGTGCAGCCATTAAAACCCGTCATCAGTCGACGGAAATTGAAAGTCGTTTGTGGTCTGGTGTACCTTGTTGGCTTGATTGGAGGATGTGCGGTACGATTGCCGCGATGTTTTGTGAGGTCGAACGTCGATTTCTTTAAGAAACTTCGTCATGCCTTTTGGCTATTCTTCGGTTATTTCCTTCCAACAATATTTATGGCTATAGTTTATTATAAAATCTCTCGCGCACTGATCAAACAACACAAACACATGAAAAGAATTTGTTCCAATGCAATGAGACGTCGAGCGCCTGACTCTTCCTTCATCCTGAGATATATTCAGAATCGACGAACTTTCCTTGTTTGTCTCAGCGTTGTTCTTTGTTTCGGAATTTCATATTTTCCTATGTCAGTATGGTTAATGTGCTCCATCGTTGGTGAGAATCATCTACTACTAAAATATGTTTGGATTCGATATTCGGCTCATCTTCTGAGAAACGCCGGCTTGCATTCAGTAAATCCGTTAATATATGGCATACTTGACAAAAAATTGCTGAAATTTTGGAAGTGTTGCTGGTACAAGAAACGAACAGCACAAAACATTTGACAGTTGTTGTCGTAGCTTGAAAAACGAGAACTATTCATGGATTGCTTGCTTCATAAACGGAACATTGTCCTTCGACGTATAGTATGACATTTGTAGCTTGTTCATTTCATACTTTGTCAGAAAACAGAAAGAAACAAACATACTTCATAACCGTGAATTTAGCTTTGAATAAACTTTTGACAGTTTGATTTGTTGATTATACATATTGAACGAACGGGTTTTTTTACAGGATGAGAATTTACTATCTCCTTCGTTTAGTGGTAAAAACTGCATAGTTAAAATAAGAAACTATTGTATATATCGGCTAGCATTCGACCTGTAAATTATTTTGATGACGCTGTGCATGAATAATTAAATCATTGTTAAATGTCACGTTAATCTGTCCTTTGTTGATAATTATTAAAAGTAATCTATCAGGGTGTGGCATTTTAGAATTTGTTCGATATGTTTTATATTCCCCACTTTTAGATATATTTCTTTGCTTTGTATAAGATTGAAAATGGTAAATTGGGGGAGCTTACATGTACGACTGTTTAAAGATATTCGGCCAAAGGTGTAAAAACGTTTACAGCTACGTTTTTAATTACGGATGTGAAATATGAAAAAAATTAGCTTAAACACCCGTGATGCAGCTTGCAAACTTGAGACTTTTTAGTTATAAGTTCCCAGATATATGTTTGCCTGGTGAATATCAAATTAAAATATAATTTCGTGGAAACACCACCTAAATTTGTTATCTGATGAGGATCCAAGCTTATGGATCGAAAGCTTTGCGATGATAAATTTACGTGGTGTTTCCACAAATTTATATTTTTTAACTTTTTAGTCATGCAAACTTGGCAAATTCGAGAGGTTATAGTTCAATAAAAAACCTGTCGGTCTTCGATTAGTGCCACTCAAAACTAATGAAAAATTGTAATTTTTCTTCGCCAAATACTCAATTTATGTAACACCTGAAGCGTAGAAAGAAGCGTGGACAGGAGGTTGACGCCATTTTAAAATGTTGCATGTTATGGTTAATAAATGGTCTGCCAACGCATTTTTTTAATCTCACATTCTGTTAAACTCCTATTCTATTTTTAACATAACTTTACTCCATATATTGTTGGCATGAATAGCAGATTGATGTATTGATTCGTTGTAGTTCAAGGGATATGGCAATATATTTTTTCCTTATTGAAAAAACCTTTGAAGTAATTGTAATGTCGCCAGCTATCCCCATCTTGTTTTATAATTATGTCTATTGTATAAAAGTTACTGACTCTTCCACAGTCCCTAAATATCCCTCGTTAAAATTTTGGGAGTTGGGTGTTATTTTAGGGACTGTGAAATCCGGACTCGAAAAGTTGCAAATTCGCTCGAAAACTTGCCAATGTGTTCGAAATCTTGTAAATACGCGCTTAATGTTTGCAAATACGCTTGAAAAGTTGAAAATGGTCGATATGGAAGATGATTTGATCCACTTAATGGTGTTACGGCGAAAAACCCCTGGAAAATATCATTCATCAGTTTATTAAGTGACAAGTGACATATTTCCTGCAAGGCCGGTGTAAAGTATTAAATATCATATAAAGTTATAAACACATGTTACAAATTTGAACGAAAATGGCCATTTGCAAAGGAGCAGCCTTGTGCAATGGCCGGGAAAAATTGTTCCTATTGGCATTGTCAACCTCTGCGTCCGCCATTGCAGCGGTCGCCATTTTGGATTCCTGATTTGCCAGTCGCTTCCTCATTGTTTGCATTCCCTTCACCCAACGCGCGCCTTCACGCGCCTTCAACTAAAGCGACTGGGGACGAGTCAGTAAAAGTTATATGTTAAATCCGAAAAGAATTTTCTTGAACACTTCGGAATAGGCGTAGGAGGTGTATATATACATGCAATTTGTTTCTGCAACAAAATAACAAAATTGCTATTTGAAAATACACCGTGACAGTTTCTGTAGACATTGCATGAGTTTTGTATGGTAAATTGTAAGTTTTGAAGAGCTTATAAGAAATTACTGTGATGATTACTGAAACGTCCTCACAGCGGTGTAAAGCCATCCTTAGCTAATCATATACCAAGTTAATAAACATGTTTGCTACTTAATTGCTTCTTTAAGAAAAGAATTTTACCCTCATTTGGGACGTCATGGATCTTTTTTGAATATCCAAGATGGCGGATAACTAGTGTCTTTGTCCTTTTTTGTCGTTCAATATTTCAGAAACAAAGCATGTTACCAAAAATTTAACGACGGATATTATAATTACTTCAAAGATCTTATAGATAAGCCAAAGTAAAAATATATCACCACATCCCTTTAACAAATGAATAAAAAAGATATGCTTAAATTGATTTCAAGTTCTGAAAAAAGTATTCATTTCTTTTCAGACATTTGAAGAAGACGTAATGTTCCTTCTAATCGGAGTAATTTGTGGCTTGGCAATTTATAATTCAATCATTATCGACCTGCCTTTTCCGGCTTTGTTGTACAACAAGCTTTTAGGCAGGTAAGGTCTGTTCATTACGCTTTAAAAAGGAGGAATTTGGGTAATTTATTTGTGCAGTTAAACGTTTGAACCTCAATATGGCTAGCGCCTTCCACCTCAATTGACACTGTCTTGTCACAGCCAAAAACACGCAAATTGCATTAAGTCTGTTGCAGGCTTGTTCCTGTCATTAAGCTTATATCAGAATGCGTTCGAATGCGTTCCTCGTGAATTGTTGAGAAGACAGTCGGGGTTGTACAAGCTCACTTATTTTGTAAATATTACATATATATGTGAAGGCGCTTGTCGAAATCGTTTTTTGGGTAATAATTCCATGTTCTCAGTACGCGAAATTAAATCTTAATCCAAGCCGTAAATCTAATCAAATCTTCAATCCATCAAAGTTAAAACATGAGAAATAGAACGTTGGTTAGGGTTAGGGTTAGGGTTAGGGTTAGGGTTAGGGTTAGGGTTAGGGTTAGGGTTAGGGTTAGGGTTAGGGTTAGGGTTAGGGTTAGGGTTAGGGTTAGGGTTAGGGTTAGGGTTAGGGTTAAGGCTTAGATTAAGATTCATATTCGCCGTATATACTGAGAACACGGAATTATTACCGTTTTTTGCACAACTTTCAGCTGATCTAACCGTGCGTAAAAGGCCTTGGAACTAGCTACCGAATAAAATCCATTTTGCTGTTTTAATCACTTTTATCTTTTATTTTCCTTTATGAAACTTGTTATGAACAAAGTTTCGGTCGAAAGTAAAAAACATAAATGTAGATGCACCCATCAAGATTTTTGTACGTTTTTGTTGTGTTTTAGGGCGATTACGTTAGACGATTTCCGTACATTTCAACCGTCTGTTGCCAGGTACAAGTATTGTTGTATATTTCATTTCAAAGTAATAACAAGGCTCGAAATATGATCAATGGCCAAAAGCAGGCCATATTTTAGAGATGGCAGGGGAAATAAAGCTGGACTGCCAAATTCAAAAAACAATGACAAGCGAAATTCAATTAAAAAGTTCGAGGTCAATTTATTTCATTTGAGTACCATAACTCGTAAGAAACGATGACTACTTAGCAAGAGACTACTGAGAAACGTTGAACTTTTAGCTCATGCCTGAAAAGCTTAGTAGAAATCTAGATCGTTTTGCTTTTTAGATATGTTAGTACAGTATACTTGCACTTAATTCCAAGATTAGTACAGTCAAATATACCGGCTTAGTATAGGGCAATAAAACTAAAATAAATCCCTCTCATGAAATCATTCATTTCTAAAACACACTAGACCTCAGCATTTTTGCCAGGTAAAAAATAAAATGACGGGCTAAATGATTTTTGACGTGTGCAAAAAAATTGGTTTGTCAGGTCATATATTTTTTTTATTTGGAGCTCTAATAAGTAATAATTTCTTGATAGTTTTGCAGTTTATTGTAGTACCCATGAAGATTCGAACTTACGAGTCCAAAGCTAGCAATACAAAATTTACGTGATGTTTCCACGACACTACACTTAATCCAACGTATCTTGTATTAATATAAATCCATGGCAGAGGGAATGGGCAGTAGGCCACTCAAGTCGAAACCTTTGAAGATTTGTTTCCGCGCATGTCGTATTACGCATGCCGTTACCATTATCCCAGGCAGTCGATAGCTTTTACTGGCTAACAATTTTCTGACTGAACCGACTTAGCACGGAAAGGGAAATAAACTGCATATAAGCATGACACCATACACATTGCATTGCTGACACTGCTGTGCATTTTCGAACTGTGATTCACATAAAATTAAGCTAGTATGTAGGAGGAATTCAATAACATTTCATGGTTTTTTAATTTCCACTTGTATAGAAGATACTCCTGCATATCAACACATTAACACGTATTTTTATATTTCGTAAGCGCAAGGACTGGATTAAGCTAGCTTGAATCCCCCTTTCTCCGATATATCGTCCCAGTTTACTTATGGTTCAATAGTGCCCCCACCTTACATAAAAAACTCTCCAACATAAAAAAAGATGATCAGTTGCATATCCCTGCTTTTAACATTCATAATCTTTCTATGTTTTCCCCAGGAACCTGCAAGAGCTGTTGGACTGCCCAGAAGACGAAGTGGAGAATGGATTTTTCCTCAATTTTCAAGTGCGGAACGAAAAACCGTGTGTATATTATCAGTTTTAGTACATCTCTTTCAAATACTCAGTTAGCCATTCCTTTATGATTTGAAGGTGAACGAGGAGTATTACGGCATTGTGGACGCAGTGAATCTAATTCCTAATGGAGAAAATGTTGCGGTCACCGGAGAGAATCGGCAAGTGATTGAGCTACGATACGCAGCGATAAATGCCACAGATTTGTTGCAACAAGCAGTTTGTTAAAATCAGGCTTGTTGCAATATGTCATTTCAAGAGTTGTTGCAACTCTTGAGACAACTTCTTTAAAGCCTGTGGATAAGATGCAGTTTCGACAATCAGCTCGCGGCTGGTCTGTTTACAACTACACTTGTCGTCTAGAGGCCGTCGGCTTGTTGATAACAACAATGTAACGGACAGATGCGGCAATGCTATCGCATGTGTGTTACCTTGCAGTCGTCACGTTGATAACAAGAATACAAGACGCGATCGCTTGCTCCAGCTTGATGATATTGATAAAAGTTCTGCTGCAAATTGTCCACAGGCTTGACGCAAATTGATTGTCCAGATGTGTTTTCCACAAGCTCGATACAGGTCGTTGTAGACAACATGCAGCAAGTCTGCAAATATCAAATTGCATCAAGTGTAATTTTCACAGACTTGATGACACTTGATGAAGCGACAGGCTTGATGTAACTTGATGATGACAAACGTGCATCAAGCTGGTAAAATGCACTTCTTCCATTAAATCTGTGGCGTTTTGATTGTGTAAGTGCTGTACAAAAGAGCAAATCCCACAGGGTGTGTTCCAGCGAAGCCCCTTTACCCAACTACTTTACCCAACAAAGGGTTTCGTTCGAAACGTCGATTTTTGTGTCTTTGGGAGCGGAATATCTTGTACTTCCAGCCTTTCAAAACGTCTTAGAGCATTGACGCAGCACTGGCAACATCATTTCGAAGTTATGTGTTGTACTAAAGTTGTCAAACTTTTTTGCATCATATGTCACGTTGTCCTTATTTTTTTTCAGAGATAAGTACGTTGACCTGTATATGGACTATATTGTCAATAAGTCTGTGGAAAAATATTTTATTGCTTTTTCAAGTGGCTTTCATCGTGTTTGCGGTGGTCGTGTGCTGGTATGTGTACCTTTTTCTGATGAAGCATAGTGTAATCTACCTCGTGCAGTTAACAGCCCTTAACAACCCCGTCTTATTGTGCATCCAGTAAATTGACTTAGTAAAACTTGAGTATTGATTTGACTCTAGTGAAGACATTAACTTTACTCTAGTGAAGACATTGAATTGGCTCTAGTGAAGACATTGAGTTGATTCTAGTGAAGACATTGACTTGATTCTAGTGAAGACATTGAGTTGACTCTAGTGAAGACATTGACTTGACTCTAGTGAAGACATTGACTTGACTCTAGTGAAGACATTGACTTGACTCTAGTGAAGACATTGACTTGATTCTAGTGAAGACATTGACTTGATTCTAGTGAAGACATTGAGTTGACTCTAGTGAAGACATTGACTTGACTCTAGTAAAGACTTTAACTTGATTCTAGTGAAAACATTGACTTGGCTCTGGTGATGACATTGACTCGACTGTAGTGAAGACATTGACTTGATTCTAGTGAAGACATTGATTCAACTCTAGTGAAGACATTGATTTGACTCTAGTGAAGACATTGACTTGACTCTAGTGAAGACATTGACTTGATTCTAGTGAAGACATTGATTCAACTCTAGTGAAGACATTGATTTGACTCTAGTGAAGACATTGATTCAACTCTAGTGAAGACATTGACTTGACTTTAGTGAAGACATTGACGTGACTCTAGTGAAGACATTGACTTGACTCTATTGAAGACATTGACTTGACTCTAGTGATGACATTGACTTGACTCTATTGAAGACATTGACTTGACTCTAGTGAAGACATTGATTTGACTCTAGTGAAGACATTGACTTGACTCTAATGAAGACATTGACTTGACTCTAGTAAAGACATTGACTCGACTCCAGTGAAGACATTGACTTGACTCTAGTGAAGTCATTGACTTGACTCTAGTGAAGTCATTGACTTGACTCTAGTGAAGACATTGACTTGACTCTAGTGAAGACATTGACTTGACTCTAGTGATGACATTGACTTGACTCTAGTGAAGTCATTGACTTGACTCTATTGAAGACATTGACTTGACTCTAGTGAAGTCATTGACTTGACTCTATTGAAGACATTGACTTGACTCTATTGAAGTCATTGACTTGACTCTAGTGAAGACATTGACTTGACTCTATTGAAGACATTGACTTGACTCTAGTGAAGTCATTGACTTGACTCTATTGAAGACATTGACTTGACTCTAGTGAAGTCATTGACTTGACTCTAGTGAAGACATTGACTTGACTCTATTGAAGACATTGACTTGACTCTAGTGAAGTCATTGACTTGACTCTAGTGAAGACATTGACTTGACTCTATTGAAGACATTGACTTGACTTTAGTGAAGACATTGACTTGACTCTATTGAAGATATTGACTTGACTCTAGTGAAGACATTGACTTGACTCTAGTGAAGTCATTGACTTGACTCTAGTGAAGACATTGACTTGACTCTATTGAAGACGTTGACTTGACTCTAGTGAAGTCATTGACTTGACTCTATTGAAGACATTGACTTGACTCTAGTGATGACATTGACTTGAATCTAGTTTAATGGCTGATCTGCAAGATTTAAAACATTTCTTTTTACTATAGCAATTTTTTCACCCACAAGAACTGATGGAAATGGTTGTGGGTATTCAAGACTACGACTTTAATGAACTGCGCAAGGTATGGTAGTTAGTCAGAATGCTTGGCAAGTGTACAGTCGTATGTTTATGTTTCAGTTCAAATTGAGAGATGCATAACCTTTTTGTTTAGGGGGCTGAATATCATGGCGAATATTATGAAAATCATCCTGTCATTCAAAATTTCTGGAACGTATTCAACGAATTCGACATGACACATAAGAAGAAATTCCTTGGTAGGTTATGTCACACGATGCAATTTTTCTTGCGACTTGCAATGCAATTCTACCCTTGGAAGATGTAAAATTGGCAAATACAAGTTTCCATCACAGTTTGCTAATATATTTTTAACATACCAAACACTTGTCACAAATTTGCATCTCTTAAGAGTAGAATTGTGTTGCAAGTTGCAAGAAATATTGCACCGTGTGACAGGGCCTTTAAGATCACGTTCAGATGCTACTACAATGAGAGTACTCTCCCACTGGTCTCGTAGTATTCTTGGTGATAGAGCTTTTAGCTCTGGCTTTATGAAAAGTAATTTAAATATAATTTCTACTAGTTTTCCTGACGGGAACCGATCGAGTGCCTCTGACAGGAATACGAAGCTTGAAGGTAAATCCAGCGTCTTGCATTGTTACACGCTGCAATTTTTCTTGCAATGCATGCGGTTCTGTAAACAGTACAGTCGCCTCCATTTTTCCACAGCTTTTGTTTTATAATTCACCTCTTAAAGCGGTAACAAGGTTAGCAATCATTGAACTGAAGGTCGGAACTTATCCTCGAAGGAAGCGCTAATTTCCTTTCGTACAACCAAAACAGAATGTGATCCAAACTCGCATATGTTTTAGCACTACATTGCATTCCAAATAACAACTGACATTTACTTTCTTGATATTTTGAGGGGGGGAGGTACCTGGGAGGGAGGTACCCAAAAAAATTTCGAGTATGCAGGAACGGGGGGGGGGGGGGGGTTAACAGCATAAATTCATTGACACATTAGAAACGTTTAGGTGAGGAATTAATTGCTACAAGTTTTATTCTTTTTCCCCATTTGTAGATAAAGATCCAGCCGGTTTCCGGAGGAGTAAATAACGAACATTTGCCCGTCGCACACACGTGTTTCAATCTTCTCGACCTGCCTCGATATACAAGCAAAGAAATAATGAAACAAAAATTGGACCAAGCCATCAGCTACTCGTCAGGCTTTGGTTTAGCGTGATATGTACAGAGAATGTTTTTGCCTCCTCTCTCGGTTCTGGAAACGGCATGGAATTAAGGTCCAGGAAAACTTTAAAATTTTATGTTCATAACTTCAGGTTGTGTGAGAATGCACTGAATATCAATGCAATTCTATTGACCCTATAAACTATGTATATTTATTGTATTTTTATAATAATAGTTGAATGAATAACCCACTGCGCTTCTTAATCACAGTGTATACGTAGGGTGTGTAAAAAGTAGACCTTTTGGAGTAGCGCCAATAGTCAACTTGCATAATAGACTACTTTTGCCTACAACATTCGATGTAGGCAAAAAGAACAAAATCTTTTACTACGGTTAGAATGAGGACCCTAAGATTAGTAGAATTGCAGTGTTTGGTGGCGAAATGTTGTAAAATGAGGAAAATTTACCCTAGCAAAGTTTGTATAGATTTGTATTAAGCGCCGAAAAAGTAAGCGCCATTTTCGCGGCAATTTTAGCTCGAAATGGTAACTTTTTCCGTGCGTAATACAAACATGTGTACAAAATTTGCAAACTTCGCAAGGCTATATTTTCCGTACTTTACAAAATTTCGCCACCAAACTTTGCGATTCTACTAATTTTAATTTTTAAGACGCTCTTTCTAAATGAAGTAAAAGATTTCGTTCTTTCTGCCTGGTTCGACTTTTGGACTATTATGCAAATTGTCGTTTCAAATTAGTCGTAATCTGTTGTGTTAATTTCGCAGCTCTGAATTCTTCGAACTAAGGTCGATGCACTTCGAACGATGCACTTATGCACTTGTTGGGATGTGATTGATTGTACAAAACCATGTGTTGTTTTTCTTTCGAAGCATTTAGAGCTGTCACACTAATGCAACAGATTGCCCAAATGAAAAAAAATGACCAAATACGAATCAGATATAGATTGCCGGTCGAAATTACATTTTTCTCTCACCGTTGGAAATTTGCTGAAATTTAATCCCATTTAGGAAATAAAATTGGCAATTTTTAGCTAAGATAAAGTAAAAATTTATGCATTTTATTTGCCATGTTGATTCTTTCTCGTGACGGATCAGAGAATAGTGGAATTGTCTTTTGCTTAATTTCTCACAAAAATGATGACAATCGGAAAAAACCCAGCCTTCTTTCTGTGAAAAAATGATTTCTGTGGATTCAGTATAATGCGTCTGCAGAGCAAGCCAATGTTTCATTACCTTTTTTCCGATGCAAACAAGCAACGGCCAACAAGTTAGTATCAACTTTTTCGTGCTCATTTCTTGTACATGTCATCTGTTACTATGCTCTACTCGCTTGAAAGAGGATCCTAAGATTAGTAGAATTGCAGAGCTTGGTGGCGAAATGTCGTAAAAGAAGGAAAATATAGCCCTGTGAAGTTTGCAAGTTTTGTATATGTTTGTATTACGCACGGAAAAGTTACCATTTTTATGGTGAAATTGCCGCGAAAATGGTAACTTTTTCCGCGTGTGATACAACTATATGTAAAATTTGCAAACTTTGCAAGGCTATATTTTCAGTATTTTACAACATTTCTATTATAGATGTTAGTCTATTATAGATATATTGTTCTAAATATACTTATTAAAAGGCGTAAAAAGCCGTCTCCTGCTATGCAACTACAGTAGTTTCAGTTCATTACACATCTCTTTGGAAGATTTTTGCCTGCCTTCTTTAAAGCACGATTTTGTAGTTTCTCGTCTTGTTTGAATCGTTCTGCATTAGCCATGTAAGCAGTTGAACCATATTCCAAAATGTCGGTTTGTAATTGTCTTGATATGTTTCCCTTTTTCCCTTAGAAATTGCTGAAATTTTAGCAATTTTCCATTTACTCGGAAAAACACCAATCTCAAAGGTGCTATTGATTGTTCTTGGCAGACTTTGAGAAATACAATCAGAAGATATTTTGAGGATCTTCGCCAGGAAGTTATAATCAATTCCCGTTACTTTATTAGGATTCAAATTAGCTCCTAGCCTATAGTTAGGTCACCCCCAGAGGCATTTTTCCGTTAAAGAGCCCAACATACAACCCTTAACAAGGCCACTAAGCCTTATAAAAGAAATTTTATTAGTTATGTTATTAGTTAACAAGCTTTAAGATAAGCTAGTTTGTTACTTTACTGAATTACTTCAGTGATTTTTTCACCACCATCATTCGTCAATCTCCTTGTGAAGGGCGTTGATATTGTGGATCCTAAAGGTATTAGCAACTCTCTCGACGTGCATTTCACATCGGTCGCTTCAAACCTACTTTCCAACAGATCTCCCATCTAAATGTCAGCTATCAATCTTGACTCGTATCGGGGCAACCATCTCAATTCTCCTCATCATTGGAAAACTTGCCAGCACTTTCAATTTCTGCCCAATAACTGATGTCGAAATCTTCAATATGTTGACCAATGAGGCTTCCACGTTCAATTTCTGGAGCAAAATAAATGTGCAGCAACTGATATACAGTAAAGCCCCGTACAGACGAGCAAGTTTTCCTCGACAAGTTTCTTGAAGAGTTTTCGTACGCGCCTGTACGACGAACAAGTTGTCCTTGACAAATTTTCCTTGACAGGCTTTATTTGTTCCTGCATGTACGCGAGATTTGACAATATTTTTTCTTGACAACTTTTACGAGGCCGTATGAATTATGTACGTAAACAAACAATTCCCTTGTCAAGTGTAAAATTGTCAATTTTTTGCGTACACATGAGCAGATAAAACTTGTCAAGGAAAACTTGCTTGTCTGTGCGGGGCTTAACTATACAAGATATAGGCGTTACCTAAAAATACGTTGGTATATAGTCTAATACGTAGGGTTGCAGGCGCGGCTATATAATCCCATTAACCACTTGCACCCTTACCAATCCTAAGGGGTTAACCTTTACTTTTGGGGGGCATTTTTGATGAGAAAAACTTAAGTAGTTATCAAATAAAATAATACAATGTATCTAATAAAATTATTTCTTTTGAAAGGGTTGATGATTATACCTAGCCAGTGTAACCCGGTACGCTCCTCGGAGGAAAAATCACACCGCTTTGGAGGTGAGAAGAAAAGTAATGGCCGGTATGTTCTGGTGCAATGTGAAGGCACTGACAGACCGGACGAGATTTGACAACGCGACGCGAATTTTCGATTTCGATTTCTTGTAACTTTAATTACTCTCTATTTTCTCCAATATTCGGAAAGACTTGAACAATTTAAGCTGAGTGGTGTACATGTGTAGCAAAATTTCCTTCCGTTAATCGTCTTATTTGCTTTTGAAAATTGAAAAATCGCGTAGCAATGGGAAATCGCGTCCGGTCTGTGTTAGCCTTAACGCAGAGCATAAGAGACAATGTATATTTATGGGCTCTTTTACGGAAAAAATGTTTCAACAAAAAAACAGTGGCCCTGGTGGGCACCTGTTAAATTAGGTTTCCCGGTTCAATTCCTGAAGCAAAATATAGATATGCACTAACCAATGGTTACAGGCGTGACAACACTGTATATGGTAAGGTTAACTGTAACTATACAGTAAATATATATATCCACTAACTATACTAGATATTGGTTTTTACCTTGGTATAGCACACAAAAACATAGGTGGTAGATTATATATTATACAATGAGTTTTTATGTTACCCCTGTAGCCTTACTATATTTTCTACTGCGTTTTGTTATGTCACGCATGCAACCGTATTACTAAGCTATAACAAAAACTGCCCCTGGAGGGGACCTAATTAGAGTGGACCTAATTAGGTTTCCAGGTTCAATTCCTGGAGACAAAAAGATGATGTGTACTGATAAACACCAACTGTACTTGGTACAGTTAGTAGAGGTAAGTATACTAAATTTAAAATAATAGTGGATACTTACGGTTACGCCCAGAAGGTAACTCTAATCTACTACAGTTAGTATACTAGAGTTACCTTGGTTGACTAAGGTAACTCTAGTCTACCTTAGTAGTGGATTAGAGTAACGTTAGTTAACTAAGGTAAAGTTACTACCGTGACTCTACCTTAGTTAACTAACGTTACTCTAATCCACTACTAAGGTAGACTAGAGTTACCTTAGTCAACCAAGGTAACTCTAGTATACTAACTGTAGTAGATTAGAGTTACCTTCTGAATAAACTTACCTACCTAACAGTAACCGTAATAACTAGATTGTTGTGAGAACTAAGGTTAGTGGAAGTAAGTATACTAAATTTAAAATGATAGTGGGTGCTTAAAGTTAATTGTACGCCCACAAACCGCCCCCGACCCCAATGTGTATTTCCACCCCTACCAGTTTTCGTAGCTTTATAGCTCTCACAACAATCTAGTTATTACGGTTACTGTTAGGTAGGTAAGTCTATCTGACATGCTCAGAAGGTAACTCTAATCTACTATAGTCAGTATACTAGAGTTCACTTAGTTGACTAAGGTAACTCTAGTCTACCTTAGTGGTAGACTAGAGTTACGTTAGTCAACTAAGGTAGAGTCACGGTAACTTTACCTTAGTTAACTAACGTAACTCTGGTCTACCACTATGGTAGACTAGAGTTACCTTAGTCAACTAAGGTAACTTTAGTATACTAACTATAGTAGATTAGAGTTACCTTCTGAGCATGTCAGATAGACTTACCTACCTAACAGTAACCGTAATAACTAGATTGTTGTGAGAGCTATAAAGCTACGAAAACTGGTAGGGGTGGAAATACAGATTGGGGTCGGGGGCGGTTTGTGGGCGTACAATTAACTTTAAGCACCCACTATCATTTTAAATTTAGTATACTCACTCCCACTAACCTTAGTTCTCACAACAATCTAGTTATTACGGTTACTGTTAGGTAGGTAAGTTTATTCAGAAGGTAACTCTAATCTACTACAGTTAGTATACTAGAGTTACCTTGGTTGACTAAGGTAACTCTGGTCTACCTTAGTAGTGGATTAGAGTAACGTTAGTTAACTAAGGTAAAGTTACTACCGTGACTCTACCTTAGTTAACTAACGTTACTCTAATCCACTACTAAGGTAGACTAGAGTTACCTTAGTCAACCAAGGTAACTCTAGTATACTAACTGTAGTAGATTAGAGTTACCTTCTGAATAAACTTACCTACCTAACAGTAACCGTAATAACTAGATTGTTGTGAGAACTAAGGTTAGTGGGAGTGAGTATGCTAAATTTAAAATGATAGTGGGTGCTTAAAGTTAATTGTACGCCCACAAACCGCCCCCGACCCCAATGTGTATTTCCACCCCTACCAGTTTTCGTAGCTTTATAGCTCTCACAACAATCTAGTTATTACGGTTACTGTTAGGTAGGTAAGTCTATCTGACATGCTCAGAAGGTAACTCTAATCTACTATAGTCAGTATACTAGAGTTCACTTAGTTGACTAAGGTAACTCTAGTCTACCTTAGTGGTAGACTAGAGTTACGTTAGTCAACTAAGGTAGAGTCACGGTAACTTTACCTTAGTTAACTAACGTAACTCTGGTCTACCACTATGGTAGACTAGAGTTACCTTAGTCAACTAAGGTAACTTTAGTATACTAACTATAGTAGATTAGAGTTACCTTCTGAGCATGTCAGATAGACTTACCTACCTAACAGTAACCGTAATAACTAGATTGTTGTGAGAGCTATAAAGCTACGAAAACTGGTAGGGGTGGAAATACACATTGGGGTCGGGGGCGGTTTGTGGGCGTACGATTAACTTTAAGTACCCACCATTATTTTAAATTTAGTACACTTACTTCTACTAACCTTAGTTCCCACAACAATCTAGTTATTATGGTTACTGTCAGGTAGGTAAGTCTATCTGACATGCTCAGAATGTAACTCTAATCTACTACAGTTAGTATACTAGAGTTACTAAGAGAGTTGACTAAGGTAACTCTAGTCTACCTTAGTGGTAGAATACAGCTACGTTAGTTAACTAAGGTAGAGTCACGCTAGTAACTCTACCTTAGTTAACGTAACTCTAGTCTACCACTAAGGTAGACTGGAGTTACCTTAGTCAACTAAGGTAACTCTAGTATACTAACTACAGCAGATTAGAGTAATGTTCTTAGCATGTCAGACTTACTTACCTAATGGTAACCGTAAGTACCCAATATTACTTTAAATTTAGTATACTTACCTCTACTAACTGTACCAAGTATAGTTGGTGTTTATCAGTGCACATCATCTTTTTGTCTCCAGGAATTGAACCTGGAAACCTAATTAGGTCCACTCTAATTAGGTCCCCTCCAGGGGCAGTTTTTGTCAAAGTTTAGTGATAAGGTTACAGGCGTTACATGGCAAAACATAGTAGAAAAATGTAGCAATGTATCATGTAAATGTAAATGTAGCAAATGTACCACCTATTTTTTTTTACTGCGACTACCCATATTGAAACGAAAGCTAAACTGACAAAGAAAATGGAAACGACAAAATAAAATCAACAAACTTACTTCCACTCGGTCTCGTTTTATCATGCTGTTTATGGCTTCATCTGGTATGCATTCTCTCTTCATAAAACATCACGTCGGTCCAGTAGGTAACAAAGCTCACTCATATCCAGTCAACCATCATAATATAAGGAGAAAATTATTGTTACGAAATATTTCAAACTATTGGAAACTAAACGAAAATTTGATTGAAAATGTATAAAATGACTTTGACAAACCGTACATTGTTATAGTATTTGCATCTTGACACCTTCTGATGGACACGGCTAGTGATTCACTTCTTAAGTCGACATCAACTCTTTCCCATCTTGTTCTCTCATTATATAGCTGGTGGTTGGTGTATTCCCTTTTTACTTGGCATCCTTTGAAAAAATAAAGAATTAGTTATAACTATAAGTACAAAGTATTAATTTAAAGTTAGTATACTTACTTCTACTAACTATACTAAGTCTAGTCAGTGTATATCAGTTAGTGTACATCTATTTGTCTCCAAGAGTTGAACCTGGAAACCTAATTATGTCCACTCTAATTAGGTCCCCTCCAGGGGCAGCCTTGTTTGTGAAGATTTAGTAATAAGGTTACACGCGTGACAACAAAACGCAGTAGAATGGCAATAACATTACGTTACATTACATTACATTACATTACAGACAAAACACGGTCGTGACAAGAAAACATAGCGGAAAATATAGTAATGTACCCCCTATGTTTTTGTGTGCTTTTGACTGTAACTACCGGCATTGAAACGAAAGCTGAACTGACAAAGAAAATGGAAATGAATACATAAAACCAACAAAGTTACTTTTACTCTACATTTCGTTCGTCGTGGCTTCGTTTGGTCTCGTTTCATTATGCTGTTTATCGTTTCATCTGGTTCGCATTTTCTCTTCATGAAACTTCACGTCGGTCCAGTGGCTAACAAGCCCACTCATATCCAATCATCTATCATAAAGAGAAAATTAAACATATTTGCTAGCATATTAAACTATATAGCCGGTTCAATAAGTTCACTAACTATACACTAAGGTATATTTAGGTAACATCCATATATAGTATACTTAGTTTATATAGTTACTATATAGTTATAGTTAACCTTACCATATAGAGTATTGTCACGCCTGTAGCCATCCGTTAGTGCATATTTATATTGCTCCAGGAATTGAACCTGGAAACCTAATTTAATAGGTCCCCTCCAGGGCCAGTCTATTTTGTTAAAAACTTTTTAGGGTAAATGCCATGATTCGTGCCTTAGAAAGTCAATTTCTGCAGTTTATTGTCCTCTACCACTCACAAAGCCTGTTAGTATATAGGTTGGTGGCGATCCCAGTTTTTCCATTAAAGAGCCCAACATACAAGTCTTAATAAGGCCATCAAGCCTTATAAAAGAAATTTTATCAGTAACATTGTATTATTTTATTACATAGCCTATTATTTTATTACATACGTTTTTCTCTTTTAAATGAGCAAAGAATTTTTTGTTGCTGTTGTCCTTTAACCCCTTAGGTTTTTTTCGTCGACAATGTTTCAAAAAAGTAAAGGTGTTTAACCCCTTAGGTTTGGTATACGCATGGTAACACCAATATCTAGTATAGTTAGTATATATCAAATGGTGCACATCTATTTTGCTTCAGGAATTGAAAATGAAAGCTAACGAGGCCTAATGAAACCTAGTCAGGTTCCCTTCAGAGGCATTTTCTCAATAAAACAGCCCAACATATAACTCTTAATAAAGCCACCAAGCCTTATGAAAGAAATTTTATTAGTTACGTTGTATGTTATTTACCGGACAAAAGGTCCGGAAGGGAAAATGGCTCCAAAAGATTTGCTGTCCGTTTCAGAGATACGATCTTATGATATCACTAGTTGATGAAGCAGTGGAGTGATGGTTGGACCGTTGAGATACTTCATATTATAATAGTGAATTTATTAATAGGTAACACATGATTTAATTAGGGAATGATTGACATTTGCACTGTAATTTGACGCACTTAATGTTGTTAAGACAAAACGCACATGCATGCTAACCTGGATTTATGAAAGAGTTTTATCTGTTGCTAACCTGGACAAAAGTATTGATTTGTAGATCGTAAAGACCCGGCAAAGAAGTAAGTTAGTTATAATTCAATTTAAGACACCGAAAGATTTACGCACAGGTATATTCAAACTCATAATTTTCATTGCACAATTATATTCATTATCCTTCACATTTATTTATTAGATCGAATAGAAAACATTAAGAAATTATTCGAAATAAAGCACAAAACCTTAATGTGAGTTATACGATTCCGTGTCTTGCGAAACTGTTGCTACCCTGAGAATCCACAACATTCGATTTCTGGAGATTATTATATGCGTGGATATCCTGTAAAATATGAGTGTAGACACAGACGAAGCGCTGAAGACCGCAAAGATACAGCGCCGAGCCGCGAAAGCGTCCTTGACCAGATTGGGAAATGCGTTGAAGCATCTGTATGAAAACGAAAGACCGGCAGACGAGGTAAGAGATTACCTTACTAAAGTAAATCACGCATTTGACAATGTCGTGGAAAAACATGAGATATATGCCAACTTGATTGTCGACGACGAACAGTTTGAAACTGAAGAACAATGGTTGAACGAATGTCAAAGTTACTTTTTAAAGCTTGATATTGATGCAAAATGCTATGTAGAACAAGTTTCAGCAAAAAATTATAAAGAACATCCTAGCAAAAACGAGCAACTTTCCTCAGGAATGATCGGAATGCAAAGCTCAGACAGTGTCAGTAATACGAGCCCCATAGTTACTGAGGAAATCCAACCAAGCGCGAGCGAAGTCGTGATTGACAGTCCCCCGGCAAATTCTATTACTATCACGGAAACTTCTGATGAATCTGTCAACAACCTAACACAAAACAATCCAAGTAATAGTGAACAATCTTCGAATCAAATCGCATCGCAAACTGAAGTTAATAGCGAAATAGGAACTGTACAAAATTTGCCTCCCTGCGGGCTCCGAATGGAAAAGCCAAAATTACCAAAATTCTCGGGTGACGTGCGTGAATATATGATTTTCCGCGCAGATTTTAAGCACGCAATTGAGTCAAGATATACGAAAAGAGATTCAATAACATTGCTTCGGACTTGTTTGAAAGAAAAGCCACTTGAACTGATAAAGGGGATTGGTGCCGACTATGATGCGGCCTGGGAGTATCTAGACGCGATATATGGGGACCCAAGGTTTGTTTCGGACACAATTACGCAGGACATAGTTAAATTCAAAGCGTTAGAAGAGGGGGAAGATGTACGTTTTTGCGACTTAGTTCATCTGGTGAGACGGTGCTATAACACGCTGAAGGAAGTGGGACTCCCGAGCGACATGGACAACAGTCATATGTTGTCCATAATTGAACAAAAGATGTGCGCAGATGATCGTAAGGTATGGTCAAGAGATTTGGAGAGAGAGAAAAAATCGGCTACACTGAGCGCATTAATGAACTGGATGACGAGCGAGATGAAGTCCCGAATGCGCGCGACCGCTCCTGTTAGGAGTGGTGGTTTACCGACTCGACGTAAAATTAATCAAGTAAATGGCAACATTCTCGAGAAGAACCGAAACAAATGTTGGCTGTGCAAGGACTCAAGTCATTGGCCTGATCAGTGTCAAAAATTTGCGACTATGACGTTTGACGAGCGACTACAGGCTGCGAAGGAGAATCACGTGTGCTTTAGCTGTCTAAAGAAAGCAGGTAGAGACCATCGCCAAGCCAACTGCAGCCGACGAAAGCAGTGCGACAAGATTGAAAACGGAAACCAGTGTACCTCAACTCACCATCCCTTGCTGCATAAATCTAATAAAGTTGGTGTTTCCCTTGCGTCAGTAAACAGCCAGAAAGATTCCCTGCTGCCAGTGATTACAGCCAACCTTAGTGGATTAAATGGTTTATACAAACGTGGTAATGTTCTTCTGGACTCTGGAGCTCAGATAAGTTTAATTCGAACGGAGACAGCAGACAGCCTTGGATTGAAAGGAAGAGACGTATCGGTGAACATTGTGAAAGTAGGAGGCGAAGAAGAATTAATCCGCGCAAAGAGTTATAAAAGTTCCAGTAAGCAGAATCGGTAATTGGAAGAAATATTCAGTTACGGCAATTGGTATACCATGTATAAGTGAGGATGTAAAAGGAATTCAAACAGCCAGCATTATTCAGAAACTTGGGCTTCCAAAAGATCAAGTCAAACGTGGAAAGGGGCAAGTCGATTTGCTCATTGGCATCGATCACGCACACATGCATACCGGACAGACAAAGCAGGTCGAGCAAATGATCGCGAGAAAGTCACCGTTAGGATGGGTCATATTTGGTTCATCAACTGAAAATGTGGACAATTTAACGACAACTGTCCTACACGTGAGATATTCGGAGCCTGTAGATCTGTCTGACTTCTGGACAACTGAAGCGATGGGGGTCACCGTGAAGCCATGTACATGTGAAGCAGATAAGCAGAGCCAGGTAGAAAGAGAGGAACAACGAATCATTGAAAATTCTGCTCGAAAGGTAGGAGACCAGTGGTTGATCCCATATCCATGGAAAAGAGATCCTCAAAACCTGCCAGACAACAAGAGTCAAGCTGTAAAACGCCTGGAATCAACAGAACGACGACTACTGAAAAGCCCTCAGCAAGCAACAGCATATAACGACAAGATGAAAGAGATGGAGGAAATGAACTTCTCGCGTAAGTTGTCTGATGAAGAGATTAAAGAGTACAAGGGACCAGTCCACTACATATCTCACCATGCTGTATTGAGACCTGATAGCACGAGTACCCCAGTCCGAATCGTGTTCAACTCTTCATCTATGTATCAAGGCCATCGACTAAACGACTATTGGCAAAAGGGTCTAGATCTTCTCAATGGTCTGTTTGGAGTTATCCTTCGTTTCAGGGAGAATAAAGTCGCTATCACGGCTGATATTTCAAAAATGTACCACCGAGTCCTTATCCCTCTGAAAGACCAGCATGTACATCGATTCCTGTGGAGGAATTTGGAGGTTGATAGGCCACCGGACACTTATGTCATGAACGTCCTTACGTTTGGAGATAAGCCCGCACCAGCGATGGCGCAAGGCGCATTACGAAAAACAGCAGAAGAAGGAGAGTCTGATAGTCCGAGAGCAGCACAAACGATTAAGGACAATTCGTACATGGATGATATTCTTGATTCGGTCCAAACCAATAACGAAGCAACAGAATTAACAGTTGAAATTGATGGTATCCTCGAGAAAGGTGGATTCCAAGTAAAAGGATGGACGTCTAACGCTGAATTAATCCCAGAGAACAACCGGAAAGAAACAGAAGAGATCAACGTTCCTCAAGAAAAGCAGGATGCAAAAGTGCCAGGTCTAGCTTGGAACAATAAAGATGACGTACTCAAGTACAAGGTAGAAGTCAAGGTCTCCCAGCAATCCAAGTTAACTAAGAGAAATATCCTCAGCCAAGTCGCCAGAATCTATGATCCAATAGGCTTTGCAGCTCCTTATCTGGTAAGAGCGAAGATAGGTTTGCAAGATTTATGGAAAGAAGGTCTTGACTGGGATGATGAGCTGTCACCAAATGTTGAAACGAAATGGCAAGCCTATTTTACAGAGATGCAGCAGTTGAACAGCGTATGGCTAGATAGATGTATATGTCCAGCCGAGACCGTAGACTCACCAATCCTGTGTGTCTTTGCTGATGCGTCGCGTGGAGCCTTTGGAACATGTGCATACCTCCGAAGTGAAGAGTCGACTGGAGCAGTTAATGTTAGATTCGTCGCAGCAAAATCACGAGTGGCTCCTTTGAAAGAACTGGCTATCCCCCGACTTGAATTACAAGCAGCAGTTTTGGCTAGCAGATTATGCAAGTCCATAGAGAATGAAGTCCGTATCCCTTTGCAAGAAAGTATACTGTTCAAAGATAGCGAGATTGTCCTAGCGTGGATCCGGAATCAAGGTAGAAGACTAAAACCGTTTGTTTCAAGTCGTGTCGGAGAGATACAGAGTAACATCCAACCGGCCCAGTGGAAACACATTCCTTCCGCGCACAATGTCGCTGACGATGTATCCAGAGGTATATCTGTTGCTGAACTATCAAAACGATGGAAGAACGGTCCTGAGTTCCTGAAATTACCGAAGGAAAGTTGGCCAATCGAGAACACCGAACCGAACCAAGAGGAAGTGGAAAAGGAGTGCAGAAAGACGGAAGTAGTCGGAACTGTAACAACGGTAACTACAACGTGCGCAATCGATTGCGAAAGGTTTTCAAGTTGGAGAAGACTTGTACGAGTTACAGCCTGGGTCCTAAGGATGAAAAAGAAGTTACTGGAGATACCCGCGAAAAGCAGAATTGTAGGAAGAGAACCGTTGACACCGCAAGAACCTGAACAGAGTGAAACGAAGTTACCAGAGATGCCCACGGAGGACAGTAGTGTAGGAGGAGAATCCCTGACACCACAAGAATTAGAACAGAGTCAAGAATTTTGGATCAAGAAAGCCCAGAACGGTCTTGAAGCCAGAGTGAAAGCCAAAGAGCTGAAGATGTTGAGTCCATTTAAAGATAAAGACGGAATTTTCAGAGTTGGTGGAAGGATTGACAACGCATTAGTTTCTTATGAAACACGGCACCCAGCTCTCCTGCCATATGGGCACCGAATTTCCAAGTTAATAACGGAAGAAGTTCATCAGAAAGGTCATACTGGTGTGGCAACCACAGTAGCAAAAATCAGGAGAATGTATTGGATTGTGCGAGTACACGATCTAGCGAAGACCATTAAGTCGAACTGTGTAACGTGTCGTAGAGCAAATCCTATGACTGAGACGCAAGTAATGGCCCATCTGCCTCGACAGCGATTGCAGCCCCATTCCCCACCATTCCACTACACGTCGTGCGATTACTTTGGACCATTGATAGTGAAAGTCGGGCGGAACAAGACCACCAAGTATTACGGTGTGATTTTCACTTGTCTAAACACCAGAGCTGTCCATCTTGAGGTCGCCACAGATTGTTCGGCGATGGAGTTTATTCAGTCATTGCGAAGGTTCTTTTCAATACGTGGATATCCGGCAGAGATCCTAAGTGATAATGGCACTCAGTTTGTTGGTGCGTTAACTGACCTGCGCCAAATGATTCAAGGGATTGACAAGAAGAAATTAAAGGATTACTGTGGAGAACGAGGAATCAAATGGAGGTTTATCACGCCAGCAGCCCCACATCAGAACGGATGCGCCGAAGCATTAGTGAAGAGTTGTAAACGAGCCCTGAAGAGAGCAGTTGGTGAGCATGTACTAACTCCATTTGAACTGTACACTTGTTTACTGGAAGTGGCGAACCTAGTCAACCAAAGACCAATTGGACGACCGCCAAACGATCCCGATGACGGCTCCTATCTATGCCCCAACGATATGTTACTAGGTAGGGCATCCCCTCAAGTACCACAAGGCCCATTTGAAGAAACGAGAAATCCCAGACGAAGAGTCGAGTTTGTACAGAAGATTGTAGGATCCTTTTGGAGAAGATGGACGAGAGATGTATTCCCGTTGCTTGTGTCCCGTAGAAAATGGAACGTAGAGAAACGAAACGTGCGAGTGAGTGACGTAGTGATCGTGGCGGACAGTAACGCAGTACGAGGAAAGTGGATTGTCGGTCGTGTAATCGAAGTCTATCCGGGAAAAGACGGGAAAGTTCGGAACATCAAGGTAAAGACGGCGACGGGATAATACGCGAGACCTGTAACAAAGATTGCAGTGATTCAACCAGCAGAGGACGTAGAGGCGGTAGAGCAAAAGGAATGATAAGGAACAGTCCCTTATGGGGGCGGAGGATGGACCGTTGAGATACTTCATATTATAATAGTGAATTTATTAATAGGTAACACATGATTTAATTAGGGAATGATTGACATTTGCACTGTAATTTGACGCACTTAATGTTGTTAAGACAAAACGCACATGCATGCTAACCTGGATTTATGAAAGAGTTTTATCTGTTGCTAACCTGGACAAAAGTATTGATTTGTAGATCGTAAAGACCCGGCAAAGAAGTAAGTTAGTTATAATTCAATTTGAGACACCGAAAGATTTACGCACAGGTATATTCAAACTCATAATTTTCATTGCACAATTATATTCATTATCCTTCACATTTATTTATTAGATCGAACAGAAAACATTAAGAAATTATTCGAAATAAAGCACAAAACCTTAATGTGAGTTATACGATTCCGTGTCTTGCGAAACTGTTGCTACCCTGAGAATCCAATGGTAGGCATTCGTTTCCACGTTCATGAAAAATTCTTGCTTTACCTTTGAACGAAGAGGTGGTATTACAGCTACTGAACGCGTGGAGAGAGAGGAGAGCAGTGGAGCTTCAGGTCCCAGTGACGTCGCAATCTAGTGGGATTGGGGGGGGGGGACTTCAAATGCTTTTCTATTACAAAACCCGATCCATATCCTAGAGGCCGTTCATTTTGTGAAAGTCTTCACCACAACACGTGGACAGAATCCAGCAACATGCTAGGCTTGGGCAAACCTACGTTTATCTGCTATCCCTGTGTCACATAGCATCAGCGATTCAAGATCCCTATCCTGATTTGCCACCCACTGTCCTGTCGTCTAGAGAGCCATGAATAGTTACCGCGTATCGATGTTTTAACCAGTGCTTTGACGAGGAAAGGACAGCTACGACACAAACGTATCGGCGCAGAAACATTTGGCCGTTGAGGTAAAGGAGATGCACGACGCACTGTCTGCGCTTATACGTTGGAGTCTTAGCGGTGCTCTAGAATAGAACCAAACTAAACTACGCTGTTCATGTCCTTGAATTCCTCTATCGTTTGTGATATTTCGGGACCTGTACTCAACCTGACCAGTAGTTACACATCAGACATACACCTTGATTGGGCCCTTAAGTTTCTGCTACACATATCATTTTGTTATATCCTTTTTTATCAGTTTGTTACTCCAATAAAGAATTTGAAAATCTTACCTTAACTGACTTTTTAGGGTAGACGTTTATATTGGGACGAGATGAACATTATGCAAGCACATCACCCTGCAGAACAAGGACCACGGTCATATAAAGATAAATGAACCGTACTAACGCCGTACAGTTATCGTAATGAAGGTTCAGACAAAGAATGTGGGGAGCAACTGGATCCATAATAACTCACAGAAAAGTAAACCTTTTACTTTTTTATTCTATACCAGCACCCTTACCCCACCCCTACCTTTTTCAAATACTGGCCATATCAATTATTTTGATAAATTAAATACTCACAGTTCCCAATCAACGAGTGTTGTTTTTCAGAAACTTTGTTTTTATCCACCAAATATGTGGTCGGTATGCCCCTAGAGACGGTTCAACTCCTCCTCATGCACAACATTTATGCACCTTGCCTAAGCACATAATAGATGTCAGAATGCCGTGCACTTATATCAGAGATTCAGAGGGTGCATCAAAATTCCTCACATCTTTCCCTCAATGTATCGTCGCAAAATCTGGACCGGCCTTGTGTACTTTTAAATGGGACTAGCAATTCAAGAAGTCCAATATTTATAGAAACCAATGTTGTCATTTTCAGTTAAGACATTTGATACTTGGGTACAAACTTAAATGGAACTAGCTAGCAATGTAGCTATTTTTAGCAATAGCTTAATGTACACTACTGCGAGACATGACATAAAACACTTGTGAATTTTACAGTTTAAGCTTCGTGGAGAAAACTTTGAACTTCAGTTCCAATCAAAGAGGCAGAGGGAAGAAAGATACAACAAAACGTTTTTCAAAAAATTTAGACACATTTTTTAATTGGGTGTGTGTCAAAAATGGGTTTTTTTTCAATTTTTCATATGGTTTTTGATTTTTACCCTAAACCACCCAACCCTAGTACACATCCCTGCAGGAAAGGTCAACACACGTGTAAGGAGGAAGGCCTAATTCATCCCATATCTAACCAACTTATGCTGCAGAATTTACACCAGTAGCTCAGTCAGCTAGCCAATGTTAAGATCCTAATATTACTGTCTGTCATTAGCAAGGTTATTATCATACTTGTAGTTTGGATTCATGTCTAATGATACAACAACAGATTTCAGTACAAAACAGCCCATCACACCTGTGGATGCCTCACCTTCAAAAGATATGAAGAAACAGTCAACTCGATTTCCTCATGAAAGACGTATTTGGTCATTTGTGTGAACTTTGAAGCCGACTGATTTTGAGACATTTCAATTTTCAAGTTACCAAAAAGTAGCTAAAGAGTCATGGTAATACTAGGGTTAGGCGATATTTTTGATTTGTCACAATATTTTAAATGCGATTATCATATCAAAGATAAAAACTTGAGCCATGATTTGTCGAAAACATCATGGGCATCATATGCTTGATGATGACTATCATGATGAGAAATAAAAGATATCTTTTCATTCCAGCAACAAATGTACCCTCAGAAAGTGTATCTAGCAAGGCACCAATTATACAGAATGCTGAAACTTCAACATTTTAATAATTGATCTACTTTTCCTTCCACAAAACGTGGAATAAAGTTGAACAGTACACACTGCACAGACAATTCATGGTTATGAACAGCAAATATTACACAAGAAAAAGCCATCATATTCCTTCCATTTGTGTTGACTTGTCTTTGATAAGATCAGTGACACAGCCTCCCAGCAATTTAGTCCCACTATGCAAATTTCAAGTTATTTTCAAGTTATTATCATTATTCATTTCTTTAGAAATTGTTGTTTTCACAGTCAATGAACATGAAAATATTTGCATAGCGGGACTAAATTGCCAGGCTGGCTAGGAGCGCTAGTACTGAATGAGATCATGTATTTACAAGCTCACCATAGCTTAATATTAACTGTACTTGAAAAATATGATCATTGTTTTAATTTCATTTATTGTGATATTAATCATATAATTATCAATTATCATGATATTTTCCTTGGCAATAATCGTTGGATGATTTTTTTAATATCACCCAACCCCAGTTAATACCTATCTATATATAAATGAAATTTTCAAAACTTTTTTAAGTGTCTTGCAGTCAACTGGAACCAACAATCATATAAAAAGAACTTTCAAGATTTTATAAGTTTGCAACTCTATTATTATATATCAAGTGTCAAAGCTCATCCACTCTAGTGTCTTATTGGTTAAAATGACATTGACGAAACTCAACTGTTGACCACATGAGGAGCAGCTGGGAAATTTGTCTGAGCATGCGCCAGATAAGCCTGCGTGAACGCGTGGAAATTGCGTGATTTACGCGTGATATTTAAAAATCATATAACAAACATGGATCACAAGCATTTTCAGTGGACTAAACGACCTTTTAGCGTAATTTTTAAGAGCACGCTAACAAATCAGGTGACTAGATATAAACATGAAGGCCAAGTTCCAGCTAAAATCATGTTGGAGCAAAAGGCTGATTTTTTAAAATTCGACTCAAACTAGTCAACGCTCGTACTCGAATAACAATACAAAAATGTCACTGAAATCGATCGACTAAACACATTAGTCAATTGAAAAATATCTTTACCATTTGTACGAAAACATTTATAAAGTATCAAAGACATCATTGCACTGACAGCCCACGTGATTGTGGATGTTTTATCACTTTCACGACCATTTCAACAACAACCGTAATTTAACGTACTTTTCCGGTAGCGATTTTCACAACAAATTATTGGCCATGAGCGGAATTTATAAAACAAAAAAATTGGTTTCGAAAGGAACGTAAACATATTGGAAGTAACAGGAAACAAATATCTTTTTGGAGCAAAAGCTAAATTTTTCAGTACTGAGTCAAACGTAAATTCAACATCGCGCTTAATTCTTGGCAACCCACTCACATGTCAAAGTTTGGAAATTTGCTTCAACAGACGATGTCACGCTTCAAAATATGATTAACTGACAGCTATATCAGTCCTTTACTGAAATCAATGAAAAATTGTGAACAAAATTATAACTGGCTCGTCAAAGAAACTAAATTCCGAGCACCTCTGAAACCAATCTGTATTTCGCAAATAATATGCTAATTACATTTTGTGCTCAGCTGCCAACAATATTTTTGCACAGCGGTGGCAAATTTCCCAGCTGCTCACATGAGGTCTAACGAGGACAGTAAAAAGTATTAATGCCCAGCAGTGATAAAAGTGGAAGCCATGCATGTGTCACCTGAAAATGCAATCTTTGTACCTATGAAGCTGATAGGTGTTTTTAGTGTTTTCAAACGAATGAAGGGGAAAAATATGTGAAAAAATCATTTATATCTTGTTGAATACTGTCATTCACTTTGGGGCCACAAAACATACTGTTCCCTCATGCCCAGTAAATAAGTGCTAATAATTAAATGATATTACATAATACACTATATGGCTTGATATTAGTTAATACACTATATGGCTTGATATTACTTAATACACTACATGGGTTCATATTAAAGTACAGAATTTGTTCTTGTGATAGTTCTATAGTCCAATGTTATCATATTTAATAGTAAAAACTTGATATTGTCAACTTCTGGAAAATTACCCATGCTGTCCTACAGTGAGCTAATTTCGGTCTAGCCTGGATATCGTTTTGAATGAGTTACATTCTCTTCTAATCAAATAAGTAGTAAATGTTGGCATACTTAAACAAACGTGATGATATCGTCTACCTGAAAAGCACATGGTCCTTTTGGATGACAACAAAGATTTAGAGGATAACAATTTCCCTTGTGCAACATCACTCTATTGTCCAGTTCACCTTTTTCAGAGTAACTGAGCATGAACCAGGAGTCTTGTTCCAGAACACGGGTTAAAACAATTATTTTGCACATGCCGTGATGAAATGCCACCCTCACGGCTGCATGATCTTCTGGTACTTTTATTGTGGATTTCAGGTCGCCTTCGCTTGTGTATATTTGAACGGCGCTGCCATCATCTGATACTATCATGACGTCATTGTTGTTAGAAATACTCAACCTGCGTAGTAGGTAGTCTCCATCTCGTTTGAACTTTAATTTTAACTCTCCCGCGTTATCACAGACGTACACCTGGTTATCCCGATCAGTGATCATGTAAAGGTTAACATTTTGATCAACAGCAATCCTCACATGTAACCAGTCTGTTGTAGTAAGGAAGTGTAATACAGAAACTTTGATGTTGTAGTTCTCGTCAAAAACGTACAACACAAACTCGTTCTTCCCCTCGCCATTTTTATCACGTGTGTGGAGTCGTCTTACTACGTATGCATTGTCACTGCTATCAACAGCAACAGCAACACCCACTGCCCTTCGATAAACCACGTTACTTTCTGTAGGCTCAGGAAACATAACATCCTTACTTTCACCAGTGCTGTAAATGATCGTGATTTTGTCATGATATACTATAATAATATCACCTTGACTATTCACAGCAAAATTGTTCTCATATACTCTATCATCAACAAGCACTCGGTTCAGCTGCGGCGCAAATTCTTGACTCCTAGATGTCTTCGACAAAACCTCGTGTGTGTTTAGAATTGGATGAAATGTACGGCCCGTCAACTCTATTACCGGCCAGGTAAATGGATTCTGGGACTCGCTGCAATACTTGGAAGCGAAATCATACAAAGCATGATTGATGGACAAAACAGATATCATGTTTTCTAGCCGTTCAGCTTTCTTCAGCTTTGATTTCAGCCCTCCCTTGATAAAAACAGAGAACATTTCTTGGATTGCTGGTAAACCATGCAGCTCTTCAAGGGACAACAGGCAGGCAGTAGTTGCGGCATCCGGGTCGTCGAGACCTGATTCAAGAATTCTGGCTACGACACGTAACTTACAGGCCATTATTCGATCTTTGATGCTCAGCGATTTGTTGTTGAACGCGTCGGTTGCTCGTTCACGAGATGCTTTGAAACAATCTTTAGCAGAAACGAACCGCTCTTCGGACGAGATTTTCAATTTTTCAACCGCTTGTGGAAGCGACAAGACTGCGTTTAAAACACCAGATGCGGAAGCATTCACAACACTTGTTGCTTCGTTCGAAGGACCTTCGCTTGCTTTCTCATCTTTACTTGACTTGTTGAGAGCGATATTCAACAATCTTACGCCTTCTTTGAGGAGACTAAAACTGCTATCGAGATCTTTGAGCGACAAACAGTCAAGTTTGGATTTGATGTCGGTCAAATCCTTAAGAATGATTTCACGCAACTTTTCATCCGCTAAATCTCCGTCCTTCAGCTTATTCGCTGCACTATCGCGAGCTTTGTCACACAATAAACCAACGGTTGATCTTAAAATGGCCGTAATTATACAAAACATGACTTTGTAAAAGCGATACAAACGAATGTTAAAACAGAAACTTGTCTCGTTGTAAACTTTGCCAACCACTATACACCCAGCATTGGAGATGAAAGATATCTAAGGATCGATACCTGTGAAATTAACGCTTGTTGAGAACAATATTGCAAAAGAAAAGAAGTTGGAGTTGAAATTTCGCATGTAGGAATGCGTTTACCTGAATGATTATTTTGACTCAGTTGTTTGTCACTTATATTAACGCATTACGTCGAAATAACTGCGAATTGAAAAGAGCAGGGGGCGTTGAACTATATTTGGCAATGTTGTTACGAAATAGTCTTGTTCAGTTGATTTTCTTAGCTAGAATGTATCCGACATAAGTAATCAGTTATTGAAGATGGTGAAAACATCGAGAACTTATCAGTGTCGACTTTTTACGTAAATATAATGTGTTTAATGAAATTTTCTTGAAATAACATGTATTAGCTATGAGTCATTTTTTTAATAAACTCAAAATTCCCTGCAGTTTTGATGAATACTAAAATTCAAAAGCTCACTGGGGAATCAAACTGCATACCGGTTCTAGAGGAATTTAACACTGGACACATTTGTCGTGTTATTATAAAAACTTCAAAACGAAAATTGATAAACCTTTGGCAGGAAATATGTCGTCTTTTACAAAATTTCGGTTCTTCAAATGAGTACAGAGAACAGCGTACTTTTCTTTTGCCTCAAGTCTTGAAGTTTTTCAAGGCGAGAAATCATGGGCGTAATTAGATATTAATTAAAATCCTCAGTAATTTGCACACTTATCAAAAATGTTATGCACGACTGTTGGCTTTGTCTCTAAGAACATTCTAGAGATAAACAAAATAGGCTATATTGAAGGTCGAAAACCACAAGATCGACAAATGGAGAGGAACAATGTATAACATGAAGCCGCATCAATTGCATTCTTACTCTCCTCAAATTGGATTGAAACCGAACTGATATATAATGCTTTATGAACCTAGTATTTAAATTGTTTAAAGAGAAAGCCAATTTTTATTGCCGTCTAGAGTTGAAAAGCACAAGAATAAGTAACACTTATCAATTTTTTTAACAATATTTCAAAAGTATGTATTGCATTTGGGGGTCGGGATAACGCTGAAACTGAATGGCGGAAACGGAAACTGAAAACGGAAACTGAAAGGGGGATAAAACGTTGAAATGGGGATAAAACGTTGAAATGGGGATAAAACGCTGAAATGGGGATAAAACGCTGAAATGGAGACAAAACGCTGAAATGGAGATAAAACGCTGAAATGGAGACAAAACGCTGAGATGGCAAGTTCGAAAGAGCCGTTTTGTGCTGTTTAAAAAACGGGTTTGTTGTTCGCTACAGATTAAGCAGAATTAAATTCGATTACATGCAATATTGTTCAAGCCAAAAATATTTGTAAAATTTACAATCTACATTTTTAAAAACTTTACAACTGTGAGCATGGCATCACGTGATATTGACGAACGCAAAGCATCATAGCTACCGTTACAATAGAATTCAAATAAATGTGAAAACAATAAATATTCATAAAGAAAAACATGTGGAATAATTTAACAATATCCATACGGTATTTTCGTTCTAAAAAGTAAAAAAGTTACAGTTTGGAATATTATTCAACTTTGATACTTTCTAAGTAAAACTACACGCGTAAAAATCTCACAACTTGTAACAAGTCTGCAGACAAGCCGTCAACAAGATGTGTTTGTACTGCTTGTACCAAGTTGTCAACAAGTTGTTCCAAACTTGTTGACAACTTGTAACAAGCTTGACGAAAATATCAGACCTGTTACAAGCTTGTTCCAACAACTCTGATACAATCCTGTTGTAGCAAGTTTGTTACCAGATAGAAAACACAAGGCTGTAACAATATTGTTATATCATGCTGTATCAGTTTTGTTGGAACAATCTTGTAACAGGTCTGATAGTCCCGTCAAGCTTGTTACAATTTGTCGACAGCTTATTCCAAACTTGTTCCAACAAATTCGGAACAAGCAGCGCGAATACATCTTGTCAACAACTTGTGAACAGACTTGTTACAACTTGTTTGCAGGTTTGTAGCAACTTGTGCGTTTTTACGTATGTACGGGGAAATTCCGCACCTCGAAAATCATTACACGTATTTTGTGCGTGTCCCTTTTATGGTTAAGTTTTTACGCATGTTTCTTATTGTTTTCGTTGACATGGAGTCTGGAGTTATCACGTAAAAGGAAAAAGACCGTCAAGAGTTTCTTTTCAGATGTCATTCAAGCAAAAAAGTTCAAAGCATGTCCTTTATCCGTAGGTCAGAACACAGCACTTGAACGATCTAAGATTATACTGGTGGAATTCCGGTTTATTACAAAGAAAGTTTTAGCAATTGCAATAACGCTGTCAACGCGTGTGCTTTTATATCCATTTTCCACATTTGCTTTTATCCGATACAGGGTCAACAAACATTTAACAGCATGCCTATGCAAGACAAAATCATCAAAACCGCAAAACTAGTTATTTAATGAATAAAAAAGTAACGTGTAAATTTTACAAATATTTTTGGCTTGAACAATATTGCATGTAGTTGAATTTAATTCTGCTTAATCTGGATCGAACAACAAAGTCGTTTTTAAACAGCACAAAACTCTTTCGTACTTGCCATTTTTATCTCCATCTCAGCGTTTCATCCCCATTTCAGCGTTTCATCCCCATTTCAGCGTTTTATCCCCATTTCAGCGTTTTATCCCTATTTCAGCATTTTATCCCGACCCTTGTATTTGGTTTATATCCGATTGAAACCGACAGTAGATAACTTTGAAACTGTGTGTGCTATGACTGTATTTCTTATTTTTCCTATATGACTCCTAGCAATTTAAACATAGAATTTTGATAGAATTTTGATAAAATTGTGCGCATTTCTGCCCATCATTTCCCACCTGCAATTTGATATAGGGCACAATCTTTCACATTAAATATTTCAACTCAAAACTTAAAAAAACTAGCTTGTCTTCAATCTTATTAACAGGAGTATTGTATTGAGTTTTTCGTCCCCCAATATTTGTCTGACCAGAACCAAAAATTCATAATATAAATCAAAATATTCACAATGTAATTGTTGTTTCTTATTTGAAAGGAGAGAAATTTCCTAGAAACTGTTTTCCCTGGACTCCGAGGAGGCAATGTTTCATGGGGGGAGGGAATCAAATATACTGGGTATATAACTGGAAAAACATTATAAATGGTGTACTGGAAAAATCAAAAAAGTCTGAAACAATATCAAACCATATTGAAGGGCAGTAAACTTTGCCGCAACAAAATGTCAAAATATTTACACCAAATTCTATTATATATTTTAATAAACATTACCAATATTATTGAATGTTTACAGAGTTTATACGTCTTGCATTGCCATTACTACCATGCTCAGGATTGGCAAAAGCCCAACTAAGACATTTACTTTTTTTAAACAAACAAGAAGCAAGCATATTTTGCTACAAACATGTTTTTGAATTGTGCAAATTGAATTGTATGATTTTTATATGATTTGTATGCAATGAAGTACTGAGAGCAATGAAATACAGTGGGCTCACGATTATTGCAAAAACCATAGCAAAAATCCCCAATCGCGCAGGTCCTGAGCGGTCCTTTAGGGTGGGGCCTGTTCCCATTACCCAAGTCCACAAAGTATAAATTCCCAGGTGACTATTGATTTTACCCAGTAGACCCATCTTATCCCCGCTCCCGTTGCATAAAGACTTGGCTTGTCCATAGCCTTCCAAATAATATACTGTAGAGTCTCGAAAGTAAACGCCCTGCATACTTTCGAAATTAGTGGCACTAACGTTACTTTTGGTAGGGTGCTTACTTTTGAGATTGCCCAGCACTTGTTGAAAGTGACGCTCACTTTCCAGGGGGGGGCTTACTTTTGAGACCCTACCGCCCTCCTCTACATTTAAGCAAGTAAAAAAATAGGTACGCTTTGCGTACATGTATCGGCGCAATGCGCATTATCCTAACGTTGGATATTATACCCAGCCGTCTGTTTAGACCCTATGTAACTGTGAGGTACAAGTGAAAAGGCCTACTGCAGCCTAAAAAAGTGAATAGTAAAGTACTTATTTGCCTATACCAATTAGGTATATACCAACTGATATTTAGGTCGTTGCAAAAATGGTGATGCATGTAGAGGAAACAGGAAATTCGCTAAACTCGCTAAGAGTTTTTTTCTTCGATATGTGGTCAAGATAAAAAATTATGCATAAGTTGTACAGGGTGCTGAATGTACATGAGACATACTGACATAACTTCTAAATTCTAGAAACTGTAGCGAAACACGAAACATTCCAGAAACAAAATATACAACTTAATGCAAACAATATAAGAAATATTAAACTAGTAATTCAAAAGATGAGTATTATTAAAAATTATATTTTTTTACATAAATATCACAGATATAATTTTAGTTTTTTCCATGATGATAATGTATGATAACGGTACATGTGCCAATATTACTCAACAAGAGTGCATAGAATGCCACAAACAAACACAAGTCCTATAATTGTAAAGTAACAAATGTTTATTGGGATATGTTATTTGTCGCCTACCTGTAGGACGATAGCAGATGTTACATAAAATATTAGATGGAAATTTGGCACCACATTTATAGGCACATTTTACAGTAGTCATAAACAAATCGTTGACAAAGTGCGATGCAAATTCAGTCCATGTGAAGCAAATAACATAGCAAAGATTCTTAATGATAACAACAAAACCATACATAAAGACACGTACTGTACTCAGTATTAAAACCAATAATCCCAAACACTAAACACTTTCATGAATATTCCGCTAAACAACGACTGAAATACATCAATTTAAACCACGGCACTTTTTTTGACCATTCCTGTACACCATACATAGGCTACTAAAACGTTCGAATAACTCACCTCAACGCACCCCAATCGCCTCATATATTAGTGTTAAAATCAGTGGTTAAAACGCGCTCATCGTTTCAGCCGCCATTTTGTTTAGCCTGCGAATCTCTATCCCGTTTTAACAAACATACATACATCTGCGCGAAGCATAGATACAAAAAAACAGATGAAAGATTTTAGCGCAAGTGATCATTTTGAGATGTGCCTAAAAAGCACGCAATTTGTTGCCAAACCTTGGTATTTCGAAATCTTGAAAATCTTCAACAATGCCAAGAATTTTCAAAGAATTTTTTGTAATGTAAATCCAGGGAAACTTAAAAGTACTGACTTAATGTGTAAAAGCAAGTCAAATGTTGTATATTGTGAGAGTTAGTTTTGGTCTGGGATTCAACCATTTCAGTTTTTCACCATTCCAATCTCCCATAGACAGACTGTCTTTACGTGATGAGTGAAGGATTGATTGGGGGGAGGGGGGGGGGGGGCAAAGGCAGTCTTGTTGACACTCGACTTTTTCTATATGCATGAACTGTCATTACAATCGATGCATCTTCCAAGCTTAGTGGCCCAATGTCTTCGCTTCAAACAAAAAAACGAACACTATATAACAGAAGTTTAACTTTTCTATATTACATCACATTACTTAACTACCACAACGTAACTGCTATATTATGAACTTGACAATTCTCGTATAGTAAATTGAAGTAACGTATATATTCGTTACATAATATGTTAATGCCGTAGCTGGGTCCAGGTAAGTTTGGCAATTGTGGGCTATACCGGTTAGCTGGTTAAACAGCATTCATGGGGCCAGTAGTTCAAAGTTTGTTTCGTGTTAACCCTGGGTTAAACTTCAACCCACTGTTTTTTCTTCTATATTTCAATGCACAATTTGCCCTAAAACTTCAGAACATTTGACCAGGCAAGATTTATAAAAAATGATTTAAGCTCAAACAAGCTCTTGGAAAATTTGCTTTCGATTTCGAGTCTACTTAGAGTTAAACTAATTTGTCTTTGAACGACTGGCCCCTGGACGACAAAATGTACGTTAAATAAATATGTATTAAATAGCTTGCTGCAAACTTCTCCAAAAACTTCCTAAAGGTGATCCAAACTTCAATGCTTTTGAAAAATCAACTATTGTATAGACAAACTGTTTCTAGGTTGAATGCATATGCGACTTTAATCTAAAAATCCCTCTAAGGGACAGCGGTCTAGGAGTTTAACCCAGAGATGAAACATTACTGTTCATTATTGCTGCACTGCGTGAGAATTTACCAGTCGGTGGAGTGGAGGGAGGAACTTAAGAATTCCAAAGCTAAGGTCCCCCAGGACGGCAAGACAGGAAAACGAGTGAACAATTATCAACGCCGAATCTTGGACAGTAAAAGTAGCTATATTACAAAATGCACGATTGAATCCATTCGATTCAAACGAATGGTAAGGCCGATTATCTTCAAAGTTCTCTCCAAATCAGTTAAAGTTCACAAATCAAGCACAGTGCATTTGAAGCATAAATTTCGATTTTGGAATTGCAATAGCACAAAGGCAAAAATTGAAGACGCTTATAGCTTTCGTTAATCGAATTGTATTTAACCAAACAAAGGCTTACGCCCAAATATACAGGAAATAGTCTCAAACTATCTATCGAGACAAAGTATCAATGGTTATGGAATTTATCGCCTGATACGTTTTATATATTTTTGACAGAGACGGATTCCTAACATTTCACCATGCAGCAAGTTTAAAAAATGTTTTTTGATTTTGAAATTAATTTTAGCAAGCATGGTCATTTCGATTCGACTCTAAATTGCTTGGAAATCAATTTTAATAGTTTAAGATAATTTCTAGTAAACCAAGTCACGAACAGTATTGGATTCATTCCCAACACGGCCGCTGTTCTTTTTTTTTAGTCGCACATGATGTAAATTTACTAGCATATTTTACAAAATTGCTCTCTGCAGTATTGAAATACAAAGTACTCCTTTTAACCTTTATCTTACACTGCACTATAGGAGTAATATTACATTACAAAGATGTACGTATCACCCGAAAGCTTTACGAACATCTTGTATTACAGATTATAACAATCAAGTTATATTACAAACTCAAATATACTGTTTATACACAAATGAATGACTTTAAAATGATAAAATTAGCTATATAAAAATTAAATGCTACAATAATTGGGACCCCCACTTACAAAAAGACCTAAAACCTAATACTAGCTTACAATTTTATGCATATAAATTTACTTAACTTAATTTATGCAACCAAATTTTATTTTTATTTGTCATTTATTCGCCATATTGCTACAAATAAACCGCCATATTGTTAGAAATCATTTCTCCATATTGGTACAAAATATTTCTCCATATTGTTGCCGCTAATGAACGGCTCGCCTAAATCCTAACCGCAGGGCACCCCCCTTTTTACACCGCAGGGACCCCCGATAGCCCTTTTCAAAGATCACAAACCTCACAGCGTCTTCTTTCTCCAGTATGAAGCAATCATGCAGTGTACAAGCTGCAGTATCGTAAAGACACACGCTGCCCGACCGCATGACCGCCCTACAATTCCATTTTGGAGTGCACACAGTGCCCAAGATATCCACCAAGTCACTCAATGAAGTAATGCACATTTGCCCAGGATATCCACCAAACAACTCGTTGAAGTAATGCAACATTTGCCCAGGATATCCACACTACAGCGTTGCGGGAAGGTGGGAGAATTTCATGAGTGTTGAAAAAAGGTTTGGGGTCCGTCTGAGGGGCCTGGTGCGTGGATTTCACGCCTGGTGCCTTAACCTAAGCTAACGTGGGTTTATCTCCCTCACTCGTGCTCGCCTTAAGCTAAGACCTAAGAGACCTAATGCAGACTGAATTAGTACAATCCTAGTGTTTCATCCATTTGCAAGGCACCATTTTGACACATTATGCATTGTGTTTTAAACTAAAGCTTATAGCAATAGCAACCCGTCCTTTATAGACTACAATCACAAGTTCGTTGCTAGACTTTCCCAAGGGGCACCTCAGATCTTTCTTCATAGACGCAGCCCGAGGGCACAGCAACTACTATTTGCGATTGATTGTCACAACAAGGGCTTCAAACAGCATAAACTGTTAATTGAAAAACAAACAGAATGACGTTAAACTGCGTCAGTAGCTGGCTGCCCTTCATAGAAACAACATTGAAAATAACATCGCAACTTTATTAAATATCCCAAGATACCTACAACACTTCAGCCACCCGACACGGACAAACAGTACACCCAAAAAGTGGCGCCTTCTTTTTACATGTACTGCCTGCTCATGCCGAACGAATGAAAGTCTCGCAGAGACCTTGGAAAAAAAATAAAGTCGCAATGCCACTGTCAACGTGACCTACCCCATTTACGCACTACAGAGTACGCGCGTGAGTAATACGAATATGAACAACTCTGAGCCTTGCATAGCTGCTGGTCTGATGTTAATACAGAAAATTAAGAGTTAAAATGGCACATTGCAAACGGAATCTGACGATTGGAAGGCATGCAGTTGAGTGGGGCTCTCAACTTCTTCCGGCCTTAAGTTCATGAGAGTCATGAATGTATGTGAAAATAAAATTTAAAAAACGGGCAATCAAAATAAAAAATGTGCAGATGAAAAAAAGCTTGACTGCCTACCGCAGTATGGGGAAGGAGGTGGTCTTTCGGCGGCAACAGATATTTTGATTCACACACATTGAATCTGAAAATAAAATATAGAAAAATTGGTACAGGTAAGTGAAATAAATAGTGTAGTGTCAAAGAACGGCACCAGCGGGGGCGTAGACAGCCTGAATAGGTGTGTGGGGAGGGGGGGGGGGAAGGGGGAGGAGGGGAGAGGTCCAATTATCCAGTACACGTGGGTATCCTGCTTAATAGATGTCCGTCTCGTCTACTTTATGCTGATCCTGAAATTTCGGCCTTTGACTATTTACTCTCGAACCTCGCCTTTTTACCCTGAACAAAGAACATGGGTACAAGGTTGTTTTTACCCTCGACCTTCGACTTTTCACCCTCGACACTCCACCCTAGATAAAACCGATTCATCAAGGGTTGCCCAGAGCAAATATGATGCACGAGATGCGTTGAGAAATAATGAAAACAAAGTTTGTGTCTACTCTAAGTAGTTGACATGCATCTAAGGACGTGAAACATTATCGACCACTATGCAAAATATGGCAAAATGGAAAATAGTAAAATTTGATTGGTTGTTGGATATGCTAACCATGTTCTGGGTTAATAGTTTGGTAATTTGAATGATCAAAATATGGAAAATATGAAAAAGTCATTTTGACACATATGCACGTAACTCCCAGTAATCTAGTGCGCGACGCGATTTCTGTTTATCCAGCACCATTACTGCAGTGGACACAATTGGTGGATAAAAAACACTTGATGGGCGTCTGTTAAAATTTTAAGAATGTGTGTATTCGGCTTTTGCAACAGGAGAAAGCTAATCATAAATAGAATTTTCCTCTAATTTATTCTGTTTGCAATATCATGAATCTCACCTAAGTTATTAAAGCCCGTTCCTACCAAAATAACTGTACTTGACGAACCCTTGCTCGGTACATTGGATAGACGAAGATCTGGTCCCACGGACCCTGTATGAAGAGTAAGTCGGACATCAGCTTTAATATGGATTCGAATTCTTCCAAGCCACCAACTACATTTTTTTCGTGGAGAGAAGCTTGAATAGGAAACAAAACTGGCATTTTTAATGCACATGCTGATGAAGCAAAAGACTGGGACAAAGCAGTCGAAACACTCAACGCCTATTTTATTTCACAAGTAAACACAGCCTACGAAGAATACAACGCATGTGGAGGCATATACCTCGTATTAAAGATTGCCCAGCCAAAGACAAAGGATGTCATTCGAATTCGTACAACAAGACAGGTCATTTTTCCTTAGTATGCAGATCAAGCAATAAGGCAAAGCCAGCGAGATACCGACTTCGAAATGTCAGCAACACACCAAGAGATGATTCCGATTATATTTTTACCTTAAGCCAACAATACCAGTGATGAAAGTCAACCTCCGCAATGCGAAGTCCAGATTGAAACCCAAGCCGTAAATGTCGTTATCGATTCTGGCGCCTCCGTTAATATCATGGATGAGCCTACCTATAAAGTGCTCACGCGGGAAAATAGTCCCATACGTCTCAGGCAACCGGAATCTCATATATTCCCCTATGGCTTCAACTACCAATTCTTGGTATGATTACAGCCAGTGGCGAATCTATAGCGTAAGTCAAAATAAATTACCACAGCTCATTCTAGGATATATTTACGTTTTGAAATACCTTCAAAGCAACTTCATTTGTTAGATTTTATTCTTTTGAAATGCTTATCTGGAAAACACGGACACCGGACAACGCGGACACGGACACGGACAACGTGCTAACTCTAACCCTAACCCTAATTGTAACCCTAACTGTAACCCTAACTGTAACCCTAACTGTAACCCTAACTAACCCTAACCCTAACCCTGACTATTATTTCACATAGAATTGTTACCTTATAAAATGGGTGATATTTATCATTTTCCGCTTTGATTGCTTTTGTTCGTATTTTTTACGTGTCCGTGTCCGCGTTGTCCAGTGTCCGTGTTTTCCAGATAACCTTTTGAAATTCATAACCTATAACATTGTTATAAAGTTATTTTGAATTTAAAATTGAGCTGCTATAATCTATTTTGACTTACCCTGGATCCGCCACTGATTACAGCTACCTTTCATTTCCAATCCACCAGTTTGAAGTCAAATTTCTACATCGCCAAGAGTAGCAGTGGACATCGTTTAAGCTGTCCAACCGCCGAACGTTTGGGCATTTTAAGAATAACCATTAACAACGCAGTCGGATCACCTAACCACATCGAAGATGAATTTCAAGATTTGTTTGTTAGCATTGGAAAATCAAGAACAATCAAGTCCAATTGCACATCGACACCGACGTCACTTCTAAACAGCAGAAACATCGCCGCATTCATTCCACATACGCAAGGACGTAGAACGAGAACTACAGCGCCTGGAAGACCTTGACATAATCGAGATAGTAGACGGCCCCACCCCATGAATCAGCCCTAAAGAGGTTGTTCCCATGCAAACCATCGACGAGTTAATTACTGACCTCAACGGCGCTACAATTTTCACCAACTTCCACCTGACATTAGGGTACAACCAGCTAGAGCTACATCCAGAAAGTCGACACATAATCACCTTCCACCACTCATGTCGGTCTCATGGACGCTATAAACGCCTAATCTTCGGTCTTAACGCCGCTTCTGAAATATTTCAGAACGGAATTGCTAAGCTACTCGTCGGCCTACCCGGTTGCAAGAACTTCTCAAACGACATTATCGTATATGGTCGAGATGAGAAAGAGCATGATGAGCACTTGCGTCGTGTGCTAACCCGTTTGGGAGGGAACAACCTAAGTTAATTCGCGAGAAATGCTCCTTTCGCCAACGCCACGTGGTATTCTTTGACCACACATTCAGCGCAAATGGAGTCCAAGCCGACCCAGGAAAGATCGAACCATTAACATGCAACCACCAAGAAATGTCAGCAAAATTAAATCGCTTCTTGGCATGACCCAGTATGTGTCTCGTTTTATTCCGAATTACACTTCCAACCTTCCACAACAGAAGCTCATAATTCATTACGCCAACGAGACTTCGAAAAGAAAGAGAAGATGAAGGGATATGCTGACAAACGACAACATTCAAAGACCAACGACCTGAAAGTAGGTAATACAGTCCTTATTCGCCAACCGAAGAAAAAGAAACTATCTCCGCCGTTTGATCCCAAACCCTTCACGGTCGAAGCTCGGAAAGGAACTATGGTAACGGCAAAAATAGGTTCCCATACAATAACTCGTATTATTATATACTGAGTGTCAAAGCTCATTTATTCCTGTTTCTTATTGGTTAAGAACGTATCACGTGATAGTGGAGAAATTCTACTGTCTCCCTGGCAACGTAGCTAAGCGGTGGACATTATTTTTATTCACCGGTAAATAACAAATCCACAGAGCCTCACGGAGCCATGTCAGGTAAAAGGTAATCCTTTTTACACATGTTTGATTGATTTGTGGTACTTTTCTTCTCTTTTGACACTCAGTATATAATAAAATACTTATTGACTGAGACCTCGGGAAAGCAGTATGTTTTGTGGACCCTCGACTGTCGATGTTTCCCTCGGCTTCGCCACGGGAAACATCGACAGTCTCTGGTCCACAAAACATACTGTTTCCCTCGGTCTCAGTCAATAAGTGTTAAATGTATCCTTCAAGGAGATCAGTGGTCTTCAAAACGACATCTCCGCTGATGAAGACGAAAGTGATGACAATGACGTTAAAATGACAAGAGGGCAATCGTCAGTTTTCCTGGTACAAGAATCTAGTCATTGCATGTATTTTACACAATGACATGTACAGGGTGCCCCCCCCCCCAGAAAAAAAACATAAACTATTTAAAACAGCCATTGTGAGAATTTCATGAAGTTGTGTGAAAAGTTTACAAAATATTGACAAGCTGCATACACTAAGTATTTGACTCCATTGCGTTTACGACGCATGGGTTTTTAATTCGTTTTGTCCAACATAAAACACTTCGTTGTGCATATCTACTTGATAGATATTTTGTTGATGGGTTTAATTACTAGCTAGTGGTTTAACTTATTGCTAAGCATTGAAATTCTAACAGTGCAGGGTGGGTAAAAAGAACTGATGCCCTTTCATTTTCAAATTAGCATGCGAATTTTATTACGGTTTACTCCTATGGGTCTGTGTTGTTCTCTTGTTTCTGATTTTGTCTTGTTTCTTACAAATATTCCACGCCTGGAATTATGCATTTTAACTTCCACATGGAGTTGAATTTTGTTTTAATCAACGTCTGCCGAATTGCAAGAATGCAATGATCTACAGGGTGAGTAAAAAAAACCGATGCTCTTTCAAATTCAAATTAGCCGCAAATTCATTACCGTGTATTCCCATGGGTTTTAGTGATATTTTGTTTCTGACTTTTTCTTGTTTCTGACAATTTCTGCACGGCTAAAATTATGCATTTTTCCACTGGGAATTAGATTTTGTTTTAGATCAACGTCTGTCAAATTGCAAGAATGCAATGCTGCTAGTTTGAATTTCATTAGTATCAGTTTTTTACTCATCCTGTACTGTGTACTTATAGTCACAATCTGTTCTCTGTAACCTATGGGAATACTTAAAGTTACGTAATGAAATTCGCGGCTGATTTGCATTTGAAGGGCATCAGTTTTTTTTTTACTCACCCTGTAGTTTGAATTTCAATGGTATCAGTATTTTACCCTGTACTGTATACTAAGTCACTATCTGTTTCCTGTAGACCCATGGGAATAAACCGTAATGAAATTCGCGGCTAATTTGAATTTGAAAGGGCATTAGTTTTTTTAATCACGCTGTACAGGGTGTATAAAAAAAGGTAATCAAACTTTGAAGTGCTCTAGCACGTTCATTATACAATCTACAGAAATCATTCTTTGGCAGGCGGAAAGACCAAACTTTTAGCTTTCGATTGTCATCATTTTTGTGAAATTTGAAGAAAGATTGGGCAAATACGAATCAAATGAAAATAGCCGGTCGAAATCGCATATTTTCACCGTTGGGAGTTTATTGAAAATCTGTTGAAATTTAAACCATTAGGGAATTAAATTACAAAACTAATTGACCAATTTTTGCTTAGGCAGTAAACTTCTGGCATTTTATTAGTAATGTTAATTGTTTCTCGTGACAGGTCACAGATAAATGATTAATGAAATTTTCTTTTCTTATTCGCTGCCCTAGCAATGCTTAGAGGTGAAAATATGCGATTTCGACCGGCTATTTTCATTTGACTCGTATTTGCCCAATCTTTCTTCAAATTTCACAAGAATGATGACAATCAAAAGCTAAAAGCCTGGTCTTTCCGCCTGCGAAAGAATGATCTCTGTAGATTGTATAATGAATGCGCTAGAGCACTGCAAAGTTCGATTACCTTTTTTTTTATACACCCTGTAGATCACTTTAATGGTTTAAGTGGTCTTGGAACGCCCTGTATACGTATTATTCAGCTAGGTCCACATTAGCCCTTCTGGGCGCCAGTTATCACAAATAGCCTTTACTCCCCCAATTGGGACTTTGATTTCTTAACGTATGCAAATTTGTCTGACTGCATATAACCTCGTTTACGTCCTTAGATGCATGTCAACTATTAAGAAACATTTTAGAATAATTTCTAGAAATCGCGATAACGATTAGAAAAATTTTGAGAAACGATGCTCTCACAAAAAATAGTTTGCATTCCTCCTCGTATGTTTACAGAACGTGATAAAAATATGCTTGAAAGCGTTCTTTACAAGATACCTGAACTTTTACCCTCAAAAAACTATTCATAGCCACGACTTTGCCATCAGCAAATAACAGCATTTTAGCTAGTGGTATTTTTTCGTGTTTCGTTGTTTTATTATATTGTAACGTGAATTGAATTTGGCTTGAAATTAACAAAAATACAGCAAGCGGTTTAGTTAATAATTTGTGCAGTTAAAAAACATCTCGCGATTAAAGGAGTCAGTTTATTTACTGGAATACGATGTTTCTAGTTCAACTCCAAGACAATGTCTGCCATTACAAATTAAAAGTTCTTTCGAACTTTTATCATGACTCGTTGCCGAGAAATCATATCTTGAAATAAACCCTATTTTCTAAATGGTGAACTCACGCTCTCTCCCCCAGTATTTCTAGCTGATCTTCACTGAATCAGTAACCTTTTTCTTAGTAAAGTGCGGGGGGGGCAAACCGTAGGGCAAACCCCCATCCTCTAATCCCCGTTTCTAAACCTCCCGGTGTCTGAACCCCAGCGGTACGGTCTCACAATGGACGATTCCCTTTTTAGACAAATTTTGAATTATAGGAATATTCATTAGCACAGCTGAAAAGAGCATCCTAAATTTAGTAAAATGATGAAGTTTGGTTGCAAATTGTTGTAAAATGTGGAAAATATAGTCTTGTGAAGTTTTCGAATTTTGTATACTTTTGTATTATGCGCGGATAAACACATTTCGAATGTTTGTCTGAGAGGGGAATCGCCCATTTAAGGTACAACTTTGAGGAGAGCGCGAAGCGACTCGAATATTTAGGCAAGTACACTTTTTTGGAAAGTACAAAAATACCCACCTTCGCTCCTTTCCTTAAAGGTAGGTTACAGTCGCTTCTGCGCATGTGCGATAGGTTTGTTATGAGGAGCCTCCTCATAACAAGTTTCCAGTCCCATGGCGTAAATGGAAACACGCGCGGCCGTCTGAATCGTTCTCTGTTGTATTGCAAGGAGCGATGGCGCATCAAGTCCTGGCATAAAAATTGTTGCTTTGAGAGTTTCAAGATCAAACAATTAATATTGGATTCTGAAAACGCGGTAAATGGCGTCGCCTAAAGGTTTAATTATTCGCGTTCGGTAGCTTTTGCTTCAGATGCTGTGGGTTTCGTTCGAGACTTCGAATCGCACTACAGAATATTCACGAGTCACGACATGCTCACAGGCTCTGTCGTGCAGAGTGGTAAGAAATATATTGTATTACTTTTACATAATAAGGAAATGTTAAGCTAGTTACACTAGCTGAGTTCTACTAGTAATATTCAGGATGTATTTAGAAGTTGACAAGTATGTTTAAAACATGAAACAGTGTAGAGGAACCTTACATGCAATCACAATTTTGGCAGAGAACCAATTTTATCAAAAGAAAATCACGATACTGTAGTCTGTATATCACTCAATTAGTATATTGTGGATATGATCTATAACATAACTAGCAATACATAGAGGATATTACACGGTGCATGGCGCGAAGATATTTTTTACGAGTGGTGAAAACACGTTCAGGTTGGAACAAGCGAACAGAGAACATATAAATCCCAGGGGAAAACACACGCGTTTTTCAAGCGTTACATATTTTTTCACGTCTTCACTAGTGAAAATATGGGAGATACGAGTGTTTTAGTTTACGGTGAAACACCCATAAAGCCATAACCATATAATAAATGAGCTTATTCGATGGCTTACACAGATATTGAGTGCAGGCTTCAACCGCTTGTACAAGGTGTGAAATAAATTATACATTTTATATACGCCCTGTAGAATATTCAATTGTCGTATTCTCGATTCCATTAACTCTATAGTATAGTAACTTTTACAATCCGTTTCCCGAACAAATTCAAAGTAACGAGTGAATTCAAAGCCGCGAGGCAAGATGCGGAAATTGCGAGTTTGAATATCCGGTATTAAAATTGTCGGTGTATCTTAGGCGTTGATGTCTCTGGAAGTGTTAATTTTGTGTTTCAAGCATAATAGCCTGGAATATATTTCAAACTGTTATACTGTATACATTTTTTACTACATATTATAATCCCAGATTCAATATAATGCAATATAAGCACACTATGTGCTCTCGTCGTGATATTATATCGTATAAAGATGATATAATGCTCTCGTCCAGGTGCACGCCATGGGCATAGATGTGATTTTGGTTGCTTGATCGAGAATTTAGCCTGATGTTTGACGTACAGTAATTGTCGCTCATTTTCTCTTCTGGTGAATCACAACAAAATACGCGTGTGCGAACTGCCCAATTATGTAAAAATCCTGGCAAAATTTTCAAGTATTTGCACCTGGATAATTTTATTATTTTACTTATTCTGAAATTTACATGTAGTAGTTTCATACATTGAAATATAACACAAGTGTTATCTAATATCATCGTACTAATCGTAGACCTTCTATACCTGCCATGAACGTTTATATACACATACACAGGCTACAGTTCTAAATGCTTATCCATTCCATTTTGTAAACTATTTGTTTGTAAAGTATGAGTTTTTGCTTTCATCACTGTGCTTTCAATTTTATTACTGTGTCTGTGTCTTCACTAAAAACACATTCGCTGCCAGTTAATGTACCCTCATCATGATATATAAGTCTGGAATCGAGAATACGACAATTTAATTGCATATTCTACAGGGCGCATATACTGATGTATAATTTATTTCACACCATGTACACTCGTAAATAATATCTTCGCGCCATGCACGGTGTAATATCCTCTATGTATTGCTAGCTATGTTATAGATCATATCCACGATATACTCATTGAGTGATATACAGACTAGCCTGTGAGCATGTCGTGACTCGAGAATATTCTGTAGTGCGATTCGAAGTCTCGAACGAAACCCGCAGCATCTGAAGCAAAAGCTACCGAACGCGAATAATTAAACCTTTAGGCGACGCGATTTGCCGCGTTTTCAGAATCCAATATTAATTGTTTGATCTTGAAACTCTCAAAGCAACAATTTTTATGCCAGGACTTGATGCACCATCACTCCTTGCAATACAACAGAGAACGATTCAGACGGCCGCGCGTGTTTTCATTTATGCCATGGGACTGGAAAGTTGTTATGAGGAGGCTCTTCATAACAAACCTATCGCACATGCGCAGAAGCGACTGTAACCCACCTTTAAGCGTAGGGATCAACAATTCTTGTCAAATTCGTTTCAAATACGAGGTCCAAAGCGGTTGTTTGCTTGAAGCCGGTTATCTTCGAGGCTGCCGGCCACGAGTTAAAAATAATTTGTCACATCTTCGGCCTAGAGTAACAAATTTCAAAACAAAATTAGCTTCCCACACGCTCAAAACTAACCTATCCAACAATCTAAAACAACGAAGACGAACAAACAAGACAAATGGTTTAAAATTTAAAGTACACATCATAGCGAAGCCCGAAGCGGCTCGAATATTTAGACTGAACTTTTACAATTTTTTCCAAAGTACAAAAATACACCTTTCAGTTTACTTTAAAAGGCTGAGAATCGACAATTTTTGTTGATTTTGTTTTAATGAATACGAGTTCAAAAGCGGTTACAGTAATGCAGTGGTCTCCGAGGCTGCCAACCACGAGGGTGAAATAGTTTGCAGTACATTCGGCACAAAATAACAAATTTTAAAACAATATTAGCTTCACAAACGCTCAAAGTTCATTTCTCTACTAATTCGAAACAACGAGAACGAAAAAACGAGACCAAGGTTTTCATAAAATTCAAAGTATACATTATGGCCGAACGATTCAACAAGAAATTCCGAATGTTTCGGCTACAGATGTGCAGTGCACAGCGATGTGTAACGTACAAAAATGCAAACCTTCGAGTTTTCTTCAAGGCCGAGTAGCAACAAATCTAATCAAGGTTATGATTAAATTCGAGGAAGAAAGCGCCTCTTTGCTCGCCATGTTATTCGAAGCTACCGGCGAACACGAGGTTGGGATATTTTGCAATATCTTCGTTCTAAAACGACAAATTTAAATCAAATTTAGTTCGAAAACATCACGAATAACTCATGCAACTATTTCTGTACAAATACACACGAAATATAACGAAAACCAAAGCGAAATTCAACATCTTTTGGCCAGACAAGACGGAAGTCGAAGCGACTTGAGGTCGTAAACTACAAAGAATTCTTGCTTGCCTAAATAACAGCATTTAAGCAAAATATGAACAACATACCTTGATACCAGCTTCAAGCTTTACTCGAGGATTGAAATTTGAACATTTCCTCTTCAAATTCGCTTCGGAATTTGGGCAAGAAGCACTCTTCACTTCGACCAACTTGACGCCCAACAAGAAATACTCGCCTTGTTTTAGAATGCGACTTTAAAACTACCGCACATGAAATAGTGTCACATGATCAGAAAACAGCATTTCTATTGGCCAATACAGTTGCTATGTAAATTACTGAACTCGAATTAGTTTGAATTGCCAATGGACTTTAATCTTTTAGACGAAGTTTTGAAAAAAATCGAAATAGGAAAGAATATTACCACAGCTTGAAAGAGCATCCTAAACTTAGTAAAATTGCAAAGTTTGGTTGTAAAATGTTGTAAACTATAGAAAATATAGCCTTGCGAAGTTGGCAAATTTTCTATAGTTTTGTATTATCCGTGAGAAATGAATACCCAAGGGTATCAACTGGGTATTATTTTCCACCCGTAATACAGGGTGTCCCAAAAAAACCCCAAAAACTATTGAAATCACTTATGTTAACATTTGAATGCCCTAGCACTTGTTAAAGAATTAAAATATCTTTGTGAAGTACGTTTGTTTTGCTCATGGGAATATTGATAAAAACCAAATTGAATGGGCTAAAATAACCCATGCGTATTACCATTAATTATGACGGTTATGTCAATAGTTTATCCACTCGTGGGTTCAATTTAGTGCTAGGCATTGAAATTCTAACGATAGATCATTTTCAATAGTTTTTGGGTTTTTTTGGGACACCCTGTACAAATATATACAAAATTTGTCAAATTCGCAAGGCTATATTTTCCATCTTTTAGAATATTTCACAACCAAACTTTGCAATTTTACTAAGTTTAGGATGCTGGCATATAAGATGTGGCATGATTTTTGCCTGTTTCAAATTTTTTCAAAATTTCAAAGTTTAAGGTCAATTGCAATGATTGACACGGTATTCTTCTTATCCTATTGGTCCATCTTAATTCCTAGAGATTATTTCCGCGACAAAATCGCGACGCGTTTCTAAACAATGACCGAGGGTTGTCCCTGGGAAAATTTGAAGTCCAGACCCTCGGAAACGCGATTTCCTGCGATTTGAGCGCCGGGTTTTTGTAGCGGTTTTAGTACAAGCTTCATCTGCGGTGAAAAGTGGGGGGAGAGAAAGGCTTGGGTCCTCTCTAGCCTCACCCTCTCCTAGATCTCTCGGGCAAAACAATCGTATGGATTTGTCATTACGTGGAAATTTGCGAACAAGTTGAGTCAAGATAAAACATGAAATATTCAACAAAAACTGATTTTGAAGCAATTTTTACAATAGCCAATCAATACAGTATATTAATATGATTCTACTAAATAGATATGGAAAATAAATAGATATGGGTGATAAATTATTATGGAAAGACCACATCAATGAAGTCTGTGCCAAAGTTTCAAAAGGTTTAGGAATAATGAGAACTGTTATGCAATCCGATAACAGCTTAATCCTTCCATATTTAGATTATTGTAATATGGTGTGAGAAAATACAGCTAAATATAACCTGCAAAAGATTCAAAAAATGCAAACTAGAGCAGCTAGGATCCTAACGGGAAGCAGTTATGATGTTCCTATTACAGGTTTAATGCGTCAACTTAACTGGCAAACGCTGGAAGAGCGAAGAGTTAACAAAAAAGCATTATTAATGTATAAGGTAAAAAATGGAACTGCACCAGATCCAATTAAAAATTTGTTTAAAGTTTGTGATAATCAAAATTGCTCTTTAAGAAGCAATTTAAACGACTTTATGCTTGATAAACCAGAGAGATGTTTTATGAAAAAAAGCATTAGTTACTCCGGTGCAAAATTCTGGAATGATCTTCAAAACTGATGATTTTAAGAGTAAGACAACGAACTAAAAACGTTTAAGAGCTATTGTTCAGTGGCAATGTAGAGTAGTTTTGCATGTTTAAATACTTGGTTCACGGGATTAGTAATTAGTTTTTATTGTAATAATTAATATTTATTAAAGTTTGTTTTGTAAATATATACAGCTTAATGTAACTTGTGTGAACGGCCCCTTGGAAAACAGTTAAGTAGTTATGACTGATAGGGCTGCCGTTGTAAAATATTTTTAAATAGTTATAATAATAATAATAAAACACGGTAGAAGAGTCCTTTACAGCATCCAACTTTATTTATTAAAAACACAGCAGCCCAATCTTCTGGTTTTGTTTTAAAAATAGCCATGAACCATTTACCGGTAACCGATCAGAAGAAATGAGCGGAAATAAACTTGGTATTCATTTCCTGGAAATTTCCCGGCATGCCCTTGTAGGTAAATAAGTTTTATAGTAGAATCGTACATGAATGTACGATCATAATACAGGAGAACAGCTAACAACCAAGTTAGTGTTAACTTTTTTATATTGCTAATTTGTCGCCATTTGCAAGGTCGCACTCTTTCGAAGGGAATACGAGTAAACTAGGACACTGTTAATTGCTCGCCACAAGAAATGACTCCGCCACAGATAACGCGTTGTTCCACATCTAACGAAGAAGTAATGAGCGATTCCGAAGCGAGCATGGCTAGTGATGAAGCCTCCTCGATTTCCACCCTCCCTTCTGTAAGTCTTTCTCAATTTATATTTTATTTTCTGGTGTCGCGTGTCGAGTTCTAACATTTGATTGTGTTTCTTTTGCTAAGACAATTCGTAAACTACACTTTTCGAGGCACGGCACTACGCTGTTGTTCGGGAGCCTAATTTCGACTGCGCAGTTTCACTTTCAAAACTTAAAGTTTTATCCCGTTATTTCGACGTTGTTCTGGTACAGTTGCAGCCCATATGTGCTAATACTCACTATATGTTGTTGCTTCCGTCTCATGGCTTGATTGCAAAGCATTTTTTTATAAATATACTGGTGTATTTTATACACATAGTCTAGTACAGAAAGTATTTTGAAAACATAACTGGTAATTTTCTTTTGTTTCGTTTGTCATCCACTCATTGACTGACTACATGTGAAACATGTTATTGATAACCGTATCAATATTTCGTCATGATATAGGCATGAATTCAGGTAGGGTTTTTTTCCGCGAAAATGGCGAAATGAACAGTGAATTAATCGGAAATCCGCAAAGATTAGACCCTGGGTGACAGCTCAGTTTAAAATTTTTACTACTCGATGAAAGTCTATCCAGTTTCACTAATGGAATGTATGTATTCGGAACGCATATAGTCGCGAAATTCGAACATAAGCAGTTGCAATTTGCGAATATTTGTAGCAAATTTAGAAAGAAAATTCAGTAGAAGAACGGGGATTTCCCGATATGAATATTAATAAATTACTGGGAGCTTGGAATTGCCTATTTTGTGCTGGAAATAGAAATTCCATGCACTAGGGCTGGGATTTTTAGCCCAAACAACAATAGAAAAAGAGAATGGGAAGAGCCACTGGGATTTTGGGATTTCGACAATACGTTTTAGTCAAATTTGAGCAGGAAAATGGGAATAGAATCCCCCCCCCCCTTCAACACTCTGTGTCAAGGTTACATGCAACATTATAGTTTCAATTTTAATCTATTCAGTTCAGAGGGTTTTACTATTGCTAATATTTTGCAACCACCGTCTTTACTGCTTACACCATCATTCATCATATTTCAGTCTGTAGTGAATTTGAATTCACATGATGTTTGAGTTCACAAATATTCTCTTAGGCTTTCCCAATTCAGAAGTGCTCATCCATCTATAGCATGGATAAGATTTTTTACCTTGTGTGTCAGTGTCACATTTTAAAACAACAGGAGTTGGGAGAGCACAAATTAAAATGAATTGAACAAGATACCTGGGAAGGCATTTACACTGGCCTGAAAACACAAATCTGACAGCATCAGTTGTGTGTGGGCCTGTTTATTCAGATTTACCACAAAAACAATAATTAGCCTGAAATAGAGCTTTAGAAAAAAGTGAAATATGAAAATTGCCGGCAACCCCTTGGTGGGCACCATGTTGAAAATGAGCCCGCAGTCAAAAATGGAAAGTCACTTGTGACAACAAAAAAACGAAGACAGAAAAAGGCCATTTTAAGACACTGGCTCTTTGAGGCCGGTGTAAAAACCTAGTATAATTGCCAATCACTGCTTTTGCAGTGGCAGATCCAGGGTAAGTCAAAATAAATTATAGCAGCTCAATTTCAAATTCAAAATAACTTTATAACCATGTCATAGGTTATGAATTTCAAAAGAATAAAACCCAACCAATGAAGTTGCTTTGAAGGTATTTTTTTAAAATGTAAATATATCCTAGAATGAGCTGTGGTAATTTATTTTGACTTACGCAAGATCCGCCACTGCCAATCACTGCTTTTGTTAGCTCGGAAGGAATAGACGGAGAGGGGGGGGGGTCAAACTAGGTAAATTTTTTTTAATCATGTCCATCCTATTGTAGTAGAATCACACTTTACACAGTTTACAGTTGCAGCAGTAGAAATGTTCCAAAAATATTTGACCAATTATCGTCTATATCAGCTCACTTTCCGTGTAATATTCCGAACTTTGCAACAAAGTTCAAAAGTTTGTTGCGAATATTAAAGGTTCATTTCAGAATTTGCAAACCGATTTTGCAAACTAAGCATTTGATTGGCTTCTTAAAGTTCAGGGGCTAATCACGGCCTTTGTTTAGCAACGGGCTTAGGAATTCTGAAATGAACTTTTTAACTTGGCAAAGAGCTTCCGAACTTTACAACAAAGTTTGAAATATTAGGGTGAAAAGTGACCTGAAATCGACGATAATATTCTCAAGTTTAGGAGTTCCTCAGAACAATATTCTGCAAAATTTTGAATAAGTTCCTTAAAGGATTCACAACTTCCTGTCAATTGGCCAAGTAGAATGCTATATCTTATTCATGAGCACTCTGATTGGTCAAGAAACAGGAAGTTGTGAACATTTTAACGAACTTTCAAAATTTGAAGAATCGCAGGAGGAATTGATCAGAGGAACTGCTAAACTTGAGCAAATGAACTGGTCAAATATTTTTGAAGTGCTTCTATTGCCGCAATGATATACTATAACTGCAAATGATGTCATCTGATTGGCTACTCTACTCGTTATCTGTTCCTTGATAAATAGCAAGTAGCAATAATTATAATGGCATATTTCTTTATTTAAAGGCAATTTGTACTTGTTTTTTTAACAAAATGGTGAAAACTTTCTTTATCTCTGATTCTACTAAAACAATTAACTTTGGGGCATCTCCCTCTGTTTAGACTCTCCCCAAGTCTTGCTTGAATGGGTTTTATAGGGTCTATCCTGGATATACCCTATCAAACCCATTCGAGCCAGACCTGGGACAAGTCTACCCTCTGTTAAGATGTGATGCTTTTGTTGGAGGTGTAGATTTTACACTAGCTATAGGTGATATGATTAATTAGTCATGCAACAAGATGCTCCTGTGTTAACTAACATTACCATAAATAGCTTTCTTAGCAAGATTATTGACCAATTAAAATATGCACTTTATGTAAAAATAAAAACAGTTCTAATGTAATGCTCCAACAGAGTGTGTGTTTTGTTGTAAAGTTGTAATATGCTATTACAGACTAAACCCCATCATCAAATATTGCTGCATAGAAATATGAAGCTTAATTGTAGTCAAGTTACAGTAATTATGAATCACCATTTGGCAACATTTCATGTTAAAAGAGCAAAACTTTATTGTTTAGGTACCAGGGACCATGTCTCCATTGCCATCTGGAAGGAGAAAAAATCGTTCAAGGTGTAAAACCAGAGGCCCCAAAACTCCAAGAGTACAAGTATCTAATGTGAAGAACAGTCCAAATATGGTTGTTGTAGTGGTAAGAAATAAAAGTTAATTTGAACTGATGATTGTTACGGGTATTCACTACACACCAAGGGGCTTGCTTACTGTACCTGTTAAAAAAGTTGCGTTTGAGAAATTGGGAAGTGAACAACTTGTGTGACTAATGCAAGCATGAGGAATGCTCCAGTGACATCAGAATTGACTCATTTTTCTGTATTCTAAATGCTATTTCAACTGCAAAAAATGAGATTTTAACAAGAATGGATTTGCAGAACTTCGAATTACTAGTGTCAGCCATCGGACAGTGACTGGCCAAATTTGATGTCTTGTCCGATGAAACCGTTCTATGACTTGACATGTGACAGATGGAATTATACTCTAATTTACATTTTACACTATAGAGTTACTGCGTCCAGAAAAAATAGCCGACAAGAGTTACGAAATGTCCGACTGATTTATATTTTGGCCGGGCATTTGCCTTTACAAGCAAAATAATTATTTGCAGCGATGGATTTGTATACAGTAGATGATAGCACGAGGCTTAGTTTCAGATAAGTCAATTTTCAAAGTTTCACAAACTGCCCGTGTCTACTTGTTAATCGTATGCAGCATAAAACTTATTTCAACATAGTTTGCCTCGAATGCAAGCTTTGATTCGAATGTGAACTTCAAATTTAGATTTGGCACGCATGTAATTCTATGTCAACATATTTTAATTATGGGTCGTTAGAAGGTCAGTTAAAACACTTGAAACCCCCCCCCCCCCCCCTCAAATAAATGATATACAGTATGCTTTATGTAAAGAGCTTCGTTTATCAAGGAATCCCATTGTGTATGTTTTTGCTAATTTGTTCCAAGATCTAACGTCACAGCCAATCACTGGGTCGAATGATTTTTGCCCTGAATTAAGAAAAAATGCCCTCCTCATAAGCCAATCAGATTGTATTTTAATTAGTAATTAGTATTTTAATTAGTAGCCTTCCATATGATTAGAAGATAAAGGAAACCAAATGAATGAGGAAATTAACACTTTACAGAGCCTTCTCATGCGAACCCTGAGCCTTATTTTGCGATGCTTTATTTATGCATTTTTCGAGCTTCTTCATTTAAGTTAACATGAAGAAGCGCAAGGCTAAAAGCCCGAAAGCCAAAACTTACACAGCAAAAAACGAACAACCTGTTCTGGCCTGATGAAAACAGCATTGAACAATGTTTTGCTGCCCACATTGTTCAATGTTGTCAACAACACCATAGAGTAATAATATATTATTACTGTATGACAATACTGAACAAGTTGTTGAGCCTAAACTAGCCTGCAAACAGCTGTAACAATCTTGAACAATATTGTTGACAACCTTGAACAATGTGGGCTGCAAAACATTGTTGATTGTTCAATCCTGTTCTCATCATGTGAATGTACATGTTGTTCATTGTGAACGTGAATGAACATGTTGTTCATTTTTTGCTGCGTAGAATAATAAAGGCTTGCAAAGGCCAACAGCAAAGACTCGCAATTGCAAAATTAGAGTATTTGACCATGTCTTGCTAAATTTTGATGCTGAGCTCTTGACAACAATATAAACTGTACTAAACCACTGATATAAAGAACGAAACATAGCTAGACATAGCCATATAACCATAATTCAAAATCAGGCTCGTCGCTTGAAAATTAAGGCTCGGGCAAGCAGGGTCGCATTTTAGTAGCCCCTCATTTGTCTTCCAGGGCAATGGTACGGACTCACTTGGCCAATCCAATAGTCGAGAAACTGAGTATCTTAAAAACCCAATAGTGGAGGATGAAGCTCAAGAAACAGGGATAGACTCTACGGAGAGATCTGGGAATGCTGTTAGAGATTGTCCTAATTGTGAAGTATTTCGTAATGAAATTCAGGATAAAAATGCAAAGCTTGAAAAGATTAAAGCAAAGAATTGCAAATTGACAAGTGAAAAAGACGAACTTAATGAGAAATTGGTTAGTAATTTTCTATAATATTTTCCAATATTCTTCAACATTGGTTCAAAATACAATAGGCACATACGTGGTGAGATATGTTGCGTACAGATTTCTACTACACAGTGGGACAATAACATAGATATAGTTCTATTGTTCTGTTTACGTGGTAATGATCAGGATACTATAGAATGCTGTTACATTGTACTTGTGATTGTATACAACGCTTATTTAACAAATAGCTTTCATTTTTGCGCGCGCCTGTACTGTAATAGTGTGTCATGGTGTGGAAGAACGAATTCTAGTGCCGTGACTTGTTCTTCGCACGGTTCTGTGATCTTTTACAGTACAGAAATGAATTATATTTGTTTTATACAGTAGAAAAGCTCAACTAAACGAGAAAAAAACCGCGCGAAAAGATTTTGCTTAAGTACATCACGCCATCGGGTGACGTTAACTGTGCAAATGTACTGTTATTAACGCACAGCTCTCGACCAATGAACTCTGATAATTGTATAAAATGCTATAATAACGCATTATAACTATTACATTTTTGTATGTTCCAATCAGCAATCGATCGAAGCAAACTTACAGCTCTTAACGCAACAGAATAACGAATTCAAATGCAAGTTGATTACGGCTGGTTGTAATGTCGCGGAACAGGTAGGGTTTCAGATGAGTATATCTAGTACAACTGTTTCCAGTTTTAGCAATACTGTCAAAAACACACGAAAATATGTAGGTTTTTTCAGAATTTGACGTTTCGAGCGAACTAGGACGTATGAAGGCTTGTAGTCGAGGGAGGGAGCCATTATATTATATTTTTTAATGTACATGACTCCAATTAATGCTGAATCTGATATAAATTCTAAAATGATCTGTCTTTAGAAGTGTGCAGCTTTTTTAGAATTAACATTTTATCAATAGCGACGCCTCTGTCGCGACGCCGTCTTGAATCGCAATGCTTTGTGGTCTACCCCGGGTAAAGAACACCATTGAAGCCGCTATCGTTGTAGGAATACAGCATGGTGAAAAAATATTGCGCAGGACATTTTATTTCTTTGTTACAATGGGGATATTGTATTTAATTCGCAAAGCAATTTTTCGTAATGAATTTTGAATGTTAAGTTTTGTTCGGATTCAACGATTTTCCTAGGGCTTCGTTCTGTTTTTTGATTCTGGGGATTTGTTTGTTATTAACATCATAAAAATTCCACTGGATAGACCACATTGTGCTGCCATATTCTTGAAATCCAAGATGGCGTTCCTGTGCGTCATGTATCACGTCATCATATATTTCAACTTATGAGGACGTCAATTTGTTTTTTGAAATGATTTTCGGCCACGATGCATTCTGGTAAAATGTACACTTGTCGACGTCGTAGAAAAAATGGATTATCCAAAGTAAAGAATGATTTGATGTATCTAACACATCTCTTGTGGGAAAGCAGGATTAGAAAAATGTATTTTCTTCAGATAAAAATGTGTTCCTTATTTCAATTTTTAGTTTGCGGTTTGTAAAAATGCTATGCAGGAAAGGATCAACGACCTCGAGATTTCGAAGCTTCAGCTCGAAGAAGAGGTGAGTCGGTCTTCACTGTTTGACATGTTTTCACTAGATATCTTTCGCAACATCTCGAAGACACACCTTCATGCAGTTACTAGTTCATATAACGTGATTGTTGTCTTTAATAAGTTAATTATGATTCTGAGGATTTGTTATTTACCGTCATAAAAATTACCCTGAATTCCACTGGATAGACCACATTGTACTGCGATATGCTAGAAATCCAAGATGGCGTAGCTATTAGTGAAAAAGCTCAAGTCTTCTGTGTCGTGGATGACGCCATCATAGATTTCAACTCTTGTTGGCCTTGTGTTTTGGAGCAGGAACGTGAAAAAGGTGCCCTTATAATGTGGTACCCTCCAACTTCACGTTGCTTCCTACGCCTCTGCCCTGAAGCAACAAGAAAGACGCAAATATATTTTGGAACAATCTTCGAATAGAAATGATAGTTAGGTAAAACCGGTGTTCAATAAAGTCCTACATTTTGTAACATTACTTTATTCGTCATTTAGCTGGCTAAATTAAATAGAATTTTAATGGAAATTGAATACCAATTGGCCAAGTATAATGGCAGATACCCTGAAACATTATAAACATATGCCTGGGGTATTTTGTCACCTTCCCTGTACACTTTATGCATGTATTATCCAAAGTAAAGATAGAGTTGATATGTACATTTTGACTATGTAAAAAAAGCATTCTGGTTGGCTGACAAGCGTCCGGTTTGTTGCCTCCGGACCACTGCGGAAAATGTAAGCAAGAAACTTATAAGTCTTTTTAACGTAAAGAATAATTGTGTGTGGATAATAAAATCTAACATACCTTTTGTGGGAAAGTTCTGTAGGATTAGAAAAGTATATTTTCTTCAGATAAAAATGTGTTCCTTATTTCAATTTTTAGTTTGCAGTTTGTAAAAATGCTATGCAGGAAAGGATCAACGACCTCGAGATTTCGAAGCTTCATCTCGAAGAAGAGGTGAGTGTGTCTTCACTGTTTGACATGTTTTCACTAGATATCTTTCGCAACATCTCGAAGACAGACCTTCATGCAGTTACAAGCTTATATAACGAGGTTGTTGTCTTTAATAAGTAATCATGTCAGTCAAATGTTGGGATCCTAGGTAGCGGCACTATCTGCAAGTGCCTGAAGCTAACTGAGATCCTTGGTCGCAACTAACAAGTGTTGTGTGGTTTGACTAATTCAAGCAAAGTGGGCAAGTTGGAACCACACAGAGCTAACTGCAATTTTTTTTCGGCTACCTGCTAAAAATTCAAATATACAGGCATAAATAAGTTAATTGTGATTCTAAGGATTTGTTTGTTATTTACCGTCATAAAAATTCTCTGAATTCCCCTGGATAGACCACATTGTACTGCGATATGCTAGAAATCCAAGATGGCGTAGCTATTAGTGAAAAAGCTCAAGTCTTCTGTGTCGTGAATGACGCCATCATAGATTTCAGCTCTTGTCGGCCGTGTGTTTTGGAGCAAAAACGTGGAATTTTGCTCACTCCAGTACAGCATAAACGTCACTACAGTTGAGGTTGACCCTCTCTCAGATTCACTGCACAATAACGTAATGAACAGGGCTGCAAAATAATATAGCAGAGTTGTCTCAGAAAAGTTTTGAGGCTGGCAGGTCCTTAGAAAAGTTTTGAGATTGGGGATATAGGTCATCCGCAAAAGAAGCTATGGTTTAAGAAAGCGTCACTTTTTGGCAATGAGATAAGATATTCTACTTTCTACGACCACAGAGTGAGTAAAAATATTTTCTGCAAGTAAATACGTACAAACGATTCATTTTTAAAAAGTCTTATCACCACATGAGATGAATAAGAGAGTACAATGTAAAATAGACCATTCCTACTCTTACAGTGACGGCGATTGAGGCGTTCCAAAAATACTTGACTAATTAATTTGCTCAAGTCTCGCACTTCTTCTGATCAATTCCTCCCGTGATTCCTCAAATTTTGAAAAGTTCGTTAAAATGTTCACAACTTCCTGCTCATTGAATTCTGATTGGTGAATTAACAGGACGCTTTGAATTTTCTTCAAAATTTTGAAGAATTGATGAGAGGGACTCCTAAATTTGAGCAAATGAATTGGTCAAATATTTTCGGAACGCTTCTACTGCCGCGACTGTAAGAGTAGAACTGATGTATTTTACATTGTGCTCTCTTATTTTATTCATCTCGTGGCTAAAGTACAGCAAAAAATATTTAATAGGATCACTAAAGCCCGAAGTGGGCTATTCGTAAGTTTCACTGGAACATTTTGCAGTAAATCTGAGTGTGGTTTAACTCAAAATGTATTGATGATTATAATGTACTGGGGTAAACAAATCTCACGAAATTGCATATATTTGCTGCCAAACAAAAGGTCAACACGTCCAGTGAAAAATTATTTCCCTCCATGACTGTGTATCGATTTGGAGTCGACCCCCAGTGGAATTTATGACGTCACGTGAAACCCAAGAATAAGCTAGTAGCACTGCTCCTTTTGCCTGAGTAAAAAAATGGCCATTGTTCACGATTGTATTTTTTTAAAAATCCACAGAAGCGTTCTCGAGAAGAAAAGCTAAGCCTTGAGAAAGAACAACTGGTTGAAAAAATGGGACAAGAGAGCGCCATAGCGATGGAGCAGTTTGCAGCAAATGTAAGAGAATGGTTACATATTGACATTCGCCTACAGACAAACAGTTTTCTATCGTGCGTTTTTCTATGATAAGCGGACTTGTTGAAAAGTAAGCATGCTAACTGTTCAATTGAGTATAACGAAAAAGATGACACCGTGTACTTGTTACCAGAATGCATTGCGTGCGTCGAGCAAAAACGACCGACGAACATAAAACTTCAACAAAGCAAAGAAAATAATCTCCTCTTGTGGCTGTGCCTGCCCTTCACCAAACGTCAATTTTCTTTTTGAAACGATTTCCGCCCGCAAAGCATTCTGGTAAAATGTACTCTTGTCGACGTCGTAGAGGAAAATGGCAAAGTTGCGTGTACTACCAAGCAAATTTTATTTGCCACCGAGAACCGTATTTAGTCCGTAACCGGCTTATGGTTTCAGAGCACCCTAGAATTTTAACATTTCCGTATAGACTTTAAAGTAGATCTGCTATCATGGAAAATTTTAAAATAAAATCTTTGAAACTAAAGGAGTGAAGTGCTTTGCGAAATCTATAAGAAACGTGATTAAAGTCAATTTAAATTTCCGACGCATTAATTTTTAGTCGACAACGCGCACTAAAAAGGCAATGTTAAGAATGGCTGTGTTTTTAAATTTGCACATATTGTCGGTGCATGTCATTGCTACAAAAATGTGTTCGCGTTTACTTTCTAGGCCTTTATAGTTGCAAAGTTAAAAGCGCTTTGTTATCCACACGTTACGCCTAAAAAACAAAAGTGCAACTACATTTTTGGAACAATAATAGTGGTATAAGTTTTTAGGTCTTTTGAAAGGAACAATTTGGTACAATAATATTGGTATAAGTATTTTTCTTTATACATTTTATAACATTAGAAAAGGATTAGAAAAGTATATTTTCTTCAGATAAAATTTTAAAATGTGTTCCTTATTGTAATTTTTAGTTTGCGGTTCATGAAAATGCTATGCAGGAAAGGATCAGCGACCTCGAAGATTACGCGTTTGCACTCGAAGAAGAGGTGAGTGGGTCGTCGCTGTTTGCTAATATTTTCCCTAGATATCTTTCGAAACATTTCTAAAACAGAGCTTCATGATCGTTTAGGTGCTAGGTGATTTGACGTGATTGTAGTTTTAAACTCGCTTAAACTTTGTAATTACTTTCAGTGAAGACAGTTATATATCTGGCATAAATATGAGAACAAAGCAAGTATATTTAGTAGTTTTAATAAAAATATTGATCTCGATTGACAAATAGAGCCAGTCCAGAGTGCTACGGGGGCCCCACTCTCTAACACCGGTTTACGCTGTTTTGACATGGGAATCTCGGTAATGATTTTTCACATTGTCAATACTTTTAATGACTGCATGCAACCATTTGGTTTTAAGAGGGATGTGACATATTGTTTGTTTGGCTTGTCGATTGAAGTAATTGTAATACCGTTGCTATATTTTTGGGAACATGATTAGTTTCTGAAACATATTTCTTGTGGGAAAGCATGATTAGAAAAATATATTTTGTTCGGCTAAAATTTTATCTCCTTATTACAATTTGTGCAATTTAAAATTTCTGTAGGATACTTAGTTTCTGAAATTATGAAGGACACTAGCCGTCCACCATCTTGTATTAATGAGGTCACAAACAAGGTAGACTGTATAAAACTTGCTGTCAGATAGTTTAGTCTCAATGAAATTTTTTTGCAGTTTACGTAAGAAGCTTATACGTACAAACACTTGCTTCCTTAAAAAAATGATTTTACCCTGTATTTTTCTCCTGGATTTTTGTCCTTCAATAAAAAAGCATTCGTTCAATAGCAAAGGATTTTTGTCCTTAACTAATTTAGAAACAAAGCTAGCTATCGAAATTTAACAATAGTTACATGAAAGGTTCTTATCTATAATTCAAAAAGAAAGCACATTGCTGTATCTCTTCGAGCGTGTAGATGATTACGACTTTTTTCATAGCTTCGTGCCTCTAAAGAAAGGGATGAATTGTCTGTGAAAGCGAATGATGCACTGAAAACTGAAAGTGAGAAACTAAATTCGACAGTAGATGGTGCGAAAGAGGTAAGAAGCCTTTATTATCATCCAGTATCACTGAGTTATGTTTAGAAACAGCTAGTTCACACTCGAAGTATTGTGGGTAACGGTAAATGGGCGTACACGAAAAAAAACATGGGACCTTTCACTACCTGAAACGAAGTACGCCGAATTTGATTCAATGAATGCAGTATCTCCCTTTGAACCATACAACATCCAACACGTTAAATCGTACAGCACCCTACCCCCTTTTTGACGCACTCAGTAAGTCAATCCCTGGTTGATTTAGGGTGGGAAGGAACTTGAAGATCCTTTAGCATCGTCAAGGAGAAGGGCTAAAAATCAAAGAAAGAGGAATGATGCTTTGATAAAGGAAAATGATGAATTGGAGGATAAGAACACAACCCTTGTAAGTAATGTGATACAGCTAATTCAACTGAGGTTGTCTTTGAAGGTGAAAACACAAAACCGCAAAACCTCCACCTCCAAGCGCTGAAAGCATGGTGGGCTTGCATCTAGTATGTTGTAAATGCGGCTTTTAATTCATAATGCCTTTCAGCTCCAGTCCAGCTCAAAGCAGTCAAATTTTGACCCCCAGTTAGCAAAATAAAACAACTGTGATAGCGATCGAATGATTTACAGACCCAACATGCTTTTGGAGCTCAGAGGTGGAAGTTTTGGGGCTGTGCGTTTTGAGCTTCGCGGAGACAATCTTGATTGAACGAGTCACCTGTTGATAGCGGGGAATAATGTTTCGAGGAACAACACGTTACCGATAAAACTGTTCGGCAGAAATAGATTTTAAATGTTCTTCCCCCTCCACCTCCTCTTAAAACTAAGCAATTAGCCTTTCTGGAGCTATATGATTCGACCTTGCAATCTGAATCTATTGTGCGGCAAAATCATCTATCGGTTTCTATTTATAGTAATCCAGTCTGTGGCTAACTCTGCGTGTTCGGGTTTTTTAAAATTTTGCCTAGTAAGAAAATGCGCGACGATGAATGTATATATGCGGCGAGTATTTACACGAAAAAACGTCACAGTTTTATGCAACATTTTAACACCTATGCAGGAACCAGGTATCCAACAATTGTTTGTCTTTTGATAAAAATAATCGTTAAAAGTAATGATTTTATGGCAGATTTCTAGGCCTGGCTCCACAGCAGGAGTAAGGCTAATTATACTTTTCACATGCAAGGAAATTGTGTACACTCGTAGATTTTTCCCTGTATCTTTTGCACACAGCTCGAGCAGTTAAATGACGCGAAGACTCGATTGAATGAAACAACGACTCGATTGAATGAAACAACGACTCGATTGAATGAAACAACGACTCGATTGAATGAAACAACGACTCGATTGAATGAGACAACGGCTCGATTGAATGAGACAACGGCTCAAGTGGCTACAGAGAGACGGAGGTCAAGTGATCTATGCATAAGCAATACCCAGCTTCGCAACCTGGTCAGCAGTCGTCGGGAGGCTTTTGGAGAATTTGTGCAAAGGGTTAGTTTTTTGTTTCGCCTTTTACCTTCTCCCAAGTTGAACAGTAGATAATCAGAAAAGATGGGTAGCGCTCTCAATAAGGCACAAAAAGCAATGTCACCAGGGACAGTGAACCCGCAAGAGATAAAAAGTGACTTGAACAAAAGACAATCAAATGAATGTCGCTGATGCAATTCCGGCCACCAGGTGTGATACGCTTTACCTTGGAACTCTGTTATGTGGCTTCACTTCAAATATGTTCCAGGACTTATACTTACATATTTAATAACAAGAACAGCAATGCTTATGGAACTCTTGACTTTTAAAACATTAAAATATGTTTATATAAATACAAAGTCCTGAATAGTTACAGGGTTTCAATGTAATGCGTATGTATATATACCTTGGATAGACCTGTAAAGTTTATAGTTTGCTTTTTAACACAGGTGGTCAGAAATTTTTGGCCCTGTATAATGGCATAGTCCTTTGGGCCTAGTAAACGGCCTTTATATTAATTTACGTCTATTGAGCAGTACAATTAGCCAGTCACTTGTGTCAATTTTCCGGCTTCTCGGCAGGCGAACTGAATGCTTTAGCAGACGTCTTTTCCTTTTATTATATCTTCGTAACTGGCGAATAATATAATTATAATTTCGTTTTTTAGCTGGACAATTTGCGAAACCATCGACAACCCGTTGACCAAATCCCGAACGAACAAATAGTTAGTATATTATGTATCCATTATATATTACTTCAAGTACAACCTCGTTCCCAGGGACTTTTCTAAAATGGAGGAAGGGAAAAGGCTCTGGTACCGGCTGGCATCTTCTGCAATTTCATTGGTCTATTTTAGTCCAGTCTATTTTGGTCATTTCAACCAATCTGTTTTTACAGTGTACCTCACAGTTAATTTCTTCAAAACCGTATTTTCCATAGAAAAAATACTAGTAAAATTTCCAACATTTAACGCCTTACTTAGGCGCTGCACTACGCAATTTTTGCTGGACACTTCGATGTGTTGGCCATTTTAGAAGAATATTTTGCATAATATTATGTAGTTATCGCGCTAATTTTTTCAAAAATCCCGATTCGTGGTTTTAAAAGCTAGCAGGTGCCAGGGTCTTTTCTCTCCCTCTAAAAGGCCCTGAGAACGAGGCTGCTTCTATATGTAAAAAGGATTTTTCTTTCGAGCGTTATCCAGCACACACATCCTGGTCGTCGGTAGACAATTGGTTGAGGGAGAAGGAGAGGTTATGCCCCCTTCCCAAGCATTATAATCACTAACATACACGTATACACCCTAAACCAAATTTTTGCCATACCCTTAGACACATGACTTTACGCAAGAATGCAAATTGGACTTACACTTGAGAATGCAGACTCATAGCTTATCGAATTTCATCTTAAAAATTCACGACGTGCGTCACAGTTACTTTGAAGTTATTTGACATAGTTGTGATTCTTTTTTACAATTAGATAAATGATGTACAATTTCCTCAACTCCCTGGACAATTTGTAAGTATATTCTATTTTAAGTGTAATGAGAAGTATGGCTTTAACAAAATTACCCCGTGTTTAACATGGATCTTTCAAGTCGTTCAAACTCAACCACTACAGCATTTTCTAGAACTAGACGGCATAGCTGTCGATAAATATCTCAATCAGGGTCCAGTGTAGACGGTATCCCACAACAACCTTTAATGTCGTTTTTGATTTGTATCTGAACTACCTGAAAAAGATATCTTAAACGTGGCGCTCTAGTGTAGGTAGTATTCTACAATAAGGTTTCCCTGTTTGTGTCTGAACCACCTGAAAAAGATATTTCAAACGTGGTGGTCCAGTGTAGGTAGTATTCTACACTAAGCTGTCGCACTTTGTGTCTGAACCACCTGAAAAAAAATATCTCAAACGTGGTGGTCCAGTATAGGTAGCATTCTACAATAAGCTGTTGTGGTTTGTGTCTGAACCACCTGAAAAAGATATCTTAAACGTTGTGGTCTAGTGTAGGTAGTATTCTACAAAAAGCTGTCGTGGTTTTTGTCTGAATTGCCCAAAACTGATACCTGTTATTAGCGTTACACACTTATTCAACTGTCATACAAATGCTGTAAACAATATTGTTCGCGGTATGAGTGTGGGTATTTGTTTCGCTTTCCTTATAGCGTTCGCCATTGTTTCTTTCCACTATGTACTATTTCCTTTGCTTTACAGGATATCACGGTGCTACGTTGCGAAATCGTAACGGACGTCCATGTCCCAGACTAAGAAACTGGCAGGAACACTTTCTGCAGGTACACTTTCTTTGGGGCAATCGTTAACACGAGATTTTAAACATTACAATATAACAACATTCTCGTAATTATTAAATCTGATGTAATGTAACTTGGTCAACTTGTACATTTGCATAAGGGTGTAGTTAAAAACGAAGCCGTCTATTCAAATGTGACATTCAGATCTAGAATGAGTGGAAAACAACCATTATTCAGCTCTTCAACAGCATAAGGCAACTTTTGAAATTTAAACAATTGGTTAGCGATCAATAATGTTTTCAGAAACTTGTGATTACCCCGCAGTAGACACTTTTTGTAGTAAACGTTTACGAAACTGCCCGCTCTGCTCGGTATCTCGTTGATTGATTCGTTTCTTATTTTCGACAGACTAAATGAGTGGTTGGCTTTGATTTTTGTATACACCCTTCTTTTTATTCGCTTATTAGTGGTCTCGCTCAGTACCAGAAATCTGAGTTATATTCTAGTCGATTATAGAATCGTTGCATATGGTTTATCTTTATGAAGAGCCGTCTCGATGTTTGGTATTTTTCCCTATATGGATACCTGAAAAGTGTTTTTTGTGATTTTAATTTGTCAACATTTTTAATACATCCCTTTGTCTGGCTTTATTAAAGAGTTGTCAGTTATAATTCACACATTTTTGAAACCGTTACCGATAACCCATTTGACAGTGTGGCGAGTTTTTTTGAGAAATTTGCAGGAAACTTTGATCGTTTTTTTATGGTTTTTGGTTAACTGGAAGTCTGGAAGCATTGAATCATCGACTATTTTGATAAAATCTTTTCAAAATTTACTTTCCAAGGTTTTATTAAGTTTTTTACATATTTAAAATTTCCTTGTTAAGATTTGAACCTGTCATAGGTTTTTTACATCATATCTTAAAATTCTTTTTCAAGATTTATAAGAATTTTGTACACGGTGTAAAATTTTCTCTCTGATATTTAATTTATTCCTTTTTAACATTTTTTAAAATTCCTTTCTTACTAATATTCAGCTAATGTTTTGTCGCATATTTTAAAATTCTAGGATTTTTACTTTTCTAAAGTTTTTACCCATATCCTAAGAAATTGCTTTCAAAGATTTTAATCTTTCTAAAGTAGTTTTTTTCAACATATCTTAAGAAATTGCTTTCCAAAGACTTTACGACTTATTCAAACAGAAATTCAACGTTTTGAGCGAAGGTCCTTCGTCGGGAAGTCCAAAATTTTTGCACGCTAGATTTATTTTGAAAAGTACCAGACCAGAGGGCTCTTCAAGATAAAAATTGTTAGATATTTGGGAGATATGAATATCCAAAATGGCGGAATGCATACTGTTTTGTTTCAAACGAAATATGATCTTTTACATCAAAACGATACAAAAGTCTGCGAGGTTTTAACTTCCTTTCTAAGATTTCGAGCCTTTTAAGGTTCATTAACTCGATGGGTTATTCACATAGAGAAAAATATTTCGAGACGGCCAGTCATTGAATGTTCAGAGATTGTTTTGCCTTTCACGCCCTTGTCATACACGTTTTATATACGAACACCGCGGTCAAGCGCATGCGCGAGATACAAAAATGGCGGGAAAACGGTCGACCAAACACTACCAACAAATAGCCCGTGGTAAAGGAAAGTACTTAGTATAAGGAATGAGCCGAAAATTTTGTTTACGTTTTTGCTACCACCTCGTAAAAACACACTATTTCCAGTCTTTTGTAGGTTGTTTTTGTTTTCGCGCAGGCGTTTGACCGCGATGTTTTTATATACCAGGGTTCGTACAGCAATTTTGAGAATCTTTGAACTTGAAAAGAAAAATTTGAGGCTTTTAAAGCTCTTGAATTTACATTCTTGTCTTAGCTTCTGGATATCGTTTTTCAGCCTAACGACTTTACAGTCAGTCTATCATTCAAGTAATACTGTCACACCATGGTAATATCGGGCCTCAACCAGCATTCCTAAATTGAGGTTAGGTTCAGGGTAAAGGTTAAGGTGGGGTTTAAGAGTGTTATGAATGTCTAGTTGTTGATTCGCCTTCGTTCTAAGAATCTTGAAAAACAGCCGCCATCTTGAAAATCTACGTCTCGTCCATCCCATTTGGCTATGACCATTTTGTCATAATGTCCCAAACAACATGAACGTCAGCAGGAAATTGAGCCCGCAATGCTATGGTGACAGTAACCCTTAAAGTTTCAATTTTAGAATACTTTTTATTAACATGGTTTTCGTTCATCTTGAGCTGTACGAACCTTGTTTGCGTGTTTTTTTTTTGCTTTCAATCGTGGCTCGAATGAATGCGGTCGGCGAATTCATTTAGCTACGGTTCGTTGAAACGTATATATTTTATTTTATAATTTGACCCGCACTTAAACTTCTTTCTAAAGAATGGTTTTCTGTACAGGATAGCGTGGTCCGTATACATGCCGGGTTTTCCTAAACTTTCCGAAATATTGAAAAGAATCACACTTGGCTCCGGCTGGCGAATTTTGGCGCTTTCTGGAAGTTACGCATGCATTAACCACGCTGTTCTGTCAGTCAACCATTTGGTCATTGTTTTAATTTGCTAAAATAATTGAAGTGAACAAACGCCCGCACAGAGAACCTTAAAGGGGCAGTATCAGGCCCACTGGTCAGACTATTTTTTATCCAAAACTCCTATATTCAAAAAATGAAAATCAACATTGTAAATTTATTGAGTTAAGCTACACCATTCAAGTAAAACTTCAGAAGCATTTTGCCAAAGACCTTTCAAGATGCCAAAATACCATTTAACTCGATCTGCGATCTTTAACTTTTTGTACTTTTCATTGATTTATTTGTGCAAAATTTGCACTTACAGGAATCTCTCGAAAAGGCTCGAAATTGCCCTTTTAAGTTTCTCCTGCGAGATTGTGTGGACACAGAATATGAGTAACCAGGATCAGTATCGTGGCTTTGCAGGATACCCCAAAGGTCGCAATATAGAGAGGGCACTGGGACCCTAACCTAGTGTTCTCTCTTTATTTCGACCTTTAAGGTATCCTATAAAGCCACGACCTATTTGTCAGCTTTCGTGACTTTCAATAGAAAACGGAAATCGTACGAGCATTTAATCCTGGAGTCCAGCGCTATGTACCGGATAGTGATTTTTTCAAACTTTCTAAACAAAACGGTTCAGTAACTGGTAAAAACCATATTAATGTTCAGCATTTTCGAGTTAAACTTAATTTTTATCTCCTGCGGGTTCAATATCTCTGTTGTCATTGCTTTTTTGTGCCTTTATGTGCCAGTTGAAAAAATCACTATCCGATGGATAGCTCTACCATCTATATGCTAATGTACGGCACGGTCACATTCATACTGTATACTTTTTTGTGAGTAGAGCTGTAACGCTTTAAGTTATAAGCTGTATAAACATTCGTAGTCGTGGGTCTAAGTAAAAAAAAGCGAAGAGTTGAAAGAAAGAATTAAAAAAGTGAAGATTGTATACGCCAGTTTACACGATGAGACATGTCGCGTGCGATTCCGATTTTGGCGTATGTAATTGAGAGGATGTGTGTGATGATGTCACAATTTAAATTTTGCCTATGGCTGAAATAGGCTGAAGTAATGGTGTTGGCAGTCGTTTTTATAAGCCAGAATGACAATGGCATGCTACATGTCCCGTCGTGTAAACGTGCCTTATGAATCTATCACTAAGACAGCCTGTTTGCAGGCTAGGATAAGGGCGTGTCAGGGATAGGACAGACAACTTGATGATAAACCATAATGATTATTGTATTATAATTCTTATGAATTCCAAACCATCTCTTCTATTATTAATTATGGTTTGTTTGATTGAATTGTTACAATAGACTGTAATTATGAGTAGGCAATAACATTTGAATATTTAGGATCATTAGAATTAGAATTGATTGATTGTAGATATATTCAAATGTTTGTAATATATGCGCCTACTGGATCTGTAATTAGTGCAATTAATTAATAGCAATTAATAATTAATCACCATAAGCTTACAAGTATGTCGTGTCACTTAGAGGCAGGGGACATTTGACTTTTTGAGGGAAGGGCTCGGACGATTTGGTGCATACAAGATGGATATCACCCTCCATCCCCCCCCCCCCCCCCCTCCTTCCCCAGTGTATTTTGCCTATTTCAGGTTGACAGGATCAGAATTTCAACACAAGAGAAATTTCAAGTACAATTAAAAATACGAGCAGGTCGGAGTGATATTTGATAAAGGACGAATTGCGAGTATTTCAAATAGCTCCAAAAACGATCCGTTTTCTACCCTTGTCCTCAGTTTGTGTAAATGGAAATTTTCAATATACATGTTGTATAAGACGAGAAAATCGAGGCAAAAGTTTTGTGAAAATCTTATCTACGAGTGTCTTTATCACGTTCCCTCACGACTCCTTCACGCCTATGATTTCCTTTGTGTTTTGCCATAAATTATTAATGAGTTTTTGAGGTAACTTATGCCCTTTTGTAAACGCTTCAATCTGTTTTCGAAAACTTTGTAACTGATCTGCTCAGCTAAAACGACTTTGTATTACCCAAAGTCAAATATATAGTACATACTAGGACACCGTTTCAATTGTCGTCAAAAGAACTTGAAACATTTGTGATAAAATTCTAACCGCCTCGACCTCCTTGAGCTATATATGGTTAGCAGAATTATACTAGCGTACTATTGTAAATGCTGTCTCATGATTGGCTACTCTACTGGCTATGTACTCCTCGATAGATAACGAGTAGCGAAACAACAATTTTCCTAGCGTATCTTTTTCATTTCAAAGACAATTTGTGGTACTTGTTGGCAAAATGGCCTGAAAATGAATTTTTAATCTCTGATTCTAATAAAAATTGTCTCTAATGTAAAAATGTAAAAAATGGTCTCACCTCTCTGGTGATAATTCCATGTTCCGGTTATCAATTTATGTTTCGGTAACTAAGGCAACGGTTGGGGGTAGAGAGGTTAGGGTCAGGCGTTTGATTAAGGTTAAGGGTTAGGGGATACTTGGGGATAGAATCATATTAGTGACCGAAACATAAATTGATTACCCATGGATCATAGAGTTAGGGATTGCATTTCTTTCAAATCCTATTAGATTTGAGAAGGAAAAGAGTTCACCTCTTGAGGTCACCTACCCACCTAGTTGGTATATCCCTGTTAATCATATAGAAGAAGGCCTTAAATGCACAACAGAATGTCTACGCTGCTACAACTTGACTCAACTAGCTCTGAATTTTCCTTTTTCCTACTAATAACAATCAAGTTGTATTGTCAATAGCTGTCATATCTAATGCACTAAAACAGTTGCAAAAATTAAAAACTCACTATAACAATACACTTACCCATGATTGATCTAATTTATCATTTCTGAAATCTGAAATCGCTCTCTGTTTCGCGAAGCGCCTCAATGTATAGGATGTTTTGTATTAAAATAGATGGTTTTAGTACTTATAATCTAGAATAAACCAAAAAAATGAGAAATTTAAAACTTAAATACCTGGGGTTTCTGTCTTTTACGGCAATTTAAATATGCCTTGCGCGCAAAACTTAAATGCTTAAAAGTAATTTTGACTTAGTAGATGGAAAATTTGTCAGGTGTTGTATTGCTGTACAAAATTTCAGAAATTGTGCTCGAGTCTAAGCCGTTCAAAACGTCGCCCGAATTTCCATATTAGCAAAATTAGCTTTGAGCATGTTTAATTTATGTAATTACTTAATTTGCATACAACTCCCAAGCTGTGTCCCAAGGGACATTTAGTTAAAATTGGAACATTTCTTGAGAAAAACGATTCTTATTGAGAAAAATATACGTTCGCACGACGTTTTGAATGTCTTAAACTCAATCAAATTTCTTGAAATTTTGAACAGCAATAAAACACCTAACATATTTACTACCTACCAACTCAAAATTACTTTTAAGCATTTAAAATTTCGCGCGCAAGCCATTTTTAATGTATTTAAAAATACGCACACCCCTGGGTTTGAAACATTTAAATTTCAGAATATTTTTAATTATTAACAATTATTCGCCGAAGGCGAGGTGATTATCGGGGAATATTCACCGAGACGAAGTCGAGGTGAATATTTCCCGAAAATCACCGAGCCTGAGGCGAATAATTGTTTTAGTATTTTTACACAAGTTATTTTAATTTTGTTTATTTCTTTGTCCGTAATTTGTACAAAACGGCGGCTAGTCGCCATTTTGTAAACTTGTTTTTACTGTTATATTCACCTGTAGGTGAATATAAAGGAATGTCACGTCATATTGGACCAATCACAACGTCGGATTTCTTATGTTCACTTGTGTAAAAATACTAATTCTATTTATTCTACACCGTAAGTACCCAAGCAATGTACATTAATAAAAAACTTCGTACTTCAAGCCGTTTCGCGAGGTTGAGAGCCGTTTGAAAATTGTCTACTTTTTTTATACACCCTGTAGAACACAATTTTATTTAGTGTGACTGAGAGTTTTGATAAATTTTATACAGATCTAAAGTACATTCATTCACATTCAAGCAGGTGTGATAATTATTCATATTTACATTTTGCTACTCTGTAAAAGATAAATGCACAAAAACTCCCTGGGGTTGGTTGTACGAGAGGTGAATAACGCTATCCACCGGATAGTGATTTTTTTGCAACTTTCTAAACATTTTCAGTAACTTGTAAATGTTATATTAAAATTCATCATTTTCAAGTTAAAGTCACTTTGTATCTCTTGCGAGGTCAGTATTCTTGTATCCAGCTTTCGCAACCGATCTCTGATCTTTCCTACATTCCACATCCCAGCAATCCCAGCGGGCTTCTGGCAACGCAGGCAGCCAATGAGGCCTGGGAACCAGGCTGATCTGTCGTCTCTCCGACTCTCCGAAGTAGTTGTTTTTCATTTTGAGACCGTGTTTTATTATTCGCGTAATTTGGTATTTCGCAGAAAAATAGTACTTATTATTTATTGGAAAAATAGCACTATGTATTCTCGACTTCGGCGGCCGTCTTCGGCAAGAGAGTACAGGAGCGAAGACAGCAGGCTACACAGCGATTCTGAAGACGAACTAAATTTATATGGTCGCAGTTCTTCGACTGGGACGTTGGATTCTTGTGTAAGGCTTGTATATATATTCTCTTTCTTTTTTAATACTGTGCATTGGTTGTTCGTTACAAGCAATATGTGTAAATTGGTGCTCTTTTTATTGCTAAATATGCTGATGCATTTTAAATATATATGTATTTTAGTATTTATATGTGCAGTTTCACTTTCGATTGTATTAAACATTTAAGCATTTGAAGGTTTTTACGCAATTCTCTACCGATATATACTGTAAGCCGATGCTATTTAGTTTTTAGCTGGTTAAAAAGGCAAGACGTGAATTCGGTTGGCTTTCGTTAGAAATAAGCGATTTTGTTCTTTGTGTATCTCTTTGCTTGTCATGTAAGACTGACGGACTGGATCGTCAGTCGTTCACAAAAAATTGTTCCAATGATATTGCTTTATTTGTGAGCATTACAATATCAAGCCACGACAATATTAATTATATAGTTTATTCAAACCACACAGGTACATATAGGAATGTACATATATAGTTTATGTGATATTATGTCACTTGTAAATGGACTGATTGCATTGTGGGCAAAATTTTTAAAAAAGTTGAAAACTTGAAATAGGAAAATTTATTACCACAGCATTGAAGAGCATCCTAAAATAAGTTTGGTTGTGAAACGTTGTAAAATGTGGAAAATGTAAGCCTGTGAAGATTGCATATTTTGTATATATATTTTTGTATTAGGCAGGGAAAATTGATACCAACATCGAGAAAACGGTGTCAATTTTCAGTGCGTAATACAAAAGTATACAAACTTCGCAGAGCTATATTTTCCTCATTTTACAACATTTCGCGACCAAACTTTGCAATTTTACTAATTTTGGGATGCTCTTCAATGCTGTGGTAATGGATTTTCCCATTTCAACTTTTTTCAAAATTCTGTCCATAATGCAATTGGTCCGTTGGCTTGCTATTGTAACCATAGAGATTATAAATAACACTAGAGGGGACATCAAGGGTAAAATTTGGGAGCGCAGCGATTGGGGGGCAAATCCCAATCCCGGATGTTCACTCATTCACGATGTCCCAGGCAAAAAAGTCGTTTTAGATGAGTTTTTCTGCTTTTTGAAATGTTTTTCCTTGTAAAAATATTGAAAATATCATTCCAGATAGTCTAAAATAATAAAAACAATTGAAAAAGTACTATTTTGCACACAAAACCGGCAAAACGACCTCAACAACGATGAGGAAAACATTCATACAGATTTCTGCTGTTGCTAAGGTGGTTGCTAAGGAAGCATTAGCTCAGCCAATAAGTGCCTGGCTCTGCATCCGGGACTTGAATTTGCCCCCCAAAAAACGCTTTCCCTGTTGTTTTCAGTGAAAAAGATTACGATGCCTCCTCTAGTGTTATTTATAATCTCTATGATTGTAACTGTGGATCTTTACATGCAATGTATGATAAAATGTCAATAAAAGAGTTGATGGAATCTTTGACTTTAATAAGTTGACTGTTGTGCTCAGTGTTTGTTAGTGTTGCTACCTGTAGTGAGACTTACCACTGAACCTGCTTGCTTATTTCAAGCCTATCTTCTCATTTGTTTACAGTATGCAAGTGAGTTATGGCAAGTCTATTGTAGTAGCATGTGTTTTATGCAAGATGTTCAATGTAGCAACCCTTTTAAACTAATTAATTGAGTCTGTTAATTACCTATCATTCATTATGGTTAATTTCAATGGCTCAGGATTTCATACTCACTTTGTTTAGGTTGCATATATGGTTGCTATGTCTCCTCACTCTCTTATGCCTTCCAAACATAAAACAAGGAATTTCAAGTCAAAAGCTGGCAATGTGGGTGCAAAAAATACCACAATAAATGTGAACAATAGTCATCACACGGTACGTGATTGATTGTAGAACTGTTGTAGTATGGAATAGTCCTAAATTATGCTAAAAACATGCATTTGTACCCACAAGTGCAAATGACAGATTGTAGCGCTTATTCTATTCAAGAACCACCCAGTGACCCAGGCGTTCTGGAATTTAGTTAGAAAGTTGTAGATTCCAGTGACCTCAGTCAATAATGCTTTGTGCCAGAGTTCATATAAAGTATCAATTTAAAAATAGTTGCTGGCATATGCCCATTCCCCACTCACCTTTCAATCCCCTGTAAATAATTCCTTGATTATAAGGAGTTCACAGTTAAAATTGGGTACGCGCTTATAGTTAACGCCATACTTGTAAAATTTCTGCTGAAGATGAGTCAAATGACTCGAAATGTACAGTATTTAATTGTGTAAAGTCTAATTATGCACACTTTATTCGGAATTACTTTAGTCTTATATTTCTTTAACTGGCAATGATGAGTTTAAGATTGTGCATTCTGGCAGAGCATGAATGGTTTTGATAAGAATTTTATAGCTCCCATTACAGTGATTACCACCTTGGTTACACTGCCATTCCTGTGTCGTAAGAAGCATGCAAGAACTTGAAACAAATAAAGAGGTTATAGGAATGCTAACAAAGGAAAAGCTAACGTTGTTGGTGAAAACAAAAAGCTTTGCCAAACAACTGAAGAATGAACAGGATACCTACCTGCAAAGCAGGATGGGGCTTCTTAGGGGAGGTGGCAACGGCATGGTGACCCCAGAAAATTGCCTCTAAATTTAAGTGCTATGAGAAAATAGTAGATTTGTGTCAAAGTTTTTATGTTTTGCACCAAACTTTTGTACCGAACACTAAGATCTATGGATATTCAATCTACACATTTTCTATTATTCTCATAGTTGGGGGTCTGTGGCTATGATCCCCTTTCTCCATTTGTGCCCGTTTTTTGCCTGTTTCTCTCTTAGAATCTCATTTACTGACGACCTGTACTCTCAAAGAACGTGAATTGGGGGCGGGGGGGGGGGTATATTCATAATTATATTCATGTTCTGCCCGACATGTTTCTTTACAATTTGACAATTTGTATTTGATAAGAAAAGAATATATGAATATACACCCCCTCCCCAATTAACGTTCTAGCTACGGCCCTGGCTTCTCTTTCCCCTAACTGGCTCGTCCAATGCCCGTTTTACCACTTTCTCCTTCTTCCTTGTTCTCCCATTCTCACAACACTTTCCATTACTGTTACTCTTTTTCCCAATTTCTGGTTTCTTAGCTTTTTCATCCATACTTTTGTATAATATGTATGACTACTGCTTGCTTGTAGAATATGTATATTTTAAACAGATTTAATGACATAGGAACGAAATTTAAATGCTTGAAAGTTGAATGTAAGTTTGAGTTGAATAAGAAATCTATTCAAAGTTGAAAGAATTTTCTTGTCTCGTTTAAGCCTTTCTTTTCGAGTTTTTTCTGAGATTAGATTTTGGAAGAAAAGTTCTAATTTCAATTAAATGTCTTGGGAGCTGTCCAAGAAACATTAGATATATAATTAAGAAAACACAAAGGAAATCATATAGCCATTAAAGAGCCTTTATATGCAATAAACATGCACGTTAAGTTGCATAAAACTCGTCTTAAACGTTAGTATTATCATTATATTTATTTGACATTCCCAGATGGGTTTTTAATCACAATTTACAGAAATGCAAGATAATATCTGTTTACTATTAAAATTTATCTAATTAAAATAATTTAAATTTATCGAATCTAGTTTATGATAAAATGTTATTAGTATAGGTAATAGTATAATTTCGAGTGCAATTACGGATAAACAAGCACGAGTGAGTTTTTAAAAACTGCAAAATAGCGCGAGTCCGAAGGACGAGCGCTATTTGCGGTTTTTAAAAACTCACGAGTGTTTGTTTTCCGTAATTGCACGAGAAATTATACTATTACTTATTAATAATATAAAAAGGAAATGTTCAAACAAGCATTTTGTACTTACAACTTCGCATTATGCAAGCGCACTCATTCTCGAATTTCTTCGCTTAAAAAAATCATGTTTACAAAAGCCATGGCTAAAAGTTTTATGTACAAAGTTCCAGCATACTTTAGAGTTTGTTTTGTGATCATAATTGTCAGAGAAGAATCCCAAATTGTGTTGAAATTTCAACGAAATCTTTAAGCAAACGTCAAAATTCGGCCGCCATATTTTTGGTTTTTCAGCGAGTAAATCCCATCGCTCAAAGAGCTTATTACAGATTTTTGCACTGTTGTTACAGATTTTTGCACTGTTGTTACAGATTTTTGCACTGTTGTTACAGATTTTTGCACTGTTCTGGGTGATGTTTGGGATTAACTGCACTCGAATCAACCAATCACAGCCCAGAAACATTTCCTTGTATATTATTATAAGCAAAAGTAAACTGTTATTAAAAGCAAATTGTATTGTAAAGTTCAATTCAAAACATGAAAAAGAGTCAATATCAATGTTTCTTCATTAGATTAGTTTTAAGTTTTATTTTAAACCTAGTTAGATTAGTTATTGTTATTATTATTATTGAGTCTTTAATAATAGAGGCGCAACAAACGTGTGCCTTTACATTTCAGTGGTAAAAAGAAAAATTACAGAATAAATTTATACGCTATATTTACAGTGAAAATTTATGAGTAAAAATATCTAATTAAAATAGTCAAATAGACATCTATTTAAGAATGAACGTTTAGATCTTTCAGTTTTGATTTTAGGTAAGATAAAAGAATGTTTTCTTTCTTTTAAGTATCTGCTTTTCTTCTCGGGGAGCAGATCATATAAAATATGATCTGAATCACTGTTCACAATTTTTGCGAATAACGATTTATCCCTTTCCTCAACCAGGTGCGATATTTTAAACTCTTGCAAGGTGTATCCAAATCTGTAAGCACGCCGAAAGAATTTATCAATGCGTTGTAAATACTTATTCTGTAAGGCAGATCCCCAGACTTCAATTCCATAGTAAAATAACGACAGAATTAGAGATTCGAACAGTAAATTTAAATTTTCCTTTGTATGACTATACAATCTACACACTCTGAGAATATACATCCGACTAGCAGCTTTCGATAAAAGGTTGTCAACTTGCATGTCCCAATTACAAGGATCGTCCTGAAGAAGCATTCCCAGAAGATTCAACCAGCTTTTTCGCTCGATATTGTCAATTTGAGGTGGAAGTAGTTTGTTTGTTCTGCCACGCACAACCATTTCCCATGTCTTTGACATATTAAGGGTCATCCTATTTTCACTCACCCACACTTTTATGTTCTTGACTTCTTCAATGGTGGAATCTTCAGAAATTTTAACAGGAGCACTAACAGTTAAATCATCTGCAAACTTGGTCAAAAGATTCCTCTCAGGATCTTCAAGACTGATGTCATTAACCATAAGTGAAAATAAGAAAGGTCCTATAACTGTTCCCTGTGGTACACCTCTATTAATCTCCAGAAAATCTGTTTCAATTCCGTCTACAACCACTCGTTGTCTCCGGTTAGTTAAAAAATCTATAATCCAGTTGGTAATATACGGATTAAGACATGTTCTCTTTAACTTCTTACTCAAAATATCATGCGGAACCGAATCAAAAGCCTTGCTGAAATCGAACTAGATCACTCTAACAAAGTCGACTTCTTCATCTTCCAACCATTTCAGCCACTGATGTTGGCACTTAATAATGGCCATGGTGGTATTTGATCTTGTCCTATATGCGAACTAATCTTTTCCAATTATAGATTTTAAATTAGCACTGGTTTCTTGTTTAAAAACAAGTTTTTCGAAAAGTCGCATTATAATATTTGTCGGTGAGATAGGTCTTAACTGGTCACATTCAGAGAAAGGCAGTTCTTTTGGAATCGGAGTAAGGTTGGCTAATTTCCAGAGGATAGCAACTTTCTGCTGTTCCAATGAAGAATTTAATATCCGGGTAAGTGTAGGAGCAAGATATGGTGCGAAATCTTTTCACAATCAATATGGCAACCCATCAGGTCCAGGTCCAGTTCGCTTCAAATTCATCATGATATTTCTAACATCATTTTCATTAACAATAGGGTCTCTTTGTCGAGCTCGTTGCATAGTTTTGTACCGCTATGCTTGAAAGTTTTTTGCCCAGTTCGAGTTCGAAACTTTGGAATATCTAAATCTTCATTACTTCTTGTACCGCGATCGTGAACTTGGTTTCTTTGTTTAAACTTGTCACCGAGATGCGAAGGAGCTTCGGAAGGTCATTCATACATTTAAACATTAATATTGTGTCTCTGTATAGCAAGTGTTCTATAATGGTGGCTATTGAAGTGCACTTTTTGTTGGAGATATATGATCCAACTTCTTTACGCCCGATACTATTCTAGCAGCATAACTTTGAACTACTTGAAGTTTGTCAATATTACCTTCTGGTGTGTTGGACACGAAACGTTCGACTGCGCCTCGCGTTTTATATCTGATAAATTACTCCTGCTCGTGTTTTAAATACATAGTACTAAGTCTGAGTTTGGGTCTCTGTGGGTCTCTCTGCTTAGAAGATAAGCCAGACAATACAAATACTGGATATGATGTAATCATAATTGCAATTTTTAGTTCAAGCCCAGTGAAGAACGTGTTCCTGCTAGAGAACGCGAAATCCTGGAATTAAAGCAAAAAGTGCCTGAAGAAGAAAGTGAAAACAAGCGTGTCAAAGATAAAGTTGCTGAGCTAGAACGACAGGTAGGCAATCAGTGTGTCACGATATTTTTGCTAAAAACATTGTTTGCAGTTTAACGTCTCTGAAACAGTCCAAGGGCCAGTTGTTGAAAGCTGGGTTAGCACTAACCCTGTGTTAAAATTTAGCTCACTGTTTAGTTTCTGTATTTCTACAAATTTGTTTACTTTAAAACTTAGGGGCCTTAAACTATATATACCATCAATTTAGACAACACTTCTGAAGAAATATTTTCAAATTTTTAAGCAAACTCCAAGGGAATTTTAATTTTACGTTAACACAGGGTTAAGCCAACCGGCTTTTGAGCCCCACCGGATTGCATCGGAGCGTAGCGATTTTCATACCGCATTGGGTGTGCTCTTCACAGAACGCCGCAGCAATCCGATGCGCTCCGCGAAGCGAAAATGACTCTACTTTGGAGATGATATGAAACTGCAAAGCAACTGATACGTTTCGTAGCAGTGTAAACAGTGCAATCCTGTGCGCTAAGGTGTTCAGACTTCTTTGCATGAATTTAAAACATAAAAACAAATCTTACTTTAACGGCAACTGCTCTGCTTAAAATAGTGCTATGTCTTTACTCTTCCACAACAATCTACTATATTTTTGAAATACGGCATAAAACCTTGTTTTTACTCCAAAAATTCGGGAGACAATACAAATTCTGTATATAATGTAATCTTTGTTACATTTTTAGTTCAAGACAAGTGAAAAAAGTCATCGTGAAGTTCAGGAATTGGAAAAACGACCTGAAAAAGAAGTGGCTGAGTATGAAGACTATGTTCTTCTGAGCGTTGCCTCAACAGTGAAGGATCTCGAAGATAATGTTGCTGCTAAAGTAGATCGACGGGTAGGCATTCAGTGTTTCGTGATATTTTTACTAAAAACATTTCACACTGGTTTAGTGTCCGTGAAAGACCCGAAACACTCCTGAGTGTAGCGGGAAAATGGCAACTTTTTCCGCGTGTTGTAGAAACATGTTTACAAAATCTGTTTTGAATAATATAAGTTTTGAAATAGAAGTTTTGAAATCAAATTTTCTTATAACCGTCGGAAATACAGATGAACAAGACGCCCGAAACAGAAAATTTGATTCCAATATTACCCTGGGCACAAACCCATTAAAATACACGATTATTTAACGACTTTATCAATAAAACAAGACTTTTTAGTAAAAATATTAAAACACGCTTCCAACTTGGAATTCGGCTCCTGTGGCCGTATGGGCCATATTTGGCACAGGTGCCCTAATTGACTATGCGGGTTACACTCTCCCCTACTTTAAAAGTTCATCACATATGATGCTTAATATCAACATATCCGGAGGCTAAGTTCCTATTTCGTACGTAACTCCTATCTCTCACATAGTAGGCAGGTTGATCAGGCCTACTTACAACAATAGTTTCTACAGAGTAACGTTTTCTTCGCCGTCCAAGACATGCTCTTAAACTTAATGTCACTTTTACGTTAGCTTCAGTCCTAAATTGTCCACACTAAGCGTATTGCTTAGTTCAAAATATTCGCGAAATGAGTTTATTCAATCGCAAAGTTTTACGTTATAACATTCCGACTTGTCCGACGGAGTAAAACGGTTGGACGTTGTACCATTGGTGACCAGCCGTACGGTGGTGGTAATGGGGAATAGAGCTCCATTTGCCAGGGTTGCATGTTCGTCGGTGGGAATGTGGGGTACGGGGTCATCTGCTAGTGTTGTGGTGGAAACGAGGAGTGTGGGGTCATTTTCCAAAGTTGTGGTGGTAACGGGGCATATGGGGGCATTTGCCAAGGTTGCGTGTTCGTATTGATTGCTTGGCAAAATAAAGCTGGATTTCCGGGTTGGTTATAGCCGAATCGTACCGGTGGTTGTCTTACTCGTTGTGGCCGTTGTCTTGGATCAGCGAAGTTCTTATCATGTCGTAGTTGATCATCATTTCCATTTGCTTCGTTTTGCGCTGGAATATTTTCGTACTGGACTTCGTTGTTATGAAGACTTCTGCTCCTTCCTGTTCTGCTTCATCTTCGTCCATGGCGTCCATTAGATCAGGATCATCATTGTTTTATTTTCTCCATCATTGTCTTCATCTGGCACCGTCACGGGTTCCTGCGGTTCTGGTTGGACCGGTCGTTACTCTTCGATTCTCGTAATTCATTCGTTGTTTCTTCCGAAACGCTTTTCCCGCATCGCTTCTTCCGACTTCGGTTGTTACTCGTGTTCTCCGCGTTTATCGATGGTTTTTCCAAAAAGTGGCACGGTAGAAGTAGGTTTCTATGAAGTACACGTACTTTTCCTTTTGTTCTCTGTGGCTTTACTTTGTACACTGGGCTATCTTCACTTTTACGTTCGACGACAATGTGGATCTTGTCCTCCCAGTAAGCTCTTAGTTTACCTCCGCCCTCCCCCCCCACCACCACGCTCGCTCAAGTTACGGATCTCTAGGGTGCCGAACTGTCGTCTTTCTTTCGATCCTCTCTCCTCTTGTGCGAAGTTGGTTCCCAGTTCTCTTTTCAACGATTTCGTACGCGTCTTTCATAGCTGTTGCCCACTGCTTCACATACTTCGGGTAGCTTGCACTCTTCGGTTGATGACACAATCCAAATATTTGATCAATAGGGAGTCTCGGTGCTCTACCAAATAACAAGAAGAATGGCCCAAATCCTGTTCCGTCGTTCCTCGTACAATTATAGGCATGCACGACTTTGTTAAGACTATCAGCCCAACTGGATTGCCTTTCTTCTGGTAGGGTTCTGAGCATGGCGAGAAGTGTCTGGTTGAATCGTTCGACCTGCCCATTTCCCTCAAGATGGTATGGTGTGGTTTTGGAATGGTATGGTGTGGTTAATCTGAGCATGTATATGCACCAGATTGTATTGCGATCGTGAACATGGTTTCTTTGTTTAAACTTATCCCAGAGATGCGAAGGAGCTTGCCCATTCATACATTTAAACATTAGTATTGTGTCTCTGTATAGCAAGTGTTCTGTAATGGTAGCCATTGAAGTGCACTTTTTGTTGGAGTTATATGATCCAACTTCTTTACACTAGCAGCATAATTTTGAACTACTTGAAGTTTGTCAATATTACCTTCTGGTGTTGGACACGAAACGTTCGACTGCGCCTCGCGTTTTATATCTGGGGCCGGTTGTATCAAAGGCGTTTAGCTTAAACGGTGGATAAACTTTCCGTTTTTACACCTAGTACGGAACCGAAATTATGAGTTTAATAGAATAAATATTTAGTTTTATATATAATTGTTCTTCTCAGGTCAAATAACTGTAGCTGGTTTGTTTATACAACATGCAAACTTATTTTATATTTTTGACTTATCCACCGTTTAAGCCAAAGAACGCCTTCGATACAACCGGCCCCTGATAAACTACTCCTTCTGGTGTTTTAAATACATAGTACTAAGTCTGAGTTTGGGTCTGTCTGTGGGTCTCTCTGCTTAGAAGATAAGCGTTGTGAGACAATACAAATACTGGATATGTAATCATTATTGCAATTTTTAGTTCAAGCCCAGTAAAAAACGTGTTCCTGCAAGAGAACGCGAAATCCTAGAATTAAAGAAAAAACTGACTGAACAAGAAAATGAAAACAAGTGTCTGAAAGATAAAGTTGCTGAGCTAAAACGACAGGTAGGCAATCACGGTGTGTCACGATATTTTTGCTAAAAACATTTTTTGCAGTTTAACGTCTCTGAAACAGTCCAGGGGCCAGTTGTTCAAAGCTGGGTTAGCTAACCCTGGGTTAAAATTTAGCTCACTGTTTAGTTTCTGTGTTTCTACACATCTGTTTACTTTGAAACTTCGGGACCTTAAACTACCATCGTTTTAGACAACACTTCTGAAGAAATATTTTCAAATTTTTAAGCAATCTCGAAGGGAAATTTAATTTTAATTTTACGTTGACACAGGGTTAAGCTAACCGGCTTTTGAACAACTGGCCCCTGAAGTATTGCATGCTCTCCACAGACTCGCGTGATTTTTGCCATGTCTTACTAGTGTTATACTGAGTAGAAATATCCACACGAGGCAAGCTGAAAGTATGCCTAACCCTAGTGGACCTACGAACTTCGAAATGCTGGCCCACTACTCTGCCCAGTGCAGTGGCGGATCCAGGGTAAGTCAAAATAAATTATATAGCAGCTCAATTTTAAATTCAAAATAACTTTATAACAATGTCATAGGCTATGAATTTCAAAAGAATAAAATCTAACCAATGAAGTTGCTTTGAAGGTATTTTAAAATGTAAATATATCCTAGAATGAGCTGTGGTAATTTATTTTGACTTACGCTAGATCCGCCACTGGCCCAGGGTGGATATTGACCCAGACTATCACCACGAGAATTATAGTTGCAATTTAAGTGCAGCCAATTCAAAAAATGCTGTTCTTTGCGAACCTTATTATTATATATCAAGTGTCAAAGCTCACTCATTCTGGTATCTTATTGGTTAAAAGAGGATCACGGGACACTTGTCACGAAATTCAACTGTTGACCGCTGTAATATCTTTGTTTTGTAATTTTATTTACTCACTTTATTATATCTTTATATTCTTTTTTTTCAAAAGTATAACCTTCTCGCTTCTGTCTGATTTACGCTCCTTGTGCTGTATCCCTGACTCCTTATATGGCATCTGTCATGTCAATGTCAATTAATGTAAACCTATAAATACACTATATTACAACCGCATGAGGCATTAAAAGTATTAATGCCTGGCGGTGATAAAACTGTAAGTCAGGCATGTGTCACTTGAAAAGTTTTTTTCGTGTTTTCAAACAGATGGAGGGCGAAACAAGTTTGTTTTCCCGATTTTCATGTGCAATAAAAACAGTTTTTGTCTTGTTTAATACTGTCATTCACTTTCACACGTGATATAATAATAACTCAGGAAAGCAATGTGTTTTGGGATCCCTCGACGGTCTTGGGGGTTTTACCTCGCGCCCAGTAAATAAGTGTCAATTAAACTCATATATCCATTCACAGATACTGCGATAGTTGAGTACGAAGCTTGAAAGCTGTGCTAGAAATTCGCTTTATGAATATACAGTGTTTCTCAGAGAAGAAATGTCATGCACTCTAACGAAAAATTAAGATATTTGCAAAGTCGAATATTATTATGGTATTTTTTTATTGGTGGATTAGCATTGCTGCTACGCTGAAGAACATTCTTCAACGCATCACAGAAATGTCGCCTTAATTTTGATTTGATTCATGATTTTTCTCTATTTTCCAACTTGCGGCAAAATGAAAATCAATGCTTACTTCCCATTCGATATGTTCACTATTCTCAGCAGTGAAGGAGCACAAATCATCATTGCTAACTGTTTTATCATTTCTTTTAATTGTGATTTCAGTCAAAAGTGTTTTTATTGCTTATTATGTCACAGCGATATTTTGTCCGGTTTACATTACACCGGATTGCATCGGAGCGTAGCGATTTTCATACCGCATTTGGTGTGCTCTTCACAGAACGCCGCAGCAATCCGATGCGCTCCGCGAAGCGAAAATGACTCTACTTTGGAGATGATATGAAACTGCAAAGCAACTGATACGTTTCGTAGCAGTATAAACAGTGCAATCCGGATATAATGTAATCTTTGTTACATTTTTTAGTTGAAGACTAGTGAAAAAAGTCGTGAAATTCAGGAATTGGAAAAAAGACGTAAGAAAGAAGTGGCTGAGTATAAAGACCGTGTTGATGCGATGACTAAACAACAAGAAAACGAAAAGCAGACTCATGCTTCCACAGTGAATCGTCTCAAAGATGAGGTGGATGATCTGGAACGACAGGTAGGAATTCAGTGTCTCGTGATATTTTTACTAAAAACATTTTACACTGGTTTAACGTCCTTGAAAGACCTGAAACACTTCTGAAGGTAGCTTGAAAATGGTAACTTTTTCCGCGTGTTATACAAACATGTTCAAAAAATCTGAAAATTTTGAGAAAAGACAAAAAAACCGAGAAAACCTGAAAAACCGAGAAAAGACAAGGGAGTGCGTTAGAGTTTGAAGTTTTGAAATCAAATTCTTTTGTGACCATCGGAAATACAAATGGGAAGACGCCCGAAACAGAAAATTTGATTCCAACACTTCTGACTCAACGTGTTCTTTTGGAAAAAATAGAAGTACGCATTATGTCTAATGTTTCTATAACGTTAAAGAATAAAAAGTTGAAAGAAAGACGTAAAAAAGAAGTGGCTGAGTATAAAGACCGTGTTCTTGAAATGACTAAACAGCGAGAAAACGAAAAGAAGACTCATGCTTCCACAGTGAAGGATCTCGACGATAAAGTTGCTGAACTAGAACGAGAGGTATAAGCATTCAGTGTCTCGTGATATTTTTACATTTCACACTGGTTTAACGTCCTTGAAAGACCTGAAACACTCCTAAATGTAGCGGGAAAATAGTGACTGTTTCCGCGTGTTATACATTAAGATGTTCACAAAATCCGAAAATTTTAACTGAGAAAAGAATTCTTTTGTAACCGTGGAGCATACGCCCTAAACAGAAAATTTGATTTCAACTTTTCTAACCCTAACGTGCTCTTTTGGAAAAAATAAAAGTACGCATTATATCTAATATTTCTATGGTTAGTATGGAATTCGAATTTTAAAATCTCATCGAAATAAACTTCAAGAGCACGTTAGTAACTGAATAGGAACACTTATATTCATCTTTTCTTTAAAAAACTGCCAACAATTGTTAACAGTGGTCAAAACCGACCCTATCTACACCAATCGAAAAGGCATTGTCTCTGTCGAAGAGTGGAGGCTAGCTACCCGGTGAGCACAACGAGTCTGCAATGGCATTTTGTTGTTTGCTGTTGATATTTGCTGTTTATTAGTCGTAATATCTTCGCTAATTATACCATAACGTGCATAGCTAATACGTCATGTAGTCACAAAATTCTAGTAAATTTATATATATTGAGGGTAGGTATTAATCACTACTTTTTTTCAAATTTTCTAGCTCCAACAGTATAAAGAACATGTTGTTTCGGTTGCTAAACAACGAGAAAACGAAAAGGAGACCCATGCCGTGAAAGTGAAGGAACTCGAAGATGAAGTAGCTAGGCTAGAACGAGAGGTAGGCATTCAGTGTCAACCTCGATCCCAGGACCTTTTCTTAAATTAGGAAAGGGAAAAGGCCCTGGCATCGGCTGGTCTATTTTGTAATCCCATTGGCTCATTCAAACTGTCAATTAAATCATTTAAGAGTATAGTTTATTCATAAAATACAACTGAAGAGAGATTTAAATCATTTAAACCCTTTGCTTAGTTTGTTTATGTAGCTTTAAATCACTTATTCGTTGCACTCTTCGTATAAAGTCATATACGTAGAGTATCCGTATGCTTCATTATCGGAATTTGATGAAGGTATTGGGACAACTTATGCATGCAACTTATGTAGTATCTTATTGGTTAAAAGAGGATCACGTGATACTGGTCACGAAATTCAAATGTTGACCACATGAGGCCATTAAAAGTATTTATGCCAACGTTTTAATGCCTGGCGGTGATAAAACCGTAAGTTATGCTTGTGTCATGTGAAAAGTTGTTTTTCGTGTTTTCAAACAGGTGGAAAGCGAAACAAGTTTGTTTTTTTCCGATTTTTATGTGCATTAAAAAACAGTTTTTGTCTTTTTAATTCTGTCGTTCACTTTCATACTTGATATAAATTAATAAATCACTTATTTACTGGGCCCTCGGGAAAGCAGTATGTTTTGAAATCCCTCGACGGTCTGGGTTCACAAAATGGGTATCCATGTGCTGCAATAGTTAAGTACGAAGCTTGAAAGCTGTACTCCAAATTCGCTTTATGAATATACAGCGTTTCTCAGAAGAAATATCACTCTAACGAAAAATTAAGATACTTGCAAACTCGAATATCATTATGGTATTTTGTTTTGTTGATTAGCATTGCTACTAAGCTGAAAAACATTCATCAAAGCATCACAGAATTGTTGCCTTAATTTTAATGTGAACAATGATTTTTCTCTATTTCCCAACTTGCGGCAAAAGGAAAATCAATGTTTAATCCGTACTCGATATGTACACCATTCTCGGTAGTAAGCTGAGCACAAACCAAGTTGCTATGAAAAGAAATAGATGCATTTCAGTGTAACTTTCCCAAAATTGAATTTTCGACGTGCAAAGTTTATGCAAATGCATTTCATTTTGCTCGTTTCTAACATTTTTGAAGCATAAATGCAAACCTTTTTTTCCCTTTCAATTACGGAGAGGCTAGGTAACATTGCCAACTGTTTTATCATTTCTTTTAATTGTGATTTGAATCAAAAGTGATTTTGTTGCTTATTATGTCACATTAGGGCCATTTATACGAGCGAAAATAAGCCGTGGCTTAAATAAGTCGCGGCTTAAATAAGTCGAGAACACAGCCTTTTATACGCTAGTTTTACTAAATTTATTAAAATAGCCCAAAACACTCGTATAAATAGACCATAACGAGGTCACCGAAGTTTTAAATACCATTACCATGACAACAAAAGGAAAATGGCTCGCGTTAGAAAAAAAGCTACACGACAGGCCTTTGGACTTGCCTTGGTCGCGATGGAAGCGTTTTTACGAGGTTTTCCCGCCTAAAATTGGCCGCGGCCAATTTAAGACGAGGCCCGAACCCTGGGCTAAAATTAGCCGCGGCGTATTTTAGTCGCAAAGAAATTGTACGTTTATTCAGACGTTCTCGACTTATTTAAGCCGCGGCCTACTTAAGCCGCGGCTTATTTTCGCTCGTATAAATGGCCCTATTGATCCACTTTGGAGATGATAGGAAAAAGTAAAACAACTGATACGTTTCATAGAAGTGTAAACAGTGCAATCCGGTGCGCTAAGGTGTGCAGACTTCCTTTGCGTGAATTTAAAACATAAAAACAAATATTACTTTAACGGCAACTGCTCTGTTGAAAATTATGGTATGTGTTTACGCTTCCACGACAATGTACTATATTTTTTAAAGACGGCATAAAACATTGTTTTTACTTCAAAATTTCGGGAGGCAATAGAAATGCTGGATATAATGTAATCTTTGTTACATTTTTTAGTTCAAGATTAGTGAAAAAAATCTTCGCGAAGTTCAGGAATTGAAAGAAAGACGTGAAAAAGAAGTGGCTGAGTATAAAGACCGTGTTCTTGAGATGACTAAACAACGAGAAAACGATGATAAGACTCATGCCTCAACATTGAAGGATCTCGAAGACAATGTTGCTGACCTAGATCGACAGGTAGGAATTCAGTGTCTCGTGATATTTTTACTAGAAACATTTCACACTGGTTTAACGTCTTTGAAAGACCTGAAACACTTCTGAATGTAGCGGGAAAATGGTAACTGTTTCTGCGTGTTATACAAACATGTTCACAAAATCTGAAAATTTTAACCGAGAAAAGACAAGGAAACGCTTTAGAATTAGAAGTTTTGAAATCAAATTCCTTTGTAACCATCGCGGAAATACAAATAAGCAAGACGCCCGAAACAGAAAATTTGATTCGAACACTTCTGACTCTAACGTGTTCTTTGGGAAAAAATAGAAGTACGCATTATGTCTAATATTTCTATAACGTTCACGTATGGAATTCGAATTTTAAAATGTCTTAAAAAATAAGCTTCAAGAACACGTTGTTAACTGAACACGAACACTTATATTCATCTTTTCTTTAAAAACTCCCAACAATTGCAAACAGTGGTATATAATGTAATCTTTGTTACATTTTTTAGTTGAAGATTAGTGAGAAAAGTCTTCGTGAAGTTCAGGAATTGAAAGAAAAACGTGAAAAAGAAGTGGCTGAGTATGAAGACCGTGTTCTTGAGATGACTAAACAACGAGCAAACGATGATAAGACTCATGCCTCAACAGTGAAGGATCTCGAAGATAATCTTGCTGACCTAGATCGACAGGTAGGAATTCAGTGTCTCGTGATATTTTTACTAGAAACATTTCACACTGGTTTAACGTCCTTGAAAGACCTGAAACACTTCTGAATGTAGCGGGAAAATGGTAGCTAACTGTTTCCGCGTGTTATACAAACATGCTCACAAAATCTGACAATTTAAGCTGAGAAAAGACAAGGAAACGCTTTAGAATTAGAAGTTTTGAAATCAAATTCCTTTGTAACCATCGGAAATACAAATGAGCAAGACGCCCGAAACAGAAAATTTGATTCCAACACTTCTGACTCTAACATGTTCTTTTGGAAAAAATAGAAGTACGCGCATTATGTCTAATATTTCTATAGATAACGTTAAAGTATGGAATTCGAATTTTAAAATGTCATCAAAAATAAGCTTCAAGAACACGTTGTTAACTGAATAGGAACACTTCTATTCATCTTTTCTTTAAAAAACTGCCAACAATTGCAAACAGTGGTCAAAACCGACCCTATCTACAACAATCGAAAAAACATTGTCTCCATCGAAGAGTGGAGGCTAGCTACCCGGTGAGCACAACGAGTCTAGAATGGCATTTTGTTGTTTGCTGTTGATATTTGCTGTTCATTAGTCGCCAATTGTACCATAACGTACATAGCAAATACGTCATGTAGTCACAAAATACTAGTATATTTATATATATTCATGAGGCTTGGTATTAATCACTACTTTTTTCAAATTTTCTAGCTCCAACGGTATAAAGAACATGCTGTTTCGGTGGCTAAACAACGAGAAAATGAAAAGGGGACCGATGCCTTAAAAGTGAAGGAACTCGAAGATGAAGTAGCTAAGCTGGAACGAGAGGTATGCTTTCAGTGTGTCACGATATTTTTACTGAAAACATTTTTTGCATTCGCACGTCTCTGAAACAGTCCTGAAGTGTTGCATGTACTCCACATATTTGTGACGTTACTCTGAGTCTATATAGATCCACGCAAGGCAAGCTGAACTACGGTAGGCTAACCAACTTTAAAATGCTATCCCACCCACTTCTCTGGCAAGCGCACATGGGTATTGACTTACGGACACTTGAAATTTGAATGCAGCTAATTCAAGAAATGCTGTTCTTTGCAAACCTTATTAAACTCTTAATCCATTCACAAATACTGTGATACAGTAGTTAAATAAGAAGCTTGAAAGCCGTGCTCCAAATTCACGTTATGAATAATTATAGAGTGTCAGTTTCAGAAAAAATGTTACTCTGACGAAAACTTAAATTTTATACTGTACTGTATTTTAAAAAAACCCGATTTAGACCTTGTTTTTGCAATACAAATGCTGAATATGTAATCTTTGTTACGGTTTTTAGTTGAAGACTAGTAAGAAAGAAGTGGTTGAATATAAAGATAGCGTTGTTGCGATGATTAAACAACGAGGAAACGAAAAGAAGACTCATGCCTCAACAGTGAAGGATCTCGAAGATAAAGTTGCTGACCTAGAACGAGAGGTATAAGCATTCAGTGTCTCGTGATATTTTTCTCAGTAGCTTAACGTCGTACCTTGGAACTTGAAACAGCCCTAAATGTAGCGGGTAAAATACTAACCTGCATGTGTAATACAAATATGTTTACAACTGGAACTTTGGTAGTAATATATCTTTTTATCTTTCAAAAAAACCAAAAACCATGTGTTCCCCAGATGGGTGCCACGAAACGAATTAATTTTATTCCACATTTTGTTAAAGGCTTGTCGATCTTTCATGAGATATTTACGTGACGTATTTTGGTATTTTTGAGTTCGTTCAATACAGTTGTTTTGTTATATAGCTGGTGACGAAGGACAGTGCTTTGAAGTCATCAAAGATAAAATACAAAAATAAAAAAAGAATTTATGATGATATGTGTAGAAAAATTGATCAATTAGAGGAGAATAATTCTATTACCGTAAGTAATATGTTGAGGTGTTTTCACCCTCTGATTGGACTTTTTAACAATTAGTCGCCGGGGGCGAGGTGATTACAAGCCTATATTCACTGAGTCGAAGGCGAAGTGATTACAGGCTTGTAATCAACGAGCCTGAGGCGACTAATTGTTTTAGCATAAATTTCCAGGTGTTTACGAATAATAATCGACTAAACTTTACAAAAATTTACAAATTTATTACTGTATAAAAAAAGAACAAAAAGCTTAAAGCTATAGTCACTGGTCAGTGACTATCGCTTCAGAGACAGTGAATCTTGACCAATCAGAAGGTAGGAAAATAAATAGTCACCTTGAAATTTATACTATTTTGCAATATCGGCTCGTACGATTATAGTTTGACCTTGCATTACAGTGTTTTTGTTCGTCTTCACCAGGGATATTTACAAGCACCTTTCAATGCTACCTGTACACGATAAATATTTATTCTTCCCGTTGCTAAATTACTCGTGTAAAAATTTCCCTAGAAAACCTAATCTTTTCTGAAGGACAAAAGTGAACCTCTAGGGGAAATAGTTTAGAACTGATAACGCTACCCACAGTGTTTTCAAAGAAAGTGTGGCATTCAAACATGATTTATGCCCCCACCCACGGGCGGGGGTGGTCAAATACCCCTCATATGCTCGACCTTTTCCCTCTCTGGAGCTTAACATTGATAAGTGCAAAATCTCTGCTAAGAAAATGGCATTCAAATGTTAATCAAACATGATTTTATTTTCTATTTTGTCAGTGTTTCTATTTTTACTGTGACACACTCTAGTATACCAGACGTGTGTGTATTTGCATGTTATCTCGTATACTTGAGCTTCATTGTTTTACCTGTCTTCATTAAGGCATTTCCCAATGGCGACCGCAAAGCATGTAAAGACACTGTGATTAGAAGTATCGGCCATGAGATACGGAACGAATAGTGCAAACAATCTTTGATTGAGGCTTTTCTTAGAGATACCGAGGCATCTTTGATATTTTCTTGTCCCAAATAATCTCTCTCCAAATAATCTCTAAATAATCCATTGATGCTTTGTGGTTTTTAATCCCGAAATGGCTTTTTGTATACGCAAATACAACTTTTATTATACTTTGTGCACATAGATGACTCGCATGAATGCAATGAGGGCTGAGTTGGCCGTACGGACAACCAGGTCAAACAACTTAAGGATATACAACTTCGTGCTTCAAGACCTGGTCAACAGACTTGAGAGCCGCGTGGAGGCTTCTGAAGAACGAGAGGAAGAATATCGTGTTTTACTAGGCGAGCTTCGGCAAGTGGTAGGTTCTGTAGTGTTTAGTGAACTCTGTGTATCACTGCTTCCAGAATGGCCGCAGAAATTTCCTTCCTAACGATCGCGAGCAAAGAGCCACGTGGACAAACGTCGTGAGTCACGTGAAAATCACGTGAATGTTTTTGATGCTCACGTAAGTGACACGAGGCTGGAAGTATAGAATGCTTTGTATCAAACTTGTATAGAACGTTTTGTATCTATGAGACTTATATAGTTCATTGTAATGATAATTTTGTGGTATTTTTAGCTGGATGATATACGAAACCCTCCACAAGCCGTTGATGCCAATGCACCAGATGTAAGTCTATATATGCGTGTTTATGCAAATATTGTTGAAACATCAGGTTGGCTTTACGTGAACATATCTACGCCCTACTCCAAACTATCTGCTACATCCATGAACATTATTTTAATGAAATAAACAATGCATGCCTGCTCAAACATACATATGCGTGCGGCAAAAAATGAACAGGCTGCTCAGTGTTAATGGAGAGACCATCGAACAATGTTATGCTGCCCGTTGTTCAATGTTGTCGACGATGATATTGTTCAGCGTTCTTATTGATTGATGGCGGGCTCAACAATGCTGAACAATACTGTTGACAACATTAAACAATGTGGGCAGCGCAACATTGCTCTAGCCTGTTTTCGTCGGCCCAAAACAGGTTGTTGATTTTTTGCCGTGTATATATTACAAAAAGATATACCTAGATTAAAACGTAAAAGAATGTTCAAGGAAGTAGAGCATAAGTAATCTACAAAAAGTCACGGAAACTGCGAAGTAGAAGCAAAGCAGTGAACTCGTCAGCCAATTGAAATCGTAGTAATCTGTTGTTTTTTAATTTTTTATAATTAGATAAATAATCCACAGATGCTTCAAGAAGCCATTCTTCCCCAAAATGTAAGTGTAGAGTATTTAACACAAACAGAAATGCGCAAGCTGTAGCTGTTATACTGTGCGATCATCGAGCCGATACGAGGATGCGTCCGCATCGCTTGCTCCGGCTTGATGCTAGTAAAGCCCGTTTTCCACTGGGCGAATTTGTTCGCGCGACGCGAAGCGAAAACAAGAATTCGGCAACGTGATTGGTTAACATTGGTTAGCGAAAAAATTCGCCGCGAACAAGTAAGAACCGTTCCTACTTTTTTCTCTGTTCGCGCGAACAAATTCGCCAAGTGGAAAACGGGCTTAAGTCTGCTGCAAGCTCTCGCCAACCTTGATGCAAATTACTGTCAAGACTTATTTGAATCTTCAAATATCAAGTCTCGCAGGCTTTGGGCAACTTGATGACAAATTACAAATTTGTATTCAGCCGCTAAAATCCACAATTGTCAACAAGTCAGTGCCGTTTCTGGCTGTGTATCACGTGCATGGTGGTCTAGTGTATACCACAGGTATTTTGTGTTTGAACTACCTGAAAAAGATATCCCAAACGTGGTGGTCCTGTGTAGGTAGTGTTCTACAATAAGCTGTCATGGTTTGTGTCTGTACTATCTGAAAAAGATATCTCAAACGTGGTGGTCCTGTGTAGGTAGTGTTCTACAATAAGCTGTCATGGTTTGTGTCTGTACTACCTGAAAAAGATATCTCAAACGTGGTGGTCCTGTGTAGGTAGTGTTCTACAATAAGCTGTCGTGGTTTGTCTGAACTACCGTGGTGGTTCAATGTAGGTAGCATTCTACAATAAGCTGTCGTGGTTTGTCTGAACTACCGTGGTGGTTCAATGTAGGTAGTATTCTACAATAAGCTGTCGTGGTTTGTGTCTGAACTACCTGAAAAAGATATCTCAAACGCGGTGGTTCAATGTCAGTAGTATTTTACAATAAGCTGTCGTGGTTTGTGTCTGAACTTTCTGAAAATAATATCTCAAACGTGGTGGTCCAGTGTAGGTAGTATTCCACAATAAACTGTTGTGGTTTCTGTTCAATAGTGAAACAAACTAAACTAACATAAAAATATTTTTCCACAGGCAATTTTGTTATTACGGTGTGAATTCGTTTCCGGGAGTGCTTCCCCACTCTAAAATTGTGACAACATTTTCAGGTGAGTTCCCCATAAGAGTATTGCTCTTGGAGCAAATCTCAGTAATTGCAAAAATGCGGGGTCTTTTATGTGAATGTGCATTTTTAAACAAAAAGACAAGTAAGGATACCTATCAGAATGTGTCTTAAATAGTTTCTATCAAACCCGCGTGACCAGTAACGGCCCTGGACATATTCATAACTTCGGCCACCTCTGGGTCCCTGAACAGTGCAGAATTCCCGGTATTTGTTAAGAACATTTGAAAAAATTGTTAAGAGCATTGGAGGAAAATCAGGATAACAACAGGAAATTACGTTTTGAGGGAATGAAAGAACTTGTTCCAAAATCTTTTATAACTTTTTTGTCCCGTGAGCACTCCGGACTCTGGGTATTATGCTTTGCTTTCTTTAGTTTTTGCTATCTTTACCCTACTGGAACTGAATGTAGTTTTTTCATCAGGAAAATTCAAGAGTTGCAGAGGCGATTATCATCAAATGTCAAGCACAAACGATAGCGGTTTTGTAGACATGCAATTTCATATTCGCTGATATTAATTGGTTCTGCTCAGCACCATAAATCTGAGTTATGTTTTAGTCTGTTATAAATTGTCGTATATGGTTTATCAATCCTCTCATGAAGGGTCGTCTCGATGTTTTAATACTTTGCTCTATATATGAACACCCGCAAAGTGTCGGGGTTTTTTGTGATGCCAAATCATGAACCTGCTTAAAATGACTAAAGTTTGTTGGGTGGATATATACATGACACAGCTTTTGATCACATTCGCACTTTCATACTTTAGATCTTTTTTACCAGGTCTACAACCCCAGTGAAATTGAACATTTTACCACTCTTTGTCTGCTTTTGTTAGAGAGTTTTTTGAAAGAACATTTTTGAAACCGATACCTAACCCAGTTTGACGGTGTGGTAAGATTTTTCAGCAACTTAGGTTTCCAAAAGTGAGAACATTGGGTTTATTTTGAAACGACAATCAGAGGCTCTTTCAAGATTAAAAATAGATACGGGCAGATATAAATATCCCAGGTAGCTGAATGCATACTGTTTTCTATTAAACGAAGTATGAGCTTTTATATGAAACGATATAAAAAATGTTGCAGGTTTTAAATTTCTTTCTAAGATTTCGAGCGTTTTGTGGTTCATTAACTCGACGGGTTACTCATATTTGTAGGGAAAAGTATTTCGCGGCGGCCCTTGTTTCTGCTCATATTTCGGCTGGGCATGAAAATAACGCAATATGCGTCAGGAGAAATTACAGTTGAATAGATTGACAGGTTTAAAATATATGTGTATGCCGAATATTTTTTATCCAACGGCATTAAGGATCGTTTTGGCTGGATTCTGATCTTACAAGGCCATGCAGGCGTGTTTCGTGACACCCCTCCCCTGTTTTTCGGCTCATCAGGCTGTGTCTCTCTCGTTTGCTGTACTCGTTTGCATTATCCAGTCATCAAGGAGACATTTGCAGACATGATGCTCTTAGCTATTCCAGTATAGTTCGACTGTAATTTTATCTTGACGTTTTTGCATGGATGTACAGTCGATGAATGTTCAGAGCTATTTAGTAGTCGATGAATGTTCAGAGCTATTTAGCAGTCGATGAATATTCAGAGCTATTTAGCAGTCGATGAATGTTCAGAGCTATTTAGCAGTCGATGAATGTTCAGAGCTATTTAGTAGTCGGTGAATATTCAGAGCTATTTAGTAGTCGGTGAATATTCAGAGCTATTTGGTAGTCGGTGAATGTTCAGAGCTATTTAGCAGTCGATGAATGTTCAGAGCTATTTAGCAGTCGATGAATGTTCAGAGCTATTTAGTAGTCGGTGAATATTCAGAGCTATTTAGTAGTCGGTGAATGTTCAGAGCTATTTAGTAGTCGATGAATGTTCAGAGCTATTTAGCAGTCGATGAATGTTCGGTGAATGTTCAGAGCTATTTAGTAGTCGATGAATGTTCAGAGCTATTTAGCAGTCGATGAATGTTCGGTGAATGTTCAGAGCTATTTAGCAGTCGATGAATGTTCAGAGCTATTTAGCAGTCGATGAATGTTCAGAGCTATTTAGCAGTCGATGAATATTCAGAGCTATTTAGCAGTCGATGAATATTCAGAGCTATTTAGTAGTCGCTGAATGCTCAGAGCTATTTAGCAGTCGATGAATGTTCGGTGAATGTTCAGAGCTATTTAGCAGTCGATGAATGTTCAGAGCTATTTAGCAGTCGATGAATGTTCAGAGCTATTTAGCAGTCGATGAATATTCAGAGCTATTTAGCAGTCGATGAATATTCAGAGCTATTTAGTAGTCGGTGAATGTTCAAAGCTATTTAGTAGTCGGTGAATGTTCAGAGCTATTTAGTAGTCGGTGAATGTTCAAAGCTATTTAGTAGTCGGTGAATGTTCAGAGCTATTTAGCAGTCGGTGAATGTTCAAAGCTATTTAGTAGTCGGTGAATGTTCAGAGCTATTTAGTAGTCGGTGAATGTTCAGAGCTATTTAGTAGTCGGTGAATACTCAGAGCTATTTAGTAGTCGGTGAATGTTCAAAGCTATTTAGTAGTCGGTGAATGTTCAAAGCTATTTAGTAGTCGGTGAATGTTCAGAGCTATTTAGTAGTCGGTGAATGTTCAGAGCTATTTAGTAGTCGGTGAATATTCAGAGCTATTTAGTAGTCGGTGAATGTTCAGAGCTATTTAGTAGTCGGTGAATGTTCAGAGCTATTTAGTAGTCGGTGAATATTCAGAGCTATTTAGTAGTCGGTGAATGTTCAAAGCTATTTTGTAGTCGGTGAATGTTCAGAGTTATTTAGTGGTCGATGAATGTTCAGAGCTATTTAGCAGTCGATGAATATTCAGAGCTATTTTGTAGTCGATGAATGTTCAGAGCTATTTAGCAGTCGATGAATGTTGAAAGCTATTTAGCAGTCGATGAATGTTCAGAGCTATTTAGAAGTCGATGAATGCTTAGAGCTATTTAGTAGTCGATGAATTTTTACAGCTGTTTGCCAGTCATTGAATGTTCACAGATTGTTTTGCTTTTCACGCCCTTGTCATACACGTTTTATATACCAACACCGCGGTCAAGCGCATGCGCGAAGATACAAAAATGGCGGGAAACGGTCGACCAAAACAATGAAAACAAATAGCCCGTGGAAAAAGAAAGCACTTTGTATAAGGAATGGGCCGAAAATTTTGTTTATATATATGTAGATGTATATATTCAAATGTCCAGCACCGTCATGTTCATGGTTTAGTACTTTTTATTTGTGAGTACAGCTGTAACGCTTGACGTTATAAGCTGTCCAAACATTCATAGCCGAGGGTCTACTTTTATAAGTAAAAAAAAGTTGAAAGAGTTAAAAAAAGGTGAAGATTCTATAAGCCGGTTCACGCGATGGGACATGTGGCCTGTCGCATCGTGTGAGCGCGCCTTATGAATCTATCACTAGAACAGCCTGTTTGCAGGCTAGGACAAGGGCGTGTCAGGATTATGGGGCGGAGAACACGATGATAAGCCATAATGATTATTGTATTATAATTCTTATGAATTCTAAACCATCTCTTCTATTATTAATCATGGTTTGTTTGATTGAATTATTACGATAGATTGTAATTATGAGTAGGCAATAACATTTGAATATTTAGGATCATTAGAATTAGAATTGATTGATTGTAGATATATTCAAATGTTTGTAATATGTGCGCCTACTAGATCTGTAATCAGTATAAATGATTGGTGGTAATTAGTAATTAATCACCGTAAACTACAAGTATGTAGTGTCAATTAGAGACAGGGGCCATTTGACTTTTAAGGACAGGGCTTGGAAGATTTGGTGCATACAAAAAGGATATCCCCCTCCCTCCCCACCCAATTTATTTTTTTGCGGTTTGCCTATTTCAGGTTGACACGAGTTTCAACACAAGAGTGATTCTAAGTGATTTATGCGCTTTTGCAAACGCGTCAATCTGTTTTCGAAAACTTTATAACTGCTCAGCTCAGCTAAAAAGCTTTGTATTTCCTGTAGTCCAGTTCATAGTACATAGCTATGACACCGTTTCAATTGTCTTAAAAGTCGTCTAAAGAACTTTAAACATTTGTTTGAGTTTATAATTTTAAAGCACTGGCTCAGGTGATAACCGCCTCGACCTCCTTAAGCAATCTATTGTTTGCAGAATTATACTAGTGTACTATTCTAAATGCTGTCACATGATTGGCTACTTTACTCGCTATCTATTTCTCGATAGATACAATAAATTTCCTAGTGCACCTTTTTTTATTTCAGAGACAATTTGTGATACTTGCTAACCAAATGGCCTAAAATGAATTTTTGTATATCTGACTCTACTAATTAACAATTAGATTACGAACTCAAGATTTCTACGCGGTGATAGATAGCGAGACAGTAGCCAATCAAATTACACCATTTGCAATAGTATGCTAGTATGATTCTACTAATTATTATTAGATTACTCCCTCTTAATTCTATGCGGTGATAGTTGATTTAAGCTTCGCCCTCATCAGCTATCACTGCATAGAAATTTCGAGCTCGTAATCTAATTGTTTATCATTAATCATTATGTATTTCTTCAGCAAATGTGCACTGCATGGAATATAAATTGTCGATATATACCAATTTGAAAAGCAGCACTTTCTTTGAATTTTTTCCGCTAGATCTTGATCATTTTTTATTCCTTTTGTCCAAGAGTCGCCTACCCCTTAAAGGTCAAATGGTCTGCCTCTTGGCTGCTTTTTGTGCAATCAGAACGTAAATTTGTAGTATACTGTATACAGGCTCGGGCTGCTAGTTTTTGGCCGGATGGCAAAGAAGCTAGTGATGCTGTGTGCCTATCATTAGTTTAGAAAATATGTATCATTTAGGTAATTTCACAAATAAAAGTTGTTACTTGTATTTTTATGTGCTGTGTTCTGATCAGTAACTTGTACTTGTTTTTGTTGTTTTCTGGCAATTTTGAATAAATTATCGCATATACCTTTGGCCCTCGACCAAAGGCATGACGCTGCATGGTATGATGTTTTATGCCATACATATAGAGATTTACGCGAAGTAAACGGGTGAAATAAAAATCGTATTTTCACTGTGGAGAAGCGAATAAGCGTTTTCATTGGCCGTACGATTTTTTTCACTAGTGAAAATTTATCGTATCAGCATTTTGATTGGCTATACGGTTTTTCTCACTAGTGAAGAAAATCGTATCGTTATTTTGCTCACAACATGGCCGGGGTTGGGGAAGGAGCGAAATGGTATTTGGCCTTTATGTCTAAAAGAAGAAGAGTTTAATTCTCCAATAAAAAACATGAAACGGAAAAAAGAAAAGCTTTGACTCGCTATTTAGGCCAAATAACGGAGAAACAAATGGTATGATTCTGTTTTGAGAGTTCAATATTTTGTTTCGACATTGTTCGCCTTTGACAGGTTTCCAGTTTTAAAATAATCTTTATATGTTTGGCTCGTTTGTACGATTTTTATTATGCACTTGTTGTGAAAGACGCACTCGCCAACCATGCCGTAATCTCTATATATATAATAAACGTAAAAGCGTTTATTACCGGCGTATAAAACACCGAAAGGTGTGGTGAAAAACAAGGCTAGCCGCGTTTTTTACACGCACTTTGAGGTGTTTTGTACGTTGGTGATAAACAATTTCGAGTTTATTATATTGCATCGCAAACCAGGGCCTTTTTTAAGAAATTGCCCGTGGGGGGGGGGGGGGGCGGTGTACATAAGGGACCTTTTGGTAATGACCGAAGGGACCAGCAAATTGTGGGATATGCTGACATAGTTTCTATATTTATTATTGAATGAAAAATATTTTTAAAATGTTACGATCAGTTATTATTAGTTAACATTTTCGCTCATCAACGCACTGTTTTTTGTCTAATATATCGTTAACAGCGAGGAGCTGACAACATTAAAGTAACAACATGACAACTTAGTGGGGGGCCAAAATTCATCAGTGGGGGGGGGGCAAAGGAGGGGGTGGGGGTCCTTGCCCCCCCCCCACGTATATAGTTAAAAAAGGCCCTGTCGCAAACAAACTTGAATTTAGCAAGAAATTTGACGCGAAAGTTGAGTTAATTTATGGGCGTTTATTACCGTAGTATCAAGACAACGATATGGTGGTGATTTCAAAAACTGGTTGCTATGCTATGCGTTGCTAGGGAGAACCTAAAGTTGAAAAACTCCTATATGATGGGTAATATGGTCACGGTGTTGGTGAATTGATTAAAGAACTGATATAAATTAAGTTCGTACAACTCCATTGCAACCATAGTACATATCTATGATTACAACCCACTGGTACGAAAGCAAACATGACGTCATATCAGTTTGATCAAAACAAGCTGAGTGAAAGTGAAAGTGAAAGTGTGGCGCAGTGTTGCAAGTAAACTAAAAAACACTGTTTTCGCACATAATTCGTAAAAGCAGCTTTTTATTTTGGAATTACCGCATCGAATCAATATTCATTGCTTTAGGAAGGTGGATCTACCTTTAAAACGTTGAACATTGAAGCAGTTTTAGAGCGTCGAGTCTCGACAAGTACGACAACGTCAACAATTGAACGATGCATACAGGTCCACAATCTCATTCGGCGGACTCCAGCTCAACGCAAGAAAATGCGGTAAAGTCTAATCACTAATATCTCATTTGTATTTACTTAATTTTGTATTCTTTTTAAATGTTGACATGCAAAACCGAAAATACAGTAAAGTTTCAGTTTTAAGTTTCGGTTTTGCCTTATTGTCCGAACGACATATATATGGCTGAGCCATATATATGTCGTGGCTGCCGCCTATGCATAAATGTCAGATTCACTTCCACCTAGGCAACCTGACAGAAATTACCGATATTGGTCCGCTAGCTAATAAATTTTGTGCATAAATATTTATCATGAAGTGATATTGATATTGACCCTGATTTCACTGATACATAACGGTGTTCTGTGGTTTTAAAAATTGAAATGGTTATAAGTAATAATATAACTGAGTTTTTTGTCTTTCAAACGTTTGAGCTGGTTCAAACTTCGTTTCAATCACTGAAATACATTTAGACTTGAGCACATTTAGACTAGAGCACATCATTATTCAAAAATATGCCTTGTACACGAAATTGCCAAGATTAGATTGTTACAAACATTAATTTTTTGTAAGAATAGTGAAAGAATGGAATGCCTTGCCTTCCCAGGTTGTGGAAGTTGATAATGTATCAAAATGTAAATGTCTTCTTAGGACACATATGAACATGTTTTGTTGAGGAACAAATTCAAAACAAATTCTATAATATACTAAATGCTGTAAATATCTCATATTGTAATTTATTATTATATTATAATAATTATTATAGTTATATAAGGGAACTATGGGGTTAACCTTCAGAATCTCTTGCAAGGACCTTGATACATTCTTCTTTAAATATATAGGATTTTATATGTTTTTTAAATAATTGTATTAGGGTGCCTTGAATATATATTTTCATTGATTGATTGATTGAGAATTCACTGTGCATGCCACAAGCATAACAATTTTTAAATCCTCATGATAACTTGACTGGACTGTTTGAAGGGTGTTATTATAGTTTTTCAGTTATACGGTTTTAGCCATGTTTTCAGTTATACGGTTTTAGCCATGTTTTCAGTCTGTATTTTGGTTATATCCACTTATCCAGTCAATTTTTATGGTTTCCAGTTAACTGGAAACATGCGGTCACTTACATAGTGTGGCATGAAACTCAGAGTAGAATATATATATATATACATATATATATATATATATATATATATATATATATATATATATATATATATATATATATATATATATATATATATATATATATATATATATATATATATATATATATATATATATATATATAGTAAAATATAAACAATTTGTGAATCATATATAGACACAGTGCCCAATACAATAGTAGAGCAAATAAGAATAGGATTAAAACAAACTTGAAATATTACATTTAGATTTTAATTCACTACAAATTTGTTTCGTATAACAGGCAGAACCCTGTTACACTCATCAGGTGAATTTGAATATTAGCGCGTTTGGTTGCCTAGGATATACTATATACATGCTTGACGTCAATAGCTTGAGATTAAGAAGGTTATGTTACATTGTTATCTGTTAAGAAATCACTTATAGCTCAAGAGGAATTTATTCCAGTGTCTACATTTAGATAAAAGTTCCTTTCTAGAGTTCAGAGAGGCAAGGTTAGGGTGGTATATTATAATATATTTCTCATGCAAACACAGATGGCATCGTTTGGTTTTGTTCAAATAGCTATTGCATATTGCAAGTGCCCGGCCTCCACTTAATTGAGTATTTTACATTCTTATGGTTGAGATTCCAAACATGTTTACTCAGCTCTGTGGCGTGCTTGTATTTTGCATTTCGGAAAGAGCTGGTGTGGCCGTTATATCTCGTCTTAAATTGGCACTCTGTATGTCTTACGTAAGTTTCTTGCTCGTTTCTTGCTTTGTTTTATATATGCTAATATGCTCTGGTCTTCCATTGAGCACTCTGGCAAGTGTTGTTATACTTTACTCAACGTATTATTCGTCATAATATATATATATGTGTGTGTGTGTGTGTGTGTGTGTGTATATATATATATATATATATATATATATATATATGTATATATGTATATATATATATATATATATATATATATATATATATATATATATATATATATATATATATATATATATATATATATATATATATATATATATATATATATATATATATATATATATATATATATATTTAGAATTATAGTAAATTGTACGCAGTGAAATAGATAAAGATAGAATAAAGTGTAACTGCGTTAATATAGACATATACCCGTTTCTTGTCATACTTCAAGCTAAACCAATAATGATAAAATTGTGTAATGCCTTCCACTCACCAGCTACTGTCATTACGGCAGCCCGAGCCCTTGTGACACTCGGAGGCGGTTTAGAAGGTGAAAGACTACACAAACACAAGTTTAAGGAGATTTTATTCAATGAGTAATCACGGTTCAACGCGTAAACATCACATGCATGCCACACAACTCATTTCATCGTCGTTACATGTGCACTGTGCGTTACAAGTGACTATGTAGGCTTTTGCCTACTATACGAAGCAAATTTGTAGTAAATAAAACCTATGAAGTAACTCAAAGTTGTTTTATCTATTTATCTATATATATATATATATATTGTGTAATAAAACTATTGTGTGCAAATTGTTTCCTAATTGCTTTTTAATTGTCCGGTGGTATTTCTTTGACGTTGGAAAGGAGGAATTTGTTTCTGTGACGACATGTCGAAAGAATTTCGCTTCTTTTGTTCAGCAAGTTCTCTTTGTTGTGAAAGATAATGTAGAATTTCTCTGTAACGCAGAGGTTGCAAGTTTTTGAACCGTTTCTATCGGTTGAAGCTTTGTCTAGAATTGACCATTCGATGTTTACTTCTTCTATGTTTCTGTCCCTCAAGTCCCAGATATACTTTGAAAGTTCCGTTGCGTTCGCTTTTGTAGGGTAGCGTAGTGAGTTTCTGTGTTTGTAGAGCCTGTCCTTAAACGACCTTTCCGTGAGCCCAATGTAGTTTTTCTCCTCGTTGTTCTTGTTGTTGCTGACTTTAGCCATGTATATGACGTTCTCTGTTAGGCATTCGCCTTTCAGGGGGCAGATCTCTTTCTTTCTACAGTTGCATTCAGTGGTGGTGGTGGTGTGTTGGTCTTGGAGGATTCTTTTGTTGTGGGCCTTAATGACGCTTGCGGTGTTTGACATGCAGCTGTAGCTGACCTTGACGTTGTTTCTATTAAGGGGGTCCAATAGTAAAAAAAATTTTTGTGTGTTTTAATGCTATGCAGTTCATCTTTGGTCAGGTGTTAGGACATGGTACCACAAACATAAAAATAAGTTTTTCAAAGTTACCATTGCCATGGTTACCATGTTAATTACTCCCTGATGGTGAAAAATCCATATATTTGTAAACATGATATCTCAACAACTATGAATGATAAAAATCTAAAATAACTTTATTTTAGTAGTATATCACATGCGCTTGGAGATGAACCAGAACTATGGTGATTGAGGCAAAAATAAATTTTTTGCGGACAAAATATTGAAACTAGATATTATCGAGATGATACTGACTATCATAACTTGCATGCTATTGCAAATATTTTTATGATTCTGGTTCATCTCCAAGAGAATTTAACACAGAACATGCACTGAAAGTTTGAAGTCAATAGCTTACATACTTTTTGAGATATTGCGCATGCAATAATGGCGATTGGTGGTTTTCGGCAATTTGAGAAAAACTGCTTTAAAGTTTTTGCATGCATTAGAATAACATTAATCAAACAATGCTATGGAAAAGCCCACAATAGGGTAAACCAATTGCATACCATTATTTGCTCTGGGTAAAATCATGGTTTTACCCTAACACGGTGTAGAATTTGCTGAATTTCTCCGTTTATAATTCATTTTGTTGTTTGAAATTTTGTATATGTTTAGAGAACGCCGTTAACAATATTTTGTAAAATTTTTGAAAACCGAGGAATTTTGAAATTATTTACTGTTGGACCCCCTTGAATGCCTTGTGTAGATTATGGTTGACGGGGAAGTGCTTGTCCACGAGTTGAAGGAATTTTTTTGCTATGTTTGTCTTGACGTTCATGCTGTACGGGGGGTTGAACCATATCACTTTTCGCTTTCTTTTCTGGCTTTCCTGCTTGGCTGCTGTCTCAGGTGGTTGGAATTCGATTTTTTCTCGGTATCCACTGGCTTTCAGGGCGTCGTTGTAGTACGGTGCGGCTTGATCAAATATTTCTTTAGATGACGAAATTCCGGAAACGCGTTTGCTGATATTTTTGGGTAGCTGTTTAAGGATACTTGGTGGGTGGTTTGAGCTTGCATTAATGTAGAGAGGGTTGTCGTTAGGTTTTCGGTATGGTTTGTAAGATTCATTACCGAGGTCAAGGGTTACAACGAGGAAGTTTACTGTTTTTCCTTCCCATCCTGCAAGAGAAACTCGGCAATCCAAACATCGGTCTATATCGAGATAACGGACTAGGAGCCATGCACAACCTCAACGCACGCGCCTCAGACCGAAAACGAAAGGACATCACCGAGACCTTCAAGAATCTTGGACTAAAAATAACAATAGAAGCCAGTTTAAAAACAGTAAACTTCCTCGATGTAACCCTTGACCTCGGTAATGAATCTTACAAACCATACCGAAAACCTAGCGACAACCCTCTCTACATTAATGCAAGCTCAAACCACCCACCAAGTATCCTTAAACAGCTACCCAAAAATATCAGCAAACGCGTTTCCGGAATTTCGTCATCTAAAGAAATATTTGATCAAGCCGCACCGTACTACAACGACGCCCTGAAAGCCAGTGGATACCGAGAAAAAATCGAATTCCAACCACCTGAGACAGCAGCCAAGCAGGAAAGCCAGAAAAGAAAGCGAAAAGTGATATGGTTCAACCCCCCGTACAGCATGAACGTCAAGACAAACATAGCAAAAAAATCCTTCAACTCGTGGACAAGCACTTCCCCGTCAACCATAATCTACACAAGGCATTTAATAGAAACAACGTCAAGGTCAGCTACAGCTGCATGCCAAACGCCGCAAGCGTCATTAAGGCCCACAACAAAAGAATCCTCCAAGACCAACACACCACCACCACCGCTGAATGCAACTGTAGAAAGAAAGAGATCTGCCCCCTGAAAGGCGAATGCCTAACAGAGAACGTCATATACATGGCTAAAGTCAGCAACAACAAGAACAACGAGGAGAAAAACTACATTGGGCTCACGGAAAGGTCGTTTAAGGACAGGCTCTACAAACACAGAAACTCACTACGCTACCGTACAAAAGCGAACGCAACGGAACTTTCAATATCTGGGACTTGAGGGACAGAAACGTAGAAGATGTAAACATCGAATGGTCAATTCTAGACAAAGCTTCAACCCATAGGAACGGTTCAAAAACTTGCAACCTCTGCGTTACAGAGAAATTCTACATTATCTTTCACAACAAAGAGAACTTGCTGAACAAAAGAAGCGAAATTCTTTCGACATGTCGTCACAGAAACAAATTCCTCCTTTCCAACGTCAAAGAAATACCACCGGACAATTAAAAAGCAATTAGGAAACAATTTGCAAACAATAGTTTTAATGACAGTCGCCGCAACGTAGACTATAAAAATAGGTACGCTATGCGTACATGTATCTGCGCAATGCGCATTATTCTAACGCTGGATATTATACCCAGCCTTCTGTTTAGATTCTATGTGATTGTGACGTACAAGTGAAAAGGTCAATTGCAGCCTAAAAAAGTGAATAGTAAAGTACTTATTTGTCTATACCAATTAGGTATATACCAACTGATATTCAGGTCGTTGCAAAAATGGTGATGCATGTAGAGTAAACAGGAAATTACGCATTGCTAAACTCGCTAAGAGTTTTTTTTCTTCGATATGTGGTTAAGATAAAAAATTATGCATAAGGTCATTAAGGTGTACAGGGTGCTGAATATACATGAGACATAAGTTCTAAATTCTAGAAACTGTGGTGAAACACGAAACATTCCAGAAACAAAATATACAACTTAATTCAAACAATATAAGAAATATTAAACTAGTAATTCAAAGATGAGTATTATTAAAAATTATATTTTTTACATATAATATCACAGATATAATTCTAGTTTTTTCCATAATATATGATGACGGTACATGTGCCAATATTACTCAACAAGAGTTCACAAAATTCCACAAACAAATACAAGTTCTATAATTGTAAAATAACAAATGTTTATTGAGATACGTTATTTGTCGCCTGCCTGTAGGACGATAGCAGATGTTACATAAAATATTAGATAAAAATTTGGCACCACATTTATAGGCATATTCTACAGTAGTCATAAACAAATTGTTGACAAAGTGCGATGCAATTTCAGTCCATGTAAAGCAAATAACATAGCAAACATTCTTAATGATAACAACAAAACCATACATAAAGACACGTACTGTACTCAGATAGCATTAAAACAGATAATCCCAAACACTAAACTGTCTAAACACTTTCATGAATATTTCGCTAAACAACGACTGAAATACATCAATTTAAACCACGGCACTTTTTTTGACCATTCCTGTACACCATACATACTAAAACGTTCGAATAACTCACCTCAACGAACCACAATCGCCTCATATATTAGTGTTAAAATCAGTGGTTAAAACGCGCTCATAGTACATGCAGCTAGCGACAGGAATTGCGGCGGCCGCTCATTGGTCAATAAATATAGTTCCATTACGTATCATAAATTAATTATATCAAAGTGGACTTAGACGTAAGCGTATTGTTTTGCTAATATTAAACTTTACTAGCAAAAGGTATTATATTTAAGACTATTCTCACTCACTGGGACTGTATCTACTTCACCAAATTTAGCTAAAGCGCGAGGCCGAAGGGCGAGTAATAATGATTGTCGCGCTACGCGCTCCCTCTTTAGCTAAATTTGGTGAAGTAGATACAGTCCCAGTGAGTGAGAATAGTCTTAAATATAATACCTTTTGCTAGTAAAGTTTAATATAGCAAAACAGTACGCTTACGTCTAAGTCCACTGTGATATAATTAATTCATGATTACGTAATGGACTATATTTATTGACCAATGAGCGGCTGCCGCAATTCCTGTCGCTAGCTGCATGTCTCATTAGTTTCAGCCGCCATTTTGTTTAGCCTGCGAATCTCTATCACGGGCGTTCTGTACCGTGTGAGGTACAAATTCCGGTGTTAACACACACACAGACACACAAGGTGATAACCATATATCTGCTGCGCAGATACAAAAATAGGTACGCTATGCGTACATGTATCTGCGCAATGCGCATTATTCCAACGCTGGATATTATACCCAGCCGACTGTTTAGATTCTATGTAATTGTGACGTACAAGTGAAAAGGTCTATTGCAGCCTAAAAAAGTGAATAGTGAAGTACTTATTTGTCTATACCAATTAGGTATTTACCAATTGATATTTAGGTCGTTGCAAAAATGGTGATGCATGTAGAGGAAACAGGAAATTACGCAATGCTAAACTTGCTAAGAGTTTTTTTTCTTCGATATGTGGTCAAGATAAAAAATTATGCATAAGGTGTACAGGGTGCTGAATGTACATGAGACATAAGTTCTAAATTCTAGAAACTGTGGCGAAACACGAAACATTCCAGAAACAAAATATACAACTTAATGCAAACAATAAAGGATAATAATAATAGGATAGAGGATAATAATTTAATTTTGCCACAGATATCAATTTTATATACAAGATGTTTATATAATAGTAATATTGTTAATTTGAATAATAAATATAGTAAATATGTGCGTATCATTAAGTAGATATCGATGGCAAGGAGGCATCCAGAAACCATAGGGCTTGTAAGTAGGATGTCTCCTTGTAGCAGTAGCAGCGGAAAATAATATGAATCATAAAAGTTAAATTAGTTTAAAAGCGGTCAGAAAAAAATATTTAAAGATTTAGCAAATATTTTAAAATTCTATTCCTGAAGCAATTTATCGTCTGTGCACCTCTAACAAACTCTGGGAGAGAATTCCACAATTTGGGACCTTGAAATAAAATGGTGAACTGCTTTATATTAGTTCTACATGCATGAGCTCGGTATGAACTCGCATTTCTAGTATTATAATCATGGATTTCAATGTTGGTTGTAAAAAGATTACGAAAAGAAGATGGTAGTAGCTGACTATGGTAAGAGAACATAAATTTGCCAATATGGAAAGCATTAAGCTGATATATGCTGAGTATTTTTAATTTACTAAATAGTGGAGCAGTATGCGCCCGATAATTTGAATTGGTCAATACTCTGACAATTCGCTTCTGTAATAGAAATATACGACTTAAATTGGAAACATAGGTCGAGGACCAAGCAGTGTTACAATAGGAGAGGTATGGATAGATTAATGTATAATACAGGGACAGTTTAGTACTAGCTAACAGATAAAAACGGGCTCGGTAAATTATGCCGATAGACTTAGAAATCTTTTTACAGACATGACTAATATGAGGCTTCCAGGTAAGATTTTCATCCAAAAAAACACCTAGAAATTTAACCCTCGATTTGCGAGTAATACATTTATTATCAAGTAAGAGAGATATATCATAAGAACTTTTCTTATGTCTGGAGTGGAAGATAACATACTCAGTTTTGTCAATGTTAACAGAAAGTTTATTTGCTCTCATCCAAGAACCAATGTTTTGTAATGCCTCGTTTAAGACTGCAGCTAGCACCTTGGGATCAGAATGAGAGTAACATATGCTTGTATCATCAGCAAATAACAAGGGTTCAACTATACGAGAGGCATTTGGGAGATCATTTATATATAGGATAAAAAAGAGGGGGCCTAAAATCGAACCTTGCGGCACACCACATTGAGTGATCAAATGACTAGAAGTAACATTATTATATTGAACATATTGTTTACGGTTTTGAAAATAGCTTTTGATCCAATTTAGTGCAACTCCGCGTATGCCATAGTTTTCAAGCTTGAAAAAAAGTATATCGCGATTTAAAGTGTCAAACGCTTTTAACAAATCTAGAAATACACCAATAGAAATTTTGCTTTGATCAATATCAGTTGCTATTTTATTTACTAAATGAGTAAGAGCATGACTAGTTGAATGTTTGGTACGAAAACCAAACTGTAAAGAATACAAAATTTCAAATCTTTGTATAAAATCAAGCAATCGATTATACATAATTTTTTCATAAATTTTAGAAAAACTTGACAAAATCGAAATAGGTCTATAATTCGTAAATATATCTACATCACCAGCTTTGAAAATAGGAATTATTTTAGCCGTTTTAAGGTTATTTGGAAATATCCCTTTTTCAAGAGATAGATTAATTAAATACATTAATGGTTTTGAAATAATATCAAAAGAATTTTTAACAAGGTGCATAGGTATATGATCATGTCCAGGTGCTTTTCCACTTTTAAATGACATGGAAATAATTTTTAGTTCACGTTCAGTTGTTGGTTTAAGAAAAATTGTTTCACTTATATTTGGTCCCAGGAAATCTTGAAAAACGCAATTTGTTGGGAGAATCCTGTTTGCCAAGGATGAGCCAATGTTAGTAAAATATCTACAAAATCCATTTGCAATTTCAAAAGGGTCAGTGATCGCTATACCATTTGATTTAAATGACGATGGCAGGGATGACTGCTTGCTTTTAGTATTGATTACCTCGTTTATTAATCTCCAAGTTTCTTTTAAGTCGCCTTTTGCTCGATCAAATTTATTATCATAATACGTTTTCTTAGCATTTCTGATTAAGTGATTTAATTTGTTTTTATATCTTTTGTAATGAAGCTCACGTTGTAAAGTTGGATTTCCCATGTATTTCTTATAAAGTTTATTCTTTTTTCTAACAGAAACTAATAAACCTTTAGTAATCCAAGGCATTTTTGGCTTTCTGGAAGAATTTTTACTTATTATTAGGGGGAAACAATCCTCAAAATGTTTATTGTATTCTGTCAAGAAAGAGTCAAATGATTTGTTAGGATCATGACCCATAACAACGCTCGTCCAATCCACCTGAGATAAACTAGTTCGAAATTTGTTAAGGTTTTGTTCGCTATAGTCTCTCTTATAAGATTTGACTTCTTTTTTATATGATACTGATTCAGAACTAAAAAAAGCAAAAATGGGTAAATGATCTGACATGTCGTTAAGAATAATTCCATTCGCCGTATTTTGTGAAGCATAATTTGTAAAAATATTATCAATCAGTGTTGCCGAGTGTGAAGTTAACCGAGTAGGTCTATTTATGAGAGGAATAAACATGTAGGAAAACAAAGAATCCATGAATTCTTGAGTGAAAGCATGCTGATCATAATGGAATAAATCCAAGTTAAAATCACCCATAATATAGCATTGTTTATTATCTTTGGAAATAATAGAAAGAGTTTTGTTCAATTCCTCCATAAAAGAAATTAAATTTTAGAAATCAAATTAAATTTTAGAAACAACAATATAAGAAATATTAAACCGGTCATTCAAAAGATGAGTAGTATTAAAAATTATATTTTTTTACATATAATATCACAGATATACTTCTAGTTTTTTTCCATGATGATAATATATGATAACGGTACACGTGCCAATATTACTCAACAAATGTTTATTGAGATATGTTATTTTGTCGCCTGCCTGTAGGACGATAGCAGATGTTACATAAAATATTGGATGAAAATTTGGCACCACATTTATAGGCATATTCTACAGTAGTCATAAACAAATTGTTGACAAAGTGCGGTGCAATTTCCGTCCATGTAAAGCAAATAACATAGCAAACATTCTTAATGATAACAACAAAACCATACATAAAGACACGTACTGTACTCAGATAGCATTAAAACAGATAATCCCAAACACTAAACTGTCTAAACACTTTCATGAATATTTCGCTAAATAACGACTGAAATACATCAATTTAAACCACGGCACATTGCTTGACCATTCCTGTACACCATACATACTAAAACGTTCGAATAACTCACCTCAACGAACCCCAATCGCCTCATATATTAGTGTTAAAATCAGTGGTTAAAACGCGCTCATAGTTTCAGCCGCCATTTTGTTTAGCCTGCGAATCTCTATCACGGGCGTTCTGTACATAGAAATAATAGATATAGAATGCGTACTCCTATCTTTTCTCTGTGAAAAACTTGTCGCCACAAAATGGCGGATTTATAAGGACATTTGACTAGTTCCAGACTCCTGAAAGAGAGAATTTCGCGCGGTTGCAAGGAGTGCGATTTGTTTTTGTCAACCAGAGTTTACAAAAAAGACAAATTCGAGACTTTAAATGGAAAAAAAGGTTTAGAAAACGTTTGAATAAAGGAGAACAGATTTTATGGGACTTTTTACGTAAAAGATGACACAAAGAAACGGGAGAGTGCGATAATGCAAATGATAAGAGCAGAAAGTACAAGAAATTGTTTGCGGAGTTTTCAAGGTTGCTGTGACAACACTAAAAAAATGATAAAAATTCACAGGTATGTCTTATCGTTTGAAAATACACATAATTATGTGATGTTCAACACTATTCTAAAAGCTCAAATGGTACCTTTGTTGTTTTAGTCGGAGTTCCTCACTGACCTTAGTTTTGAAAGGCAGTTTTTGACAATTTTAAGCAATCGATATTTACAAACAATCACCTTGTTCGTGCACTGTAAAATATTGTAGTTTACATAACTTCTGTTATCTTAATGTCTTCTGATTTAGCTTCAAAGGTCAATGAAAAAAGCGACAATTTGGTCACTTTTTAAACGAAATGTTTAGTCATATGCATGCATGCAAAGCATTTTCAAAGTAAATCATGTTTACGCAAAACTAAAACCGTCTTTGTATTATAATACACAACTATTATTTACCATCAGTGTGTCACTGTCTTTATCTCATTGTTTCAAGAGAACTGTAATTAAGCTGTAAATTTGTCAAAAGACAATTTTCTATCAGGAACTGCTTTGTTTTACAGACTCTGACGTTTAACTCCTGGTCAAATCCAATATGGCGGATTTATAAGGGCAAATTATTTTAAATTTTAGGCACAGGCTAGGTTACCAAGCACGCATTCTATATCTATTATTTCTATGGTTCTGTACCGTGAGGTACAAATTCCGGAGTTAACACACACATACACACACACACAAGGTGATAACAATATATCTGCTGCGCAGATACAAAAATGGATGGATAATTGAATGTAACCAGTCGTCTGATGATTGCCTAGCATGAAACACAGTGTAGCGATTTAGTTGTTAAATTTTGAAAACAAAATATCTGTGTATCGAGCACTCTCTTTTTTGTCGAAAAACAACACTTGCGTGTATATATATATATATATATATATATATATATATATATATATATATATATATATATATATATATATATATATATATATATATATATATATATATATATATATATATATATATACCATCAATTTGATTTAAATTTAATTGTAGATTAAAAAATGTGCAATACAGAGTTTCTACAATGACAAGGTAGAAAAAATTGTTAGAAAGATTTGTTATTTAACTTATTTTAATTTGGCGAAGTAACGATAATTTTAAGAGCAAAATGTAATGAGTTTTGTAACTAGTTATAGTCACAAGTTATCATTTTTAGGAAAGGAACTACAGTAGTTACCGTTAAAGTTACTAAAAAAAGTAACAATTATTACCTGCAGTTGATCTAAAAACACGGAAAAGTACTGGTACTAGTTGACAAATAGAAATCCATTTTTCGATCAAAATTATCAAATTTCTCATCGAATATACTTTTTTGTAGAATAGACTTAAATTTTTCTTTATTAAAGACAGTTACTAAGTTTCAACAAGTTTCACAAAGGAAAACAAAAGATATAAGTGAATAACAACAGCAAGTGGATTTCTGTGATTTGAACTTGGAACTTGCCACGGGCTTGTTTCATTGTGTTACTAATATATACTTTATGTGTCTGTTGTTTAGGTGTCTGTTGAAAGTGGGGCAGATGAGTTGACAAAGGAACCAGTTGTTCCTGTCAACATTAAAAAATCTGCTGCTTCAACAGAAAACAATGCAAGCTATGATCATGTAGAAGAACCAAATGGCTCCAACGACGTACCTGATGAAGGCGCCAGCACGTCACGTATGTCGCCCTCAACAAGTAAATCAATGGTGAGTTATTTGTAACTGCATGTGGGTAAGAAAATTTTTTATACATTTATTGTATTTAAGAGTTATTGAACTTTATACTTATGCTGTCAGCTATTGCATTGAAGCCACACACTTGTTTTAAGTGTGTATAAGGGATTTTTCCAAAGGTCGAAACAGTTTTGCCAACAAAGACTGATTTTCTGATTTTAGGAACATTCTTATCAGGGGACGGTTGCATAAAACTATTAATCACTTTTTTAATCACCATTTTGTAATTAATATAGTGATTAAGTACAAAATACGTTGTTCTGATTGGTTGACGTATCGACTAATCATAGTTAACTTTAATCACTTTTTATACAACCGGCCCCAGGGCTCGAAAAAATAGATGAGCACGCGAGCGGCGCTAACGTTGTCAGTGTTTGTAGTTTTTTCATCACGTGAGACTATAAATTGAAACAGAATTTGACGTGTCAAGAGAAGGCCCTTCACAGCTTTCTTTAACTGCGTGCGGGTGATACGTAGTTAGGAGAGTAATTTCAACTTTATGCATGCAAAAGCAATACACAGAAAGTAAAAATTCAATAGGAAAACGTCTTTTCAGCATAATCATGCATGATGGCTGCACTATACCAATGCGTGATCTCTATGTTTGCCTGTAGGAACTTTTTCTTTGCGGTATTTGCTCGCAGAAGGATTTGATTCGTGTATTGTGTTGTACTTATTTAGATGTCTATAGATAGCAGCACAACTGGAAGTGCCGTGACCTTAAGGGACGTTCAAAAGCAACATGGAGATCGCTTTCCTTCAGATATGAGGAGTGAATGTGGATCACTACAATCATTGACAAAACACATTGGGACAAAGCGCATAAACAGCACAAATTGCTACACTGATCTTAAAATTTGCACATTTTCCACACTTCCCTTTCCAGCCCCTCCCTTGCCCCTCCCCCCAAATCAATGTTGACGTAATTGAAGGAAAATTTATTTGAAGATTGCGTTGATACCCTGTACAAAATTGATTTAAGGGGGCGGAGGAGGGGGTGGTCTGTTCATTTTTGTATTATATGTAATTTTTTTATAACTTCTAGGACAGTGAATGTACTGAATCAATGTCAGACATTAATGCAACTTGTCGAGCAAATATGAACGAAAGAATGCATAATACAACCCAAGAAGGTGAAGTAGATGAGAAGAAGAAAATTACGGGGCCATTCGCAAATGTTGTACATGACGTGATTGAAGAGGATCAAAAACTAAAAAATCAACTTGAAAGTAGACGTCTACATGAATTAGTAAGTTACATTTTACTCTGGCTTTAGTTAAAACTGAATTAAGCTTTATATTTATTACATATTGTGAAACTCATTAATAATTCATAAAGAAAACACAAAAGAAATCATGAGCGTGAAGGAGTCTGTATACTCTCATACAGAATTCTGTTGATTTTCATAACTTTTAACTTTGATTTTCTCGTCTTATATAAGATGTGTTTTCAAAATTACTTCGCAAACTGATCTATAAAATTGGAGAGTTTCACAAGCTATTTACAAAATTCGCATCCGTGTTGTATCAGATATACAACTCTCGCCTTCGGCTCGAGTTTGTATATGCTGATATAACACGGCCGCTCATGTTGTAAATAGTACTTACAGTATACATACACAGGCCACAAGCTGTTGACAATATGTTTTCGCACTACTTGTATCAAGTTGTTGGAACAAGCCGTTAACAATCTGTAACAAGCATGCGGGATTATAAGGCTGTAACAAGGTTGACAACACAAGGCTGTAACAATATTTCTCATATCAATGCTGCAACAAGTTGTCGGGACAACCTTGTAACAAGTCTGAAAATCCCATCAAGTTTGTTACAAGCTGTTAACAGCTGTTCTAAACTTGTTGACAACTTAAGACAAGCGGCGCGAAGACAACTTTCTGACAAATTTCAATGTTACAATAGTGAATATGTATGTCAGTTTCATCCCACGCGTTTATCCCACGCATTCACGTGTTTTGTATCGCACACATGAACAGACAGCTGTTTACTTTGGCAATAATAAATTTACGTGGTGTTTTCAATAATAAATTCCCTACGATAGACAAATGGATTTCGACCAGTAATTACTCCGCCTGCCGTAGGCGAGGCGGAGTTTTAAATTCGCCCAGTTTCTGTTTTTTTTCCTTTTTATTTTTTTTCGGTGTCGCAAGTAGGCGCAGCGCTCATGGGTGACACCGCTGGCACAAGCCGCGTGAACCGACCTAAACACGGCGTTTAAACTCAATTTCTAGCCGAATTTGTCAACAAAACACGCATTTTAACATGTATGCTAGCACATCTAAACCCCAAGAAGGTTTTACGTGCAAAGATTCTCATACAAAATGTCTTAAAACGACAAATTCCACCGCGAAACTTTACCGAGGAGCGATGTATCGCGGGGAAGTTTTGAAAGCGTGTTTCCGTCATTTTCTGTTGTATTCCTACTTTTAAGGAAGTTTAGAAATTTCTACATAAGAATCAAACGCAAATTCTACTGAAATATCGATTTACAAAACACAATTTTTAGCATGTAATAGTTAAAAAAAGGACAGGAAGGTTCTTTATCAAAACATTGCTCCAGAAATGTTTTAAAACGGCAAATTCTGATAGACTCCATCATTCCATGATTAAGGAATGAGTCTAGATGTGTTCCTAATTCTAAACACGTTGTGATTTCTTTCCTTGGTTTTCTATTTCTACCTATGTTGAGATGCTAATATTTCGTGCAAAATGATTTATTTGCTTGTGGGATCTCATATAATTATAAAAGGTAAGAGATATTTTACATTCCAATTCCAGAAATACATATGTTAGTCTAAAGTTCCCAACAAATTATATCGTGGAGACTTCAGACTTAATAGCTTAGTCTAATTTTTGTTGTTTTTATAAGCGATTTACTTGTTTTGTTAGAACGTCAACAGTCATAGCTGAGTGCGGCATTTTAGTCTTATATAGTATTTATAATAACTTTCTTTATAAAAAAATTGACATGTTTATTGTTGAAAAGTTGACTCAGAGAAGGATTTCAAATTAGATATCACAGAAAATACAGATCACAGAAATACTTTTAAGTCGATTACTGTAAAGATTGTTGCTATAATTATTAATATAGCAAGACAAAAACTCAAAAATGCAAAATAAAAAAAGGAACAAAATTTAACTTAAATTCTAACTTAGATTTAGTAAAATTTCAACTGGCACTTTCTCAATTTGCCAAAACTTTATCAGACACCCTGCCTATATACCAATGTTTTAACTGACACCTGAAGCTTTCTGGAAGTAAATACTTTGTCAGCATGTCGAAAGTCTAACTGACAACTTGTGGGCATGTACAGGTCAAAGTCTAACCGACATCTTGTCAACAAGCCAAAAGCCTTACCGACATTTTGTCAACAAGCCAAAAGCCTAACCGACATCTTGTTACCAAGCCAAAAGCCTAACCTACATCTTGTCAACAAGTGAAAAGCCTTACCGACATCTTGTCAACAAGCCAAAAACCCTACTGGCATCTTGTCAACAAGCCAAAAGCCTTACCGACATCTTGTCAACAAGCCAAAAGCCTTACCGACATCTTGTCAACAAGCCAAACGTCTGACAACTTATCAACAAGCCAAAAGCCTAACCAACATCTTGTCAACAAGCCAAAAGCCCAGCCGACATCTTGCCAACAAGCCAAAAACCTAAACGACATCTTGTCAACATGCTAAGAGTCTAACTAGGAGCATATCAACATGTCAAAAGTCCATTTCAAAGCTTGTCCACATATCAAAAGACTAACTCAGATCTTATCAACATGTCAAAAGTCTGGTCGAAAACTTGTCAACTAGTCAAAATCCTTACCAACATTTTATAAACATGCCAAATTTTTACCTGACACCTTATCAACACATCAAATATCTAATTCAAAGCTTGTCAATATATCAAAAGGCTAGCCAACATTTTCCCAACAAATTATATCCTGGAGATTTCAGGCAGTGTGCTACAGAATAGATTTAAATGATGCTATCAGGTTAATATATTGATATATTGTATACACTTTTAGTAAAATTTTCTTTACTTGCAAAATAAAACAGCTATATGTTGGTGGTATTGTGACAAAAGAATCTTGTTTAACATATGTACTATGAAAGTCTTTAATTTAAATTAAATTCTAAAAAATGCAATCCTACTAGGACTCTGGACAGAGTGCCTGGCAGGTCACCCAGACATTGATTTTTGGTTATCTTAGTGATTACATAAGATGTGCTAGCAATGTCTTACTGCTAAAATGCCTTGGAAGGTACCCTAATAATAATTGATTTAAAAAGGAATTAGTTGGGCAGAACAGAAATAAGTGAATATACCCCACCCCCAATGAACTCTCTAGTTACAGCCCTGCCTGGCCTTGTGCCCATTTTCGTTTCGGCAGGCGGAGTAAACGCCTTAGCAGGCGTCTTGTTTTTATTGGATTCTTATTTGCTCCATTTTCGTGAAATGGTGCAAAAAACTGTAACATTGAAAAGCTAAAAGCCTGGTCTTTCCAACTGCGAGAGAATTATTTACGTATACTGAGTATTGACCGCCCTAGAACAATCCAAAGTTTGATTATCTTGAATAGCAACAATGAATGCAAATGACAGGCAACTTGTCTACAGCTTGTGCACAGATTTGTTACAACCTTTTTGTAAACCTATCTGCTATCACAATTTGCACGTTTTTACTCGTGTATTTGTAAAAATAAAACTTTTATTAATGTTAAAGGAGAAGTACGAAGTGTACTTTCAGAATTATCCACGTCATCTGAAAGAAAATGTAAGTTAAGGATCGGGAAACGTTTTTACAAACGGGCCAAGAAGGTACTGCCACTGTAAACTATTGAGTCCTTATTGACTCTAAGAAATCAAGGAATACAATGTACATATAAACGCTTAAATACAATTGCAGTATGTAATGAAGGTGTACTCTATGCAAGAGGAAGTTGCCAAAATGAGTCAATTGCTTAGTTATGGATCAACAATAAGCCCAAATATATCACTTGCAATTGATTCTTTTGGCCTGAAACTTGCGAGCTTATTAGCTTGTCTGGTTGACGTCACAAGTACATGAGGGTATGTAAGAACTGTTTTCCAGTTATGTAAAACAGATTAGAATCATTAGATCAAGTGATCCGATCTCTCAGTACTAGTAAACGAATTTCCAAAATTTCAACTGGATTAAATCTAAGATTGAGAATAGCGTTATACTACTTTTGTAATCGTATATTTAGAGCTGCCCGCCTCGATTAGCATATGCTATTGACGTTGTAATTATATATTACATCTCGCTTAATATTGCATCTAAATCTAATTCCAATATACCAAAATTTTAGTTAGCCCTTTCTGGATAGGATACAATTTATGTGATTTTGTTAAAGCCCGTTCCTCGCTGGCGATATAAGCACAAGCACAAGCTAAAGAAAAAAACAAAACAAAGAAATGCAGTGAAGCGTTCGACATAACCATCGACCACAAGCATAAGACTTAATATATATATATATATATATATATATATATATATTAGCTTTCAAAAGCTATAACGTCTGCATACCGAATGAAACACGCGTGTTTATGGTCACAAGTCAAAATTATATAAAATACCTGCAAAATTAAATGGCATTTCGTAATTTTTTTCAGTCATGAACTTTACAATCGTTTACACGTTCTTTTAAAAGGAAAATTTAACGCAATATTGCAAATGGGGTCCGGAAGACAACATCCGGTTTGGATGTAAATAATGATAATGAAAACTTTATTTAAGTGAATATTTATATTGATATATACAATCGTAAATCTCACTACAATTAGGTAATTTACAATTGGCTACATGAATTACACAAAACAATATATAGTCTATATGAAAAAGAATTTACAATAATTTTATACCTATCAATTATCAAACATTTGGGAATTTTGGATTTGTCCATTCTTCTACAGCAGAAAATATAATAGGTCGATCTTATGGCAATGGACATCATTTTTTTCGTACAATATTGTTGATCCTTTTTATCTAAACCCAACGTTTCTAGCATTCTAAATAACGTAGAGCATTCTTTATCCAAGATACCGAGAGAACTTACTGAAACATTTATAAATTTAACTGTTTTAATTAAACTGTATATTTAGATTTTCTATTAAATCTTTGTATTTTGCATGTTTACGTTGAACGTTATTGCGCAAGTTCGTTTCAAATCCAACTGTTAATTCAACGACGTAGATCGATTCATCAGGAGCAATTATGAGTAGGTCTGGTTTATAAATATCACCAGTGATTATTGAAGGGCTTTTGAAACCAGATAAGTCAACATACAGTTTACAAGCGTGAATTGATTGAAGTGTTTGAGCCAGGAAATTTAAAGGACAATGGCAATAAATTTTTTATTGTTGATACTATTAAAATTTTACCCTCTGATTACGAATATTGTATTATTTTTTATCCAAACTGTCTCGTTCTGGAGTTATTTCACTCTGAACATTCGATACGGCCGCCATCTTGGATAGATTTTCAAAAAATTATCTTCAAAGGTCACGACCTTTGTGACGTCAGGTGTAGGGGAGAATCAAAACATCAAATATATTTTATTATGCGTATATCGCGATTTCGTACTTCTGGTGAGGAATGTGGCGGTTTTCGATTATTTAAATTGAAAATATTCACGATAGTCAAAGAGATAGGGTATTACTCTATCAATTTGAACTTGAACCGGGAATGGAGGCAAGCGACAGCGATGACGAGAGCGACTCGAAAGAAGAGAGTGAATCGTCTGACGACGAAGTCGACCATGTGTTTGAGGCCGAAAATGCATGGCGCCTTGAGTTGGTGTGGGCATTGGGTGCGGGCATTGCATGTTAAAGCCAAAAGCCATTTAATCGTTTTGTTGTCACGATAAAGTGTTTGAGTATGATGAGTATGATACGGGTTGGGATAAAACACGGATCCGCAAATACGGAATTGCGGAAGCGGAAAAAGGGATAAAACGCGGAAAAAGGGATAAAACGCGGAAAAAGGGTAAAACGCGGAAAAAAGGATAAAATGCGGAAAAAGGGATAAAACGCGGAAAAGGAATAAAACGCGGAAAAGGGATAAAGTGATAAAATGGTTTAAGAAGACAGCCAACCAAAAAGAAGCGTGCATTCAAAAATTTCGAAGTGCTAAAATGTCGTCAATCACTGAGTTTCCACTGGCATTACAACTGAATAGTTTATCCTCTACTAATCAACGTCCTGGCGCGCACATTACAATAGAATTCAAAGATATAAAGTCACATCCCACAACGCTGCAACATATCCTAGAGAAGGCTGAAGATCTGTTAAACAAAGATCGTGCAGTAATGCAAGCACCCAGTTCGAAAGACGCGGAAGCCTTTATGGTTGAAAGCGAAACCATGGTTAAACCACACTATGTAACTGTAGCAAAAAACGGAAAGGTTACGTGCAACGATTGCCCGGGTTGGAATGCATACAAGATTTGTTCCCATTCTTTAGCCGTAGCTGAAAAAAATGGTCGTACAGCTGATTACCTAAAGTGGCTCAGAACGAAAGGCCCTCAGCAGATGAATCTTACATCGCTAATTACATCCGATAGCAATAAAGGTGTTGGTAAAAAGGGTTCTAAAACATCAACAGCAAGACGAAAGGGAGGCCGAAACACCAATAAAGCTCCGCCAACCAATGTCGTGGATCGTGTAACATGCGTTTCCACATTAGAAACAGCAAGTTTATCGCCCTCAACGTCGACAAATCCTACATGCTTACAACCACAACTGGTGGCAACCAATCTTCAGCATTCAAACTCGGCATTCGTAAATTCTAGTTTTCAATGTAATCAACCTTCAGGTGCTATATATCCGTCGATGGTATATGCAAGACCTTCTTCTTGTCAATCCTGCGGTGGTTCGTCACACGCGTACGGTGGTTTCCGGATCACATTGCTGCAATTATGCTCACCCCTGGTGCGTTTGTGCTATGGCTGCTCACAAACATTGAAGCCTGGAGGTATGATTGCCACCCCTCCTAACGACTTGGTCATAATGACTCGGATGAACAGGCAATTTGGAGATAATACTACGGGAGAAATGAGGTCCAAGGAAGGAAACGTGTATTTTCACTTAAATGTTCACTGCATCAGGAGAAAGCAGCCGTATTTCAGTCCACACATAGCAACTTTGTCAGACGAAACTGCACCATACCTGACTCAGGCGCATTTACATTTTCTTAGACCATTTGGACTAAATTTGCCATTTTAAAAAGGGTTGTCCGTTATCTGACTTAGAGAGTAGACATGCAATGTTAATTTGAACGATTTCTCTATTTTTTAAAATATGAAAAAAATTGAGCCGCTTTGCACAGCGGCCGCGGAAGATCGATAATTGGGGGGCACATATTCACATATTCGTGTTCACAGACTGTAAAAACAATCTGGATTCTCAGGGTAGCAACAGTTTCGCAAGACGCGGAATCGTATAACTCACATTAAGGCTTTGTGCTTTATTTCTGAATAATTTCTTAATGTTTTCTATTCGATCTAATGAATAAATGTGAAGGATAATGAATATAATTGTGCAATGAAAATTATGAGTTTGAATACACCTGTGCGTAAATCTTTCGGTGTCTTAAATTGAATTATAACTAACTTACTTCTTTGCCGGGTCTTCACGATCTACAAATCAATACTTTTGTCCAGGTTAGCAACAGATAAAACTCTTTCATAAATCCAGGTTAGCATGCATGTGCGTTTTGTCTTAACAACATTAAGTGCGTCAAATTACAGTGCAAATGTCAATCATTCCCTAATTAAATCATGTGTAACCTATTCATAGATATAGTAGGTCTAGATTGCTGACTCATAGTATAGTTACTATTTCGTAGGCGTGACCTGTATGATAAATCCAAGATGGCGCGGGAACCGGGCAAAAAACTATAAGACTCTACAGGGAAATCCATGTTTTTCGCGATTTAAAACGTCTCGTTGCTTGGAATCGCTTCGAATCACCATTTTTTGGAAACAACTAATTATTGCGGAAGTTTTGAGCACAATTTGTATAATTTGTGTTGAATTCCTCGTGAAAATCTCGCTCGTGAAATGTGTTGTGAATTGGTCACTTGGTCAGTTCGAGACATTTGTTGTCCAAAACATGTATTTTTGACCGGCTTTGGCCTCTTGGGTGTTATTGTGACCTACAGCTATCTTAAATGAAACATTTACAAAACGATGGAGCAAAATGTTCGCGTGCAAATCGATTATTCGCTTGATTTGTGTGGTGTGTGATTTTCATTTACAATGAATCATGTATTCTGTAATGCAGTGTCACAGTGTGTCGGTGAATCTATGGAGGAAGATGATACATTTTTGACGTTGCCAATTTGAAAATTATTCTAACGGTATTTGTGTTCACTTCATACAATGTCTTTCACGCTTAATTAAGCTTAATTAGGTTAAATTTGTGTTGAGTGTGTGCAAACTACCCAGACTGAAAAGTTTTATTTTGCGCATAAAAGATCCTTTTCACCAGAGAATTTTGCGCAGAAATGTAGAAAACTTCTAGAGTCTAATCAGGTGGTCTGGATTCAGTTTGGTTGATGACTCTCAGACTCAGTAAATAAATTTATCACCATCAATTTATCATTATCAATATTGAGCACAGTTGGCAGGTTAGCCTAGATTTTCTGATGATTTGTGCAGATTTCTTCATGAGTTATTAATGATTTTATAATCACGACTAATTGTTCATTGGAATATAGCAAATGGGAATTAGAATATTGCTTTACCATACTCGCATGTTTGCAGACTTTGCTCCAATGTTGCACAAGCTAGCAAGCAGGTGCATGTTGCATTCTATGTACAGTGTATGCAAAAGTATGCCAAAGTTTACCATTATGTTAATTTTAAAGTAAACATATAGTTTAAATTCAAATAAAAAAATTTCGGTCATTAAACTGTGGATTGTTCAGTTAATTCTACCCACATTTCACACACGATTCACACGAACGAAACTTGCAGCTGTAGCACCAGTTTTCGATTATATTTTGGTAATGCATATTACATAATTCAGACAATATTTACTTGATAACCTATCCGTCTTTGAAGTTCGAAAACAGTACGTTGGCTTGAAGTCGTATCTATGTAGTAAATATTACTAACGTATCAGGTATCACACACCGCACAAATCAAGCGAACAATCGATTTGTACGCGAAGATCTTGCTCCATCGTTTTGTAAATGTTTAATTTAGGATAGCTGTAGGTCACAATACCACCCAAGAGGCCAAAGCCGGTCAAAAATACATATTTTGGACAACAAATGTCTCGAACTGACCAAGTGACCAATTCACAACACATTTCACGAGCGAGATTTTCACGAGGAATTCAGCAGAAATTACACAAATAGTGCTCAAAACTTCCGCAATAATTAGTTGTTTCCAAAAAATGTTGATTCGAAGCGACTCCAAGCAACGAGACGTTTTAAATCGCGAAAAACATGGATTTCCCTGTAGAGTCTTATAGTTTTTTGCCCGGTTCCCGCGCCATCTTGGATTTATCATACAGGTCACGCCTCCGATGGAGAGTCAGCAATCTAGACCTACTATGTCTATGAACCTATTAATAAATTCACTATTATAATATGAAGTATCTCAACGGTCCATCCTCCGCCCCCATAAGGGACTGTTCCTTATCATTCCTTTTGCTCTACCGCCTCTACGTCCTCTGCTGGTTGAATCACTGCAATCTTTGTTACAGGTCTCGAGTATTCTCCCGTCGCCGTCTTTACCTTGATGTTCCGAACTTTCCCGTCTTTTCCCGGATAGACTTCGATTACACGACCGACAATCCACTTTCCTCGTACTGCGTTACTGTCCGCCACGATCACTACGTCACTCACTCGCACGTTTCGTTTCTCTACGTTCCATTTTCTACGGGGCACAAGCAACGGGAATACATCTCTCGTCCATCTTCTCCAAAAGGATCCTACAATCTTCTGTACAAACTCGACTCTTCGTCTGGGATTTCTCGTTTCTTCAAATGGGCCTTGTGGTACTTGAGGGGATGCCCTACCTAGTAACATATCGTTGGGGCATAGATAGGAGCCGTCATCGGGATCGTTTGGCGGTCGTCCAATTGGTCTTTGGTTGACTAGGTTCGCCACTTCCAGTAAACAAGTGTACAGTTCAAATGGAGTTAGTACATGCTCAAGAACTGCTCTCTTCAGGGCTCGTTTACAACTCTTCACTAATGCTTCGTCGCATCCGTTCTGATGTGGGGCTGCTGGCGTGATAAACCTCCATTTGATTCCTCGTTCTCCACAGTAATCCTTTAATTTCTTCTTGTCAATCCCTTGAATCATTTGGCGCAGGTCAGTTAACGCACCAACAAACTGAGTGCCATTATCACTTAGGATCTCTGCCGGATATCCACGTATTGAAAAAAACCTTCGCAATGACTGAATAAACTCCATCGCCGAACAATCTGTGGCGACCTCAAGATGGACAGCTCTGGTGTTTAGACAAGTGAAAATCACACCGTAATACTTGGTGGTCTTGTTCCGCCCGACTTTCACTATCAATGGTCCAAAGTAATCGCACGACGTGTAGTGGAATGGTGGGGAATGGGGCTGCAATCGCTGTCGAGGCAGATGGGCCATTACTTGCGTCTCAGTCATAGGATTTGCTCTACGACACGTTACACAGTTCGACTTAATGGTCTTCGCTAGATCGTGTACTCGCACAATCCAATACATTCTCCTGATTTTTGCTACTGTGGTTGCCACACCAGTATGACCTTTCTGATGAACTTCTTCCGTTATTAACTTGGAAATTCGGTGCCCATATGGCAGGAGAGCTGGGTGCCGTGTTCCATAAGAAACTAATGCGTTGTCAATCCTTCCACCAACTCTGAAAATTCCGTCTTTATCTTTAAATGGACTCAACATTTTCAGCTCTTTGGCTTTCACTCTGGCTTCAAGACCGTTCTGGGCTTGCTTGATCCAAAATTCTTGACTCTGTTCTAATTCTTGTGGTGTCAGCGATTCTCCTCCTACACTACTGTTCTCCGTGGGCATCTCTGGTAACTTCGTTTCACTCTGTTCAGGTTCTTGCGGTGTCAACGGTTCTCTTCCTACAATTCTGCTTTTCGCGGGTATCTCCAGTAACTTCTTTTTCATCCTTAGGACCCAGGCTGTAACTCGTACAAGTCTTCTCCAACTTGAAAACCTTTCGCAATCGATTGCGCACGTTGTAGTTACCGTTGTTACAGCTCCGACTACTTCCGTCTTTCTGCACTCCTTTTCCACTTCCTCTTGGTCCGGTTCGGTGTTCTCGATTGGCCAACTTTCCTTCGGTAATTTCAGGAACTCAGGACCGTTCTTCCATCGTTCTGATAGCTCAGCAACAGATATACCTCTGGATACATCGTCAGCGACATTGTGCGCGGAAGGAATGTGTTTCCACTGGGCCGGTTGGATGTTACTCTGTATCTCTCCGACACGACTTGAAACAAATGGTTTTAGTCTTCTACCTTGATTCCGGATCCACGCTAGGACAATCTCGCTATCTGTGAACAGTATACTTTCTTGCAAAGGGATACGGACTTCATTCTCTATGGACTTGCATAATCTGCTAGCCAAAACTGCTGCTTGTAATTCAAGTCGGGGGATAGTCAGTTCCTTCAAAGGAGCCACTCGTGATTTTGCTGCGACGAATCTAACATTAACTGCTCCAGTCGATTCTTCACTTCGGAGGTATGCACATGTTCCAAAGGCTCCACGCGACGCATCAGCAAAGACACACAGGATTGGTGGTTCCACGGTCTCGGCTGGACATATACATCTATCTAGCCATACGCTGTTCAACTGCTGCATCTCTGTAAAATAGGCTTGCCATTTCGTTTCAACATTTGGCGACAGCTCATCATCCCAGTCAAGACCTTCTTTCCATAAATCTTGCAAACCTATCTTCGCTCTTACCAGATAAGGAGCTGCAAAGCCTATTGGATCATAGATTCTGGCGACTTGGCTGAGGATATTTCTCTTAGTTAACTTGGATTGCTGGGAGACCTTGACTTCTACCTTGTACTTGAGTACGTCATCTTTATTGTTCCAAGCTAGACCTAGCACTTTTGCATCCTGCTTCCCTTGAGGAACGTTGATCTCTTCTGTTTCTTTCCGGTTGTTCTCTGGGATTAATTCAGCGTTAGACGTCCATCCTTTTACTTGGAATCCATCTTTCTCGAGGATACCATCAATTTCAACTGTTAATTCTGTTGCTTCGTTATTGGTTTGGACCGAATCAAGAATATCATCCATGTACGAATTATCCTTAATCGTTTGTGCTGCTCTCGGACTATCAGACTCTCCTTCTTCTGCTGTTTTTCGTAATGCGACTTGCGCCATCGCTGGTGCGGGCTTATCTCCAAACGTAAGGACGTTCATGACATAAGTGTCCGGTGGCCTATCAACCTCCAAATTCCTCCACAGGAATCGATGTACATGCTGGTCTTTCAGAGGGGTAAGGACTCGGTGGTACATTTTTGACATATCAGCCGTGATAGCGACTTTATTCTCCCTGAAACGAAGGATAACTCCAAACAGACCATTGAGAAGATCTAGACCCTTTTGCCAATAGTCGTTTAGTCGATGGCCTTGATACATAGATGAAGAGTTGAACACGATTTGGACTGGGGTACTCGTGCTATCAGGTCTCAATACAGCATGGTGAGATATGTAGTGGACTGGTCCCTTGTACTCTTTAATCTCTTCATCAGACAACTTACGCGAGAAGTTCATTTCCTCCATCTCTTTCATCTTGTCGTTATATGCTGTTGCTTGCTGAGGGCTTTTCAGTAGTCATCGTTCTGTTGATTCCAGGCGTTTTACAGCTTGACTCTTGTTGTCTGGCAGGTTTTGAGGATCTCTTTTCCATGGATATGGGATCAACCACTGGTCTCCTACCTTTCGAGCAGAATTTTCAATGATTCGTTGTTCCTCTCTTTCTACCTGGCTCTGCTTATCTGCTTCACATGTACATGGCTTCACGGTGACCCCCATCGCTTCAGTTGTCCAAAAGTCAGACAGATCTACAGGCTCCGAATATCTCACGTGTAGGACAGTTGTCGTTAAATTGTCCACATTTTCAGTTGATGAACCAAATATGACCCATCCTAACGGTGACTTTCTCGCGATCATTTGCTCGACCTGCTTTGTCTGTCCGGTATGCATGTGTGCGTGATCGATGCCAATGAGCAAATCGACTTGCCCCTTTCCACGTTTGACTTGATCTTTTGGAAGCCCAAGTTTCTGAATAATGCTGGCTGTTTGAATTTCTTTTACATCCTCACTTATACATGGTATACCAATTGCCGTAACTGAATATTTCTTCCAATTACCGATTCTGCTTACTGGAACTTTATAACTCTTTGTGCGGATTAATTCTTCTTCGCCTCCTACTTTCACAATGTTCACCGATACGTCTCTTCCTTTCAATCCAAGGATGTCTGCTGTCTCCGTTCGAATTAAACTTATCTGAGCTCCAGAGTCCAGAAGAACATTACCACGTTTGTATAAACCATTTAATCCACCAAGGTTGGCTGTAATCACTGGCAGCAGGGAATCTTTCTGGCTGTTTACTGACGCAAGGGAAACACCAACTGTATTAGATTTATGCAGCAAGGGATGGTGAGTTGAGGTACACTGGTTTCCGTTTTCAATCTTGTCGCACTGCTTTCGTCGGCTGCAGTTGGCTTGGCGATGGTCTCTACCTGCTTTCTTTAGACAGCTAAAGCACACGTGATTCTCCTTCGCAGCCTGTAGTCGCTCGTCAAACGTCATAGTCGCAAATTTTTGACACTGATCAGGCCAATGACTTGAGTCCTTGCACAGCCAACGTTTGTTTCGGTTCTTCTCGAGAATGTTGCCATTTACTTGATTAATTTTACGTCGAGTTGGTAAACCACCACTCCTAACAGGAGCGGTCGCGCGCATTCGGGACTTTATCTCACTCGTCATCCAGTTCATTAATGCGCTCAGTGTAGCCGATTTTTTCTCTCTCTCCAAATCTCTTGACCATACCTTACGATCATCTGCGCACATCTTTTGTTCAATTATTGTCTATGTCGCTCGGGAGTCCCACTTCCTTTAGCGTGTTATAGCACCGTCTCACCAGATGAACTAAGTCGCAAAAACGTACATCTTCCCCCTCTTCTAACGCTTTGAATTTAACTATGTCCTGCGTAATTGTGTCCGAAACAAACCTTGGGTCCCCATATATCGCGTCTAGATACTCCCAGGCCGCATCATAGTCGGCACCAATCCCCTTTATCAGTTCAAGTGGCTTTTCTTTCAAACAAGTCCGAAGCAATGTTATTGAATCTCTTTTCGTATATCTTGACTCAATTGCGTGCTTAAAGTCTGCGCGGAAAATCATATATTCACGCACGTCACCCGAGAATTTTGGTAATTTTGGCTTTTCCATTCGGAACCCGCAGGGAGGCGAATTTTGTACAGTTCCTATTTCGCTATTAACTTCAATTTGCGATGCGATTTGATTCGAAGATTGTTCACTATTACTTGGATTGTTTTGTGTTAGGTTGTTGACAGATTCATCGGAAGTTTCCGTGATAGTAATAGAATTTGCCGGGGGACTGTCAATCACGACTTCGCTCGCGCTTGGTTGGATTTCCTCAGTAACTATGGGGCTCGTATTACTGACACTGTCTGAGCTTTGCATTCCGATCATTCCTGAGGAAAGTTGCTCGTTTTTACTAGGATGTTCTTTATAATTTTTTGCTGAAACTTGTTCTACATAACATTTTGCATCAATATCAAGCTTTAAAAAGTAACTTTGACATTCGTTCAACCATTGTTCTTCAATTTCAAACTGTTCGTCGTCGACAATCAAGTTGGCATATATCTCATGTTTTTCCACGACATTGTCAAATGCGTGATTTACTTTAGTAAGGTAATCTCTTACCTCGTCTGCCGGTCTTTCGTTTTCATACAGATGCTTCAACGCATTTCCCAATCTGGTCAAGGACGCTTTCGCGGCTCGGCGCTGTATCTTTGCGGTCTTCAGCGCTTCGTCTGTGTCTACACTCATATTTTACAGGATATCCACGCATATAATAATCTCCAGAAATCGAATGTTGTGGATTCTCAGGGTAGCAACAGTTTCGCAAGACACGGAATCGTATAACTCACATTAAGGCTTTGTGCTTTATTTCTGAATAATTTCTTAATGTTTTCTATTCGATCTAATAAATAAATGTGAAGGATAATGAATATAATTGTGCAATGAAAATTATGAGTTTGAATATACCTGTGCGTAAATCTTTCGGTGTCTTAAATTGAATTATAACTAACTTACTTCTTTGCCGGGTCTTTACGATCTACAAATCAATACTTTTGTCCAGGTTAGCAACAGATAAAACTCTTTCATAAATCCAGGTTAGCATGCATGTGCGTTTTGTCTTAACAACATTAAGTGCGTCAAATTACAGTGCAAATGTCAATCATTCCCTAATTAAATCATGTGTAACCTATTAATAAATTCACTATTATAATATGAAGTATCTCAACGGTCCACAATCGATTTCAAAAGAAATTAATGATTCACATATGAATATGTGCCCCCCCCCCCAATTATCCATCTTCCGCGGCCCCTGGCTTTGCTTGATTCAGTTTTATTATGCTGCAGTCCATACTTGAACAATATTTTCGTTAAAAATCTAAAATCTTTTAAAGGTACCTACAGTTTCAAACAAAATATTATAGATTCCACATTAACATTGATATACTTGATCACTTCTTTTTTTGTGGAACGTATAAAGATGAAACTTTTCCTTCTTGAATATTTAAGTTTTCCTTCGGTAAAAGTTTCTAATCTTTTCTACACATGAATACAACCCATTTTTGCTCAGAATTACTTTTTGTTAATTAACTTCGACTTTGCAAGACGTTAAAATCATGTGTTTAAAACTCATTTTCAGGATATCTCCGGTACCTGAAACGTTGCGTGGCTAGTTTAAGTATCAGTGACAAGAAATGATCAATATCAATGCGGAACCTATAGCATTTCACTAAAACTGTATGGAGCCACTTGATAATAACACCTCACATCTTCTTTGAAAGTTGTTTAATTCAGCTCTCGAAATATTTTGATTTATATCACCATTAATTATAAGCTGACCGCTCTGTTGAATGATTTTCTATATGTAACGAAAAAGGTTACGCCAACATTTTGCCCAGTATCAGGCAAAAATTACATTGTAGTGTCTACTTCAAACAATATATTGAAATTTGAACATTTGAAAATAAATGTATTTGGTTATAGACGTAGTTAGAATTAGTGATAAAAAGTGCTAGATGGTTTTAATAAATAGTTAGCTTAATTAATTAATAATCATCAAACAATAAAAACTTTTTGTAAATAATGGGTGTGAAAAAATATATGGGTGTTATAATTGATAAAAAATCATGACTTAGAACAAAGACGTGTTATCCTTTTTTCCGCGTTTTATCCCTTTTTCCGCGTTTTATCCCTTTTTCCGCTTTCCGTAATTCCGGATCCGTGTTTTATCCCAACCCCTTCCTTCGTGTGTTTACACGAAAATCCGAGACCAGTTTGCGTCGCCTAATGGCATTTATACTCATTTAAATATGCCAAAAAATCAGCCAGCAAAAAGTTATTGCTTTTGCACATCATCACATGGGGCAGGGTCATATCAAATAAAACAATATCTACAACTTGAGAGAATAAGGTCCCTCCTGCTGTTTGAAACAAAATAACAAATTATTAGTCCTAAATTGAAATAAATTTCACATCAAGACTATCGAGTATTGGAGTAATCACTAAATTTCTGTCTATATAATAATAAGAACTGTACATAGTGTAAATAATTATACACTGGCACTGCTCGATTCGTAAATTTCGACTTCCTTTTGTATTCCGCTGGTTTAAGCAACACTTGCTCATTTGCCGGTAAAATTTCTGGTGTCCATTCCGACGCGGGAAGTGGCTGTTTCATTTCGCAAAAGAAACTTGATGTCGCGTCAATGAGAGTTTGTGTTTTTACCGATCTTGTTTTTGGTTTGAAAGCTGTCGTCTGGGTATGTATTCGGATCGATGAATCGTGCGTGTGATACTGCTGGGCAATGTGTCTACTTGTGTTTCGTCTTCCTCCTCAATAGTTTGAATGTCCATTGACAGGGTTTGAGTCTCACATTCGGAACCTGGGAGGTCTGTAAAACTAACGCTAATGCCATGTGCGGTTTACTAAATGGCTTCCTCACAAGCAATATTACATAAACATAACGCGCACTGCAAACAAAAACGTATTGTACCCTGTCAATTCATTTATAGTGTTTAATTAACGCGCTATTGTCTCTGTTGATACAGACAGAATGATGATTACAGTTTCAACCTGCGTCTTGTTTTGAGGCATGCATTTCATTCTCAAGATGTCTTTTTTTGGAATTTGCTTTTTTACTTTACATGGCTTTTATAACTTTACATTAGGAATATAAATAAACACTCAGTGCCGGCAGGTGGTGCCGTTAATTCGGTTAATAAAGTCTAGATATTACCAGTGGTATACAAAGCGCGCGAACATTACTGCCAAAATAAACGCCTTTATTTTAAAAACACAGTCGAAACATGTAGTAGAGTAGTGCTGCTAAATTGTTACGTGGTTATCTATTCTGTTTTGGTCAAAATCTTCTTATAATGCGATTGCACGCGTATTATTTTATATTGATAATATCTGTTTCCCCTGCACCTGACGTCACAAATTTATTTCCGCATAAATTAGCATACCCGGGTTTTTTCAAGATGGCGGACGAAGGTAGAAAGTTTTACGATATTTCTAAGCAACTAAACGTGATGGACAAGTGAAAATACGTAATTAAGTATTCCGTACGTATGTGTAATAGATATAAAGAATAAAAAAATTTATTGCCAATGTCCTTTAAGACAGAGTCATGTTGCCAAGTAAAACGTTCAAGATAAGATTGGCAGCCGGCCACAACATGCATGAGGGTTTCAGGACACAAGCAGAAAGAACAATCAGGACACGATATTATTCCCCATTTTGTGAGATTTTTTCGCGTAGGAAGACAATTGTTCATGTAGCGGATGGTAAAATTAAAAATGTTTTTAGGCAGTTTTGATTGAGCGCTAGACCAAAGGGAGTTAAACTGTGCAAGAGAGAAATTAGTCGCATGGGAGAAAAACGAACCTTGGCAAACCAATTGGGACTGGAGTTTGTTTTCATGTCTAGAACGGACATCTTTGAGAACTTCCTTCGTTGAATTGTACACATCATATTGAACGTTGGTATGGCTGTTTGTTAACTTCCAAAGGTCTTTGATAGCTTCATTTGGAGAAGTTTTAACGTATTTCGTTGGATTGTCTGGCACTGAGTGAATTTGATGGAGGCAGGGATGACATTTAGACCAAATTTGTTACGGGTCAAAAATACATTACTTGATGTTCCCGAAATAGGTATTTCCAGCCATTTTCGAATATATTTATTTATGACAGGATCAATGTTTTCAATTATCCACGTTTTCGACAAGGAGGCAACTGTGAAATGCCACGATATTTTGGATAGAACATATCGGCTGTATAGAACAAGTTTGTTTTTTGGATGTAAGGGTGCAAGATCGATATCAGACATTAGTTCATTGACAAGCGAGATTAATTCTGATTTGTGTTCTTGGTTAGACATATTAAAATCGAAAAATCTTCCAAGATATTTGAAAGATTCTCCAATTTTCACAGTAGGCACAGGACAATTATTGATCAACAGTTTCGGGAGATATTGGATAGATTTTGTTAAAGTTTTCTTGATGGCAAAGGTGACACACTTAGCAACTCTAATGATCATGTTCGACCATTGACACCAAATCGTAAAACGATTCAGTAGGTGTTGATTTTCACATTCTTGGCCCGTGATTACCGCTGCGTCATCGGCAAACTGGAACCAATGGATCGGATTCATGAAGTTAAACGTAAAACCAAATTGACGGTATTTGTCTGCCTTAATATGTTGAACAAATGTGTCAAAGCACATATTGAATAGCAATGGACTGAGGCAGTCTCCTTGAAGCACACCACGGCCAACAGTTATAAATGGAGTACGAAATCCTGAGGTTATGATCGAGGTCTTGAAATCCGTGTATAAACTTTTGATGATACATTTAGTGCGTCCAGGAATATGATGGTACTCGAGCACCGATTGAATTAAGTTGTGATGAACTTCACTTTTTAGGTCAAGTAGCGTGATGACGATAGAACGTTGTTTAATCCGAGCAGTATTTATTATGTTAGCCATTTGTGCTGTGTGTTCCAAAGTACCTGAAAGATTGGGAGTAAAGCCTTTTTGGATGTTATGTTCAATAAAATTGTTTTATGTCAGGAAGGAATACATTGAGTTACGCAGGCATGATGTGAGTACTTTAAAGGTACAGTCTCAAGTGTGATCGGTCTAAAATTAGAGGGTTTGTTTGCATCGTCTTTTTTATGGATGAGAATAGTGCGATCTTGTACCCTTACATCCAAAAAACAAACTTGTTCTATACAGCCGATATGTTCTATCCAAAATATCGTGGCATTTCACAGGGACGTAAACGTGGAGGTACAGATCCAGATAGCCAGACAGAGCGCAAAAGATCAGTAAGATGGGTCCTAAAGAAAGGACAGCATTTAAAACATATTATTGAGAGCTGGTCCAAGGGACAGGGGGAGCCAGATGCTTTCATTTTGCGTATTACAGATGTGACTTGTTGATAGGTCGGCGGGTCAAGGTTAAACGGAATTTCAGGATTACACAATGGAGGAATCCAACTTGGAAATCGGAAAAGTTTTGTCGGTTGAACGGCTGCGAATGTCTTTTTAAAATAATTAAAACATTCTAACATGGTAAAGGTTGGCAATACGCTTCGTTTCTTTTCAAAAACATTTTCACATAACCCCAGAAATTACGTTGAAAATATTTTACGCAAAGTACGCGAGACATATCTTATTTCCGTGAGGTCAGAGTTCGTCGATTTTAAATTTCGTAAAGCCTTTTTTAAATCCTTTACTGTGAGATCTTTATATTTGTTTATGACGTTTTCTGGAACCGTTTCTGTATATATCCAAAATTAGTGGCAAAGTAATTATAAATCGTGTCATTTAAACTTTGTATACTAGTACTTAAATCGTGAGATGTAATTGGTCCGTTTAAAAACAAAGCAGATTTGAAATAATCGTTAGCCGTTGCCCATTCGGAATCTTAGGTAAATTTACGCCTTTCTTTAGCACTAGAAATGCTTCGCTATCAACCATATTTAAATTTGTGTTTACTTCGTCATCTTTAGAAATTTCCGTGTCATTATTTTCCATATTTTCTTCAAGGTCCTCACACAGTTCGTTATTAAGCCCATGTCCCCTGTGCCCTTTACAAATTTTCCCACAGCAGCATTTAACAACACTTCGGCTTGAGATAACGATTTTTGGTGAACTGGTGTCATGCATTTCCCTGGTCGGGTTTTCAGAGGCAGTTTGCTCAGTTGGATTAACTCGTTGTTTACAACGCCATGAGTGCCGACCAAGTGAAGTAAAATCTTTACCACCGCAGAATGAACATACAGCGCATATCAGGAACATAACCATGAAACTTGAACGAATCATTATTAGCAATTATTATGCGACAAATTTTATAAAGTTATGTGTGGTTCATGTAAGAATAATATCGATAAAACTGTACTGACATGCACAGAGCGCATTTAAGCGGTCTGCTCGATGTGAAAATCAATAATAATAATAATAATGATAATAATAATAATAATAATAATAATAATAATAATAATAATAATAATAATAATAATAATAATAATAATAGTAATAAAGGTTTAATGAAAATTCCACAAAGTGGCTCTTACATTCCCATTAAATCAATCAGCGATATTTTTTGTGACACCCTGCATATTATTATTTAAAAATAAACATATTGTTACACTTCCATGATGTATTTTCATGTTCTCATTGTCTGTAGATTGAACAAAACGCTGCCCTGGCTGCTGTTACACAACACTGCAATACAGTGAAAGATGAAAACACGGCCTTGAAAGGTAAACTTGCCAAAAAAATTGATAAGCTGACTAAACAACGGGAAGAAGTCGTAAGACTAAACGCTGACTTGGATGCCACTGTAATGTTCACGAAAGATATTTAATAGTTTTATACATACATCTTAATCCGAACACATGTTTACTGTAGTTTTCTCTTTCCACACTCTCCCCAGTCCCTATTTCCCATAATCATAACTAATGTCAACATTACATCCCTCCCTTACTTAAATAAGAACTTCAAACTATTGAAACTACAACATAACAAATAATAAATAAAATGTATCTTATCTGTCCTAGTCCATGTCAATCGTAGATATTATTTCCAAATCTCTGCACTCTTTGCCTTCGTCTAACCGGATATCTCACAGGATCTCTCACAGGATCATTCTGTCCAACCATGTCGCCAAGATCCGAATCAGATAAATAATCATCTTCATGGATCTGATTCCACAGATGTGATGATTCATCATGTTTAGCACCAGATAGTTTTTTAAAAAATGAAACATTTCGCGTGATATACTTTCCATTTCTCACAGCAGTAACTCTGTTTCCTTGCCGACGTGTTACTTGAAACGTTGCTGGATACGATTGTATTTTGTGGACAATTTGTTTGATTTTGGTTGACGAACTAACACCACGTCTCCTTCTTTAATGTCGGAGCTTTTTGCTCTATTTGTAGAATCAGAATAATTCTTCATTTTCTTTTTCAATCTTGTGTCCCTCTCCTTTACCTCTTGATGAACTGAAGTTGTATTTTCTGCTGTGAACTGAGGTAATTTAGCTCTGTAATTAAGTAAAAAATTGAATATTTCCATTTTCCAATCTTTGTTGTTATGATGTGCAGACTTAACAGCTTTAACAAGTGGTTTCATAAAGTTTTCAGCTTCCCCATTTCCTTGTGGCCATAATGGTGAGCTGGGTATGTGTTTAATACCATGGTCTTTCAGAAACTGGTGAAATGCATGGCTCTGGAATGGGGGACCATTGTCACTCTTTAACACTTCGGGTATGCCATGTGTTGCAAAGATCCTTTTAAGCTTCAGTATTGTGGATTGAGCGGACGTTGAGCTCACAATTTCCACTTCTGGAAAGCGCGAGTATGCGTCAATAACTACTAAAAGGTAAGCACCACCAGGAAATGGGCCGCAAAAATCGATGTTGACTGTGTGCCAGGGCCGTGGGGGTAATGTGGTCATACGTAATGGTTCAGGGGGGCACTTTGGGCCATTTGCTTGGCATAGAATGCACGTATCGACTGCATTCTTGGCAAGTTTGTCGATGCCTGGATACCAGACCTTTTCACGTAACAACTGTTTAGTTTTTACCAGACCTTGGTGGCCTTCATGAGCAATATGGATAGCTTTCAAACGAAGGCTTTCTGGCAGAATAATCCTGGAGCCACGTAGTATAATTCGATCGTGCTCATTCAACGCGAGTTCAGATTTAATTTTTCGATTTGCTTTCAGTTCGGGAATGCTCACGTTGGGATGAGACTGTGGGGTTAAATTATCTATCAAGTACCATTTACCTGTTGTGATGAGTTCCATCAGCAGCTGCAAAGTGGGATCAGCTGTTGTTGCTTGTTGTATCTCTGGTAAGGTCATTGCCTTAGGAACAGCATGTTGAGTCAGAAAGCAAACATACTTCTCAGCAATGTTTTGGAATTGTTTGTCACCACTGGTGTCATTTATAGGCAGATGGCGAGATAGAAAATCCGATGGGTTATCATGACCTTTTGTATAACTGACGTCAAAATCATAGTCTTGCAATCGAAGATTCCATCTCTCAATTCGTGCCTGGGGTCGAGATTGTGGGTTGTTTAAGATCAATTCAACTGGTTTGCCGTCCGTTGTCAAGGTAAATGTCCTCCATACAAGTATACATGCAAACGTTCGACAGCCCACACTATAGCAAGAGCTTCACGCTCTGTTTGACTGTATCGTCTTTCCACATCAGACAACGATCGGCTGATGTAAGCAACTACTTTCCTGTCAACTGATCCAGAACCTTTTTGAGTTAGAATTGCTGAAAGGCCAAATGGTGAAGCACCTGTGATGAGTTCTGTTTGTTTGGTTTTATCAAAATAAGCCATTACTGTTTCGCTCATCAAGGCAGCCTTTACTGCATTGAATGACTGTGCATGTCGAGATGACCATTTGAAAATTGAAAGGCACATTCTTCTTGGTAAGTTCTCGTAAGGGCTCTGTCAAGTCGCTAAAATTTGGGATAAACTTTGCACAGTAGGTTGCCATGCCAAGAAAACTTCGGACTTCTTTGACCGACTGTGGATATGAGCAATTGTGAATTGCTTCCACCTTAGCTGGATCAGGTGAGACCCCTTCCCCAGAGAAGACAAGACCAAAAAATGTGAGCTGTGATTGGCTGAACTCACATTTGCTTTGGTTTAGTGTTAGTCCAATGTGGGAAAACCGTTCAAAAACCGCACGAAGAGCTTCGTCATGGTCAGCTTATGTCTGACCAAAAATGATTATATCATCACTAATGTTTATTGCATTAGGAATGTCACGAATTTGCTCACCAATTACATGTTGAAAGATTTCACTAGCTGAGTTGGTGCAAAAATTTAGTTTCTTGTATCTGTGAAGTCCCTTGTGTGTGGCAAATGTGGTTATGTCTACTTTCTTCTGCCAGAGACAGTTGGTGGTACCCAGCACGAAGATCAAGCTTTGTGAACACTGTAGCACCATTTAATTTGTGGATCAAATCATCTACAGTGGGCATCGGATGTCGTTCACGTTGAATTGCTTTGTTCGGCATACGCATGTCAACACATAACCTAACATCACCATCTTTCTTTGGGATAACTACTAATGGACTGACCCATGGAGTAGCATCTACAACTTTTTCAATAATTCCATCACGCTCAAGCTGGTCTAAAGCTTCAGAAACCTTTTGACGCATGTGAAAGGGAATCCGACGAGGGGACTGGGCAACTGGGGGAACATTTTCATCGATGTGCAGTTTGACTTCAAAATTCTTGAGGGTACCAATTCCATCAAAGAGGTGAGCATATTCCTTCAATAACTGTTCGTGACCAGTATATTCAGGTTGTAACTTGTTAATGTTTATCATTATAAGACCCAAAGCAGATGCAGTTTGATAACTGACTAGACAACCGAAGTTGCCTTTGATGACATGAATTTGAGAGGTTGTTGAGCCTGTTGAACAAGCCAAAGTTGCCTCAAATTTGCCCATTACTGGTAGCTGTGTTTTTGCACCATAGGCAAATATGCGTGTAGAAGAAGGTTGAAGTACTATGGGTGCATTTTGTCTCACAGTGTTGAAAGTATGTTCATCAATAATATCAATAGAAGCACCATTGTCAATAACCATGTTAATAGGGATGTTATTCACAGAAATTTGTATCAGTGGAGTATTGTGCTTACTGGTCGATTTTAAGGTAAAAATAAATTCCTCCTCACTGCTACTCTCAGTGAACTTAAAGGCCGTTTTCCACTTCAACCGTATCGTAGCGACACGTAGCGTATTTCATTGTTTTGTGAACACTCAAGCAGAACAAATGATATGAACACAATGAAATACGCTACGTTTCGCTACGGTACGATTGAAGTGGAAACCGGCCTTTATAAGTCCTGGCTTTAAAACCGAATTTTACCCCCTGCAACGTGGGTTCCGAAGTTTCGTGAATTCTGCGTGGATTTCACGTGGATTTCACGTGGATTTCGCGTGGATACTAACAAGTGTTAGCTACGAGCAACTAGCCCATAGAAATAATAGATATAGAATGCGTACTCCTATCTTTTCTCTGTGAAAAACTTGTCGCCACAAAATGGCGGATTTATAAGGGCATTTGACTAGTTCCAGACTCCTGCAAGAGAGAATTTCGCGCGGTCGCAAGGAGTGCGATTTGTTTTTGTCAACCAGAGTTTACAAAAAAGAAATAAATTCGAGACTTTGAATGGAAAAAAGGTTTATAAAACGTTTCGAATAAAGGAAAACAGATTTTTTGAGACTTTTTACGTAAAAGATGGCACAAAGAAACAGGAGAGTGCGATAATGCAAATGATAAGAGCAGAAAATACAAGAAATTGTTTGCGGAGTTTTCAAGTTTGCTGTGACAAGACTAAAAAAATGATAAAAACTCACAGGTATGTTTTAGACTTTTAGCGTTTGAAAATACACATAATTATGTAATGTTCAACACTATTCTGAAAGCTCAAATGGTACCTTTGCTGTTTTAGTCGGAGTTCCTTACTGACCTTAGTTTTGAAAGGCAGTTTATGAGAATTTTAAACAATCGATATTTACAAACAATCACCTTGTTCGTGCACTGTTAAATATTGTAGTTTACATAACTTCTGTTATCTTAATGTCTTCCGATTTAGCTTCAAAAGTCAATGAAAAAAGCGACAATTTGGTCACTTTTTTAACGAAATGTTTAGTTATATGCATGCAAAGCATTTTCAAAGTAAATTATGTTTACGCAAAACTAAAACTTTGTATTTTATAATACACAACTATTATTTACCATCAGTGTGTCACTGTCTTTATTTCATTGTTTCAAGAGAACTGTAATTAAACTGTAAATTCGACAAAAAACAATTTTTTATCAGGAACTGCTTTGTTTTACAGACTCTGACGTTTAACTCCTGGCCAAATTCAATATGGCGGATTTATAAGGGCAAATTATTTTAAATTTTAGGCACAGGCTAGGTTACCAAGCACGCATTCTATATCTATTATTTCTATGAACTAGCCACTAGGTCACATAGTAGAACAGTTTTTACTTTAATAAGACAAAGGTAAAGTGGATTTAAAAGAGTCATCTACACGATAAATGAATTATATTTAACGTTTTGGACAATTTTTGCAGATATACAAAAGCAATTTATTGCCTTCCTTGTTTACATTTATACATGACAAAACTTGAATGTTTTCTTGTATATTTTTCTCACATGAAACAAAAGAAGTTGAAAAGATTATATTTTAACTTTTAAAAACGAACTTTAAAAGCAAAATCGATAAAATTTTGCCATTTTCGCCAAGATTTTTTGCTTCACTAACTGTTTCCATGGAAACAAGAAAATTCAAAATGGCGGAGAAACTAATGACTTAAAAGCTAAATTAATTCTTTTATCGTAGTGAATTTAGCCCTGCATGCGGTCCTTTTTGGGGGGAAAATGTTTATGCAGTAACACAGTTGTTGCTAGATGGCACAAGAAGTGTGTTATGTCACCTCATCTGGAAAAAAATGAGTAAAATAATCGCCATACAGCCATAAAGCTGTCAAAAGTCAGAGAAAAATTGCCTCGGGAGACGACCCTGTATCAAATACCAGCTCTCAGTGACTATGAAAATAAGTTCGTTTCCTAACCATTTTTGGGGAACTAACCGGAATAAGTGTCCTTTGTGCCGAAAACATAAAAAAAATTGAAGTAGAAATGAAAAAATACTTCAATTTTTAAAACAATTCTTTCTTTGCCCTAAACTATTCATTTAGGACACTCATTCCAGTTAGACTGATAAACTTGAATATACGTGCTTTCTAAAGCATACAATTTGTAATGCTAACATTATTCCCAGACCCATCTCCCAAGTCCGCAAAGATAAGTAACACAATATCAAACATATTATGGTCACGTGACCGCTTCCATAGCAACAAAATGTTGCAGTTTGTTAACACTAGGCCTAACTATTATTATAGCAAGTTTGGTGGAGGTTGCTTTAATATATGATGAGTAATTGCCATTTATGTCATATTTTGCTAAAATGAGCTGGAGCCATGACTTAAGTGCAGTGACTTAAGTTTTACACAGACTTTACGCACTTTATGAGACTTTTTAGTAGACTGTCGAGGATCATGTTGACTGGAACGACGCATTCGAGTAGCACTGCAACAGACTTTTGCAAAATGATTTGGCTTTCCACAGTTCAAACATGATTTTCCTTTCGCTGGGCAGATATTGTTGTTATGGGGCCAGGGACCTCCACAGTTTCTACACTGCGGTTGCGTGACAGAATCGTGACGTGCACGTGATGCTTGTTGTTGAGCAGGGACTCTGTTGCTAGGGCCAACAGCTTCAACGACCTCCTCAGAAATGCTTGTTGATTCAAGCGACTTTTCGATTCCAGTTGCTTGCGATTCACTCAGTTCAAAAGCTCGACCTTTTGCCAAAAGTTTTGCTAGTGTAAGTTCATTGTCGAGAAGAGCATAACGACGTAAACGTTTTGATGAACAGTTTTGAATTATGGCTGATTTGACTTCTTTATCAATGCTTGTGAAGTCACACGTTGCTGCTAACTTTCTGAGACGAGTTGGGAATTGATCTATTGTCTCATCTGCTTGCTGCTTTGTCGCACGAAACTTGAAAAGTTCGTAGTCCACATGTTTTTTTGGCGAAAAATACGTGTCGAGAGATGCGACAGCAGAATCGTAGTCGTCGTCATCACCCGTTTCTGCCAAGGTGTCAAAAATATCTTGCGTGGCTTGGCCAGCTTGATACAACAAGAGAGCTCGCTTGTCGGTCACATTTAGAGCAATAAGATAGGTTTCAAAACGACGTTTTCATGTTTTCCAGCGTTGACTGAGGGAACTTGGGTCAGACAACGGATCAAATGGCGCCATTGGGGTCAAAATTCGGCCAGTTGCCATCTTTAGCTTGTGTATAGCGTTTCCAACTGACTTTCGAGGTTATAAATCGTTTGTGTATATAAACGATGACTTTGTAAAACAATCAAGTGAATTTTCCTCGTCGCCAATGTAATGTTCACGAAAGATATTTAATAGTTTTATACATACATCTTAATCCGTACACATGTTTACTGTAGTTCTCTCTTTCCACACTCTCCCCAGTCCCTATTTCCCATAATCATAACTAATCTCAACATTACAGCCACGAAACGTGAAGTCACAGCCGAGCGAGACAGCGCGAAGTGTGAAGTGGCCAAAGTTACAGCCGAGCGAGACAGCTTGAAAGTTGAAGTGGCCAAAGTTACAGCCGAGCGAGACAGCTTGAAAGAAGTGGCCAAAGTTACAGCCGAGCGAGACAGCTTGAAAGAAGTGGCCAAAGTTGCAGCCGAGCGAGACAGCTTGAAAGTTGAAGTGGGCAAAGTTACAGCTGAGCGAGACAGCTTGAAAGGTGAAGTGACCAAAGTTACAGCCGAGCGAGACAGCTTGAAAGTTGAAGTGGGCAAAGTTACAGCCGAGCGAGACAGCTTGAAAGTTGAAGTGGCCAAAGTTACAGCCGAGCGAGACAGCTTGAAAGAAGTGGCCAAAGTTACAGCCGAGCGAGACAGCTTGAAAGAAGTGGCCAAAGTTACAGCCGAGCGAGACAGCTTGAAAGTTGAAGTGGGCAAAGTTACAGCCGAGCGAGACAGCTTGAAAGAAGTGGCCAAAGTTACAGCCGAGCGAGACAGCTTGAAAGAAGTGGCCAAAGTTACAGCCGAGCGAGACAGCTTGAAAGTTGAAGTGGCCAAAGTTACAGCCGAGCGAGACAGCTTGAAAGTTGAAGTGGCCAAAGTTACAGCCGAGCGAGACACCGCAAGGAATGAGCGTGACAACGCGAAGTGTGAAGTGGCCAAAGTTACAGCCGAGCGAGACAGCTTGAAAGTTGAAGTGGCCAAAGTTACAGCCAAGCGAGACAGCTTGAATGAAGTTGCCAAAGTTACAGCCGAGCGAGACACCGCAAGGAATGAGCGAGATACTGCAAGGAATGAGCGAGACACTATAAGCGCTGATTTTGATGCCGCAAATAGTCAATGGCAGGACCAGGAATCCGCATGGAGAGCCCAGTACAACCGCCAACAAGAACAGGATGGAGATAATTTAAATGAACTTCGTCGTAGAGTAAGTTTTGTTTTGTTTTGTCTTGCTGCACTGTAGAAGGTTAGTTAGGTATAGTATTAAAAAAGAATAGGAGTGTTTTATATTGTTTAAAACACGAATTTTGCTAGTGTTTTGAATTTCCTAAACAATATGCTGAACAATTATTGAATGAGGACATGAAATTTCATAGGCTCGATACTTCTCTAGAGCTAAATGTCGTGTAACATCTCGAATCCCCATTTGACGTCATTATGAGAAAGGTATGTGTCTTTTTCACAGGCCTAAAACACTGTTGTTACCTTAAACAATGGTGGAAAATACTTACATATGGCATGCAGACGAGTTTTGATAACATGGCGGTACGCCCCCTCTTTTGGTGACTCCAAAAAAAATCTCCTACCCAGAGCGACGCGTATTCAAAAGATTTATACCAAAACAGCTGCGCTGTATTTTTGCCGACTACGATATTTCCAGAATGTGATGATAAAGCGATGAGATGAATAAAGCTAATTAAGTGTAGATATCTAAAGAAAAAGACGGCTAACTCGGGGCTAAGGACGATGATATTTTGGCAATACGTCCCTCCCCCTGTCAATATTTTGCAAGGTGATACAGCCACATTCAACAATCATTCCGTTACGTTGATTTTGTAAGCTCCTCCAATTGTTTGACCGAAGTTTAAAATTATACAGTGTGTCCCAGAAAAAAGGCTACCCTTTGAAATCAAGCAACAATGTCGAGCGTTCGAATGTTTTAACTCCCTAATCAGCCCAAAAATACGTAATTCTCTGCTACACAGCGATTTTTATGCTTACGTTGCAAGTTAATCGAATTGTTCTGCTAAAATTGGCCAAAATAACACAGAACGAGCTCCTTAGGCTTAGGCTCGCTTAGGAAATTAAAACATTCAAATTCGAACGTGCGGCGCTAACGCTTGACATCAAAGAGTAGCCTTTTTTCTGGGACACACTGTACTTTTTTATCATTTATAAGCGTGGTTAATTATTTGTTCTCAACTTATTAGTCAATCATTTGTAATGTTATTCAATGCTTTTTTTTCGATTAGGTTGATGGATTGCACAGTTATGCTCAAGAACGCCGTAGATAAAAACGCAAGTTTATTTCTGACATTTCTTCTGACATGCTTGTTTATTTTCGAGGTGGATTACATGGGCGAGTTTACCCTTTTTGTATTAAGTAATCCCTATTTTTTACTGCGATTATATGGCAAACAAGACGTCCACCTTGCCGACTGAATTTTCAACTGCGAGTTGAAAAATCACTCATGGTACAGGCTCTGAGAATGTGGACAAATCTTAGATAAAAGCCCCAGAAATAATAATAATAATAATAATAATAATAATAATAATAATAATAATAATAATAATAATAATAATAATAATAATAATAATAATAATAATAATAATAATAATAATAATAATAATAATAATAATAATAATAATAATAATAATAATAATAAATGAGATTTATTACGGCACATCCATATATTACATGGCTCTTCATTCTTATATAATTAAAAACTACACATGCAGTTAATAAATACTACAATTACTTTAAATTATGCTATATCCTAATTATTAAAAGATTATTTGGTTCTTTCTTTACCTCGTTCTAATAAAATGTTTTTCAAAGAGTTCTTATAATTTTTAAAATCCAGCGATTTCAGGTTTTCTGGGAGACTATTAAAAACTTTAGCAGCATTATATTGAAAGCTGTCTTCGATGCTAGAATATTCAAGTTTTAAGGCACCGTCCGTATTACTTCGCAAAACTCTTGTGGCCTTTTTGATCTGAAGTGGTAAATAACCCGACCATTTATCATCTTTCAAGGCATTATAAGCAAGTTTGCCAAGGCTAAATTCAATCCTTTCTTTGATAGGTAATCATCCCAATGTAATTACATCATTAACCTTCGCGAACTTGCCACTGAGATGTTGAAATGACACTGAGATGTTGCCGCAAGCCTGAAAATAACGTTCGGACATTGTCCGGTACAAAATAGCAACTATCTACAGTGACTACTACTAGTGACTATTGATTTTCCTGTATTCTGATTGGTCAAGATTCACTGTCTCTGAAGTAATTGTCATTGACCAGTGACTATAGCTTTTTGCTTCATGTTTTTTTGTTGTACAGTAACAAATTTGAAGTGAATTTTTATAAAGTTGTGTTGAGTATTATTTGTAAGTACCTGGAAAAACAATTAGTCGCCTCATGCTCGGTGATTACAAGCCTATATTTACTGAGCCGAACCACCTCGCCTTCGAGGAAACTATCTCAATCATACCGATGCATAAAACAAACTCAAACGTAGAATTCTACCTCAAAATCCACACAAGACATCAAATAAAATAGCTGAAAGGATACGCTGACAATCAATGAACAATATTCTCATATTCGAAAAAAAACAAATAAAAAAGCGGCAAAAGGTGAAAAATGTTCGCCTAGTTGCCGAAATAATTCGTGGGACGATGCTGGATGAATTCGCCGCTTTGAGGAACGAATCTGATTGGTCGGACAAAAATAAACAAAGTAGCTCACACTGTCGTGAATCCGGGGGAAGTTGAGATAATAAGCTGAAAAGAGCCGTGGACATATAAAATCTATTTTACAAAATGGTCGAAAACTGCTCAGTGTGAGTTAGAAAAGAGTAGTATAGGACGAAAATGCGAGCAAAAGGCAAGAAAACTCTTCGATCGAGTCGCTTCTCAACATTCACCCGGATTCACGAAAGTGCGAGCAAGTTAGTTTATTTTTTCGATCAATCAGATTCGTTCCTCAAATCGGAGAATACACCCAGCATCGTCCCACTAATTATTTCGGCAATTGGGCGAACATTTTGCACATTTCCCCCGCTTTATTATTTGCTTTTCGAATATTTTTAGGCGAAAAAACTGCTGACTGTGAGCGTTTCCTATGAGCTATTTTATTTGGCGTTTTGTGTGGATCTTGAGGTAGAATTTTCTGTTTGAATTTGTTGTATATATCGGTATAATTGAAAGAGTTTCCTCCCTTACTAAATATTATGTAAATACACGTCGTACATGAACTGTGAGTATGTCACTGCAAAAGCAAGATTGATCGGTGCCTATACATTTATGAACACGATTGCTACAATATTTTCACGGTAATACAATGAATTCGAACTTTTGTTGTAATTAACAGCCGTGCCAATAGAAGCGTTCCTAAAAATCCTGATTAGTTCATTTGGTAATGTTGAGCCAATCAAATGCAATCTTACCGGTAGGACTGAGTTTGATTGGCTCAATTTAATTTGATTGGCACATTTTTTCAGAATATTGTAGATTTTAACAGGAAGTTGTGAATTTTTTGAGGAAAAAATATTGTGGAATTGATTAAATCAATTCCTCAACGTTACCAAATGAATTGACCAGCATTTTTGCAACGCTTCTATTGGCACGGCTGTAAATCCTTTTCAGTTGTTTATATAAATATAAATCAGTATGATTCTTGGGAGCCTTATGCTATCCGCTCAATCAATCAATCAATCGATAGACCCTCAATCAATCATTCAATCAATCAATCATTCAATCAGTCATTATGACTGACCAATCAATGAATCGATCGACCAATCCCGGTACTCAATCAATAGATCGATCAATCATGCCATTGTTTAATTAAGTTCGAATAATGATAGAGAATTGTTGTTAAAATTTTATATGTGCTTTGTAACAGGTCACTGACGTGTGTTGGCTCATGTGTGTTAATGTTACTGGCTCGTTTTCCTGCTTATTTTCGTGTATGTTTAAATAAATGTATTTGATTAGTACTGTTTAGATGTATAGTATAATGTGTACAATAGAACCCCTTCTGATGGTTGCGTCGCATAGATATCTCATATACACTAGTTGGCGCATCTGTACACAGCTAAAAACGCACAACCTGTTCTGGCCTGATGAAAACAGGATTGAACAATGTTGTGCTGCCCACATTGTTCAAGGTTGTCAACAATATTGTTCAACATTGTTACACCTGATTGCAGGCTAATTCAGGCTCATCAACTTGTTCAGTATTGTTGACAACCTTGAACAATGTGGGCAGCAAAACATTGTTCAATGCTGTTTTCATCAGGCCAGAACAGGTTGTGCGTTTTTTGCTGTGTATATCAAAACGTGAAGCCAGCTCAGCGGTATCCCCTCATAACAATAGGCGGCGACCATATTGGTCGTTCCCACTCATCAAAAAAACGCTACAGAAAACGCTATACTTTTCTGCATTTGTGTATTAAATACTTTTTAATTGCATAAAAGAGGACTTATAGTCAACTTTGTCTACTTCCACAATAGAAAATACACAAATTATCATGTTCCCTGTCAACTCTGTAGGAACGACCAGCGCCTGCGATCTGGTTTCAATTTTCGCCTGCCCACAGTGTGGGATGCACCATCTAGTGTATATGAGATATCTATGTTGCGTCGTTATGTTAGTAAGAGATATGGAAATATATTTTCTTTTTGGTAATCGATAAGACCCTTTGATCCAACTGTTATATTCGTTGTTAAACTTTTGATAGCATGCTTTGTTTCTGAAATATAACGGATAAGAACACCAGCCATCCGCCATCTTGACAGGGAAAATTTTTTTTCTTTAAGAAGCGAGTAGCAAATATGTTCAATCTTCAAAACTCAACTGGACTTATATGTATATACTTCCTACGTAAATTGCGAAAATTTCATTAAGATTTAACTAATTAACAAATGAGTTTTAGACAGTCTACCCTAGTTGTGACGTCATTAAAATAGACTTTTATAATTATAAAACAGGGTGGCGGATGCCTAGTGTCATTTGTCCTTTTGGTGGACAATCAAAGAAACATTGGTAGTAACTGATTTGCCCAGAACATTAGCGTATAATATTATATAAGCTAAATAAAAATTAGAATTTGAGGAATGAATATTTTTGTAATTTTTCCATTATTACCATTGTCCCATTTTAGTTCGTTTTTCATACAGCAGATGAATGTTTTGTCAATGGTATTCAATAGCTAGATGTAGACGGTAATGTTAATTATATTCAATGACTTATAACAAGTTAAGTGCTTCTGTATGTTGAGAGGTACTGGGTTAATATGAGGTACATATACCAAGTTCTGTCTTTGGGGGAGTACACCATACAGAAAAAATATTGCGACGAACGTTTTTTTTATTATAAGGGCCGGATATGCCCGTCAATTTTATGATGTATTAGATATTTAAATTTTTTAAATGATTTCCATTTATTTACTGTATTTTGCTAGGGTTTTCTTTGTTTTCAGTTATCGCGAGCATTTTGTTTTGTTAGTTGCAATAATAAAAATTTCGATTCTCTTGGGACCGTATATTATTTATAACAGGTCAAAACAGTTGAATCATCTTGGATAGAACACAATGCATTGCGATACGCTCAAGATTTAGGAAAACTTCAAATTCCGCTAACTAATATTCGTAGTGCAGATACTAGGTGATATGAAAACACGGAAGAGTACTAGACATTCCCCAGATGTGTTATCCAGTAATAGTAATACAGATCAGTGACCCCAGTATAATACGTCATTGTCACCAGGATCATATGACCAGGATCATAACATTAAAAATCTCTATTGTGGGTTCCATCAACCAGAAGACTTTACGTCATCTGTCCTTTAATAATGTGGTCGGTAATCCTTCGTTGGAATTCGTGTTCAGGTATGTTGCAATTAACATATACTTTGTACTTTGAAATTCACCCTTTGATATGTATTATTCAACACTTGCATTACTTACCAAGTGTTTTTAGATGTGTTTAGCCGATAAGAATCTTTGGAGGTTATCTATTTTTTTGTAATAAATGTACGAGTTCCAAATATCCAACATTACCGTTGTCCAATGACTGTGATCATTACTATTGATTGGGATCAATATATATTCCCATTCTTCGAAGTTCGCGGTTGCCTGTCTTTCAAATATCATACGAAGCATTGTTTTTTTATCCGAAAGGTAAAAGGCAAATTTTTTTAAGCGTGTGTAGAAAAAGCAATTTCATGCCTTAACGCGAATTCCTTTTTTGGAAGCAACTTCCACTAATAGCGAAATATATGCATCAATAATTTTATCATTTAACTATCCAGGGTCAATTAATGAGTAACGCGTATTTATCACTGGATATTCCAATTTCTTGAAGTCTATGCCTTTTAAGTCGTCGTCGAAACCAAAACATTTATGCGAGCAAATTATTTTCTGTTGCTGCGAGGCATCGTAAATTCTTTCATCTATACTCGTAAACCCTCGATCGAATGAATTTTTTTGTACGTTGGAGTTGTTCCGTTTTAGGCCTTGGTCTTCAGTATGCGAGGCCTACCCTTCACTATTTTTTTCGTTTTCAGTTCTCATCGGGTAGAATTGATTATCCATGTGCGCCGTTAGGGAATATGAAGGACTCTTCTTGGCATATAATGCCAAATATACGGTCGTTGAGCACGATAAAGCCAACCATCAGTTACGTCACAGCTAACTTCATCGTCAACTAGAAAAACCTCGTAGTCGTCCACAATCAAGGCATTATAATGACCATTTTCAATTTGAGTACCATGATGCAGAGCCGAAAAGCGAAATTCATAATGGAATGAAATATTTCCCAAATTCTTCAATTCAATTAGTCGCTGAATTTTTCCGTGTGGTTCCATTATTTACTTCAAATCGTGTAAAGCACAGCGCCAATGTTTCTGGAAGGAATAAAAAGTTTTGAACTCGAGTGTGTGTTGTGTCCTTACCACATTTAGCACATCTAACAGTTATATCCTGGTTCATGTTCGTTTCAGCTTTTTCCAGATCATTTATCCCGTTCAATACGGGTACAATTAAAGTCGTGTGCGTTTCTGGCGTTCCATCTTCGAAAGATCCACATTCCCTACAGGTTTTTCTATACTGACTTCCGGTATGAAAATGACTCGCAACTACGTCATTTATGTCTTTCTTATCCCCATCGGAACAAATTGTCATGAAGGTCTCGTGTAGATCACGCTGTTCATTTGCAACTACATTGTAACGGTTCTGCATTGCGCGATGAAGTTCACCTGGATAAATTGATGATTTTTTATTGGAATCCATATCTTTCATCACTTTCGTTATAGCTGCGGAACAGTTGAATTACTATCCTTTATTCCATTTAGCAAGTTACGACGAATAGGTAAAGCATTAAAACACTGAAGCAGGCAATTCAACGGACAGTCGTTTCTCTTGTTTATCAAACCAGTGAATTTCTCGTACTTATTGCCACTGTTATCATTGACACCATTTAGCAGATCAATACGTTTCTGTCTTTTAGAATTGTAAGATGTTTTTGAAACATTTTCCAGTTTTCTTGTGTTCTTATCCATTGGCAGGTTGCTATCTTCACTCTCCCACATCCACTCTGTTAATTTCTTAATCTCGTCTTCTCTTTCTTTCTTTGTCATTCTGCGCTTAAGGTTCCTTTTCATATTGGAGTAGTTTTTACCATTTCCTTTTCGGTTGCGTTTATCATTATTCTCTTTATTCTTAGGCTTCTCCTGTTGTGGCTGCAGGCTGCTGTTTATCCTTTTCATGAGCTGCAGTTAGTAAATCGTCAATTTTTCTCTGCTTGCATGGACGGTATACCGGTTTCTTTTCACAACTCGACTTCTCCACGTTTTTTCATCTATTTCGTCGGCTGAATCCCCGTTAGAAAGTTCTTCCTTTCTGCTTTTATATTTTGTGCTCTTGATTTGTTCTTTCTTTCCTTTAAATCTGGAGTTTCGCTAAGAGGTATGATTGGTGATGCTGATACTGTCTAATTTTGGAATTACGTTTTGGTGTTTCTGGATCTTTTCTCCCCCATTTTTCTTCAGCTTCGTGAAAACTCTTTTCTTCCAATGTAACGCTGGAGTTAATGTTATCACGTTCATCATCTTTCGTTTTCTTTTGATATTTTCTTTTCTTTTGTGGCAACAAATGGACATGCAAGCGGTCAGCATAATTTCGCTCGCGTCTTCAGATTCTATCATAATTTTCGAGAACAAAAATATCGGCTCTCAAACGCTTTCTCCTGGCAAAATCTTCTTGTTTCAAATTCCTCATTGTACTTTTGATGTATACTTCCAATTTAGAATTCGCAGACGAAAATGATAAAAATAGAGTCGCATCGTCATGGATTTTATTCTGACTAGATTTGCTTTGATACGAAAAACTAGATTCATATTAATTAATATGAATCTAGTTTTTTCATATCTCTGAGGATGGTTCTGAAATTGCTTTGATACCTTTCCAGCTTTCCAAATAAAATGCCAGGCATAAAGGCATTTCGGTCATATACTTCTTGATGAATTCAAAGAATGGTGGGCAGTACCATTAATATCAACCTCGTCCTCAGGGCCTTTTTTGATTCGTCGCGTCGCGTGCCAAACTAAAAAAGACCCTGGGGATGAAATTGAATGGTTGAATTAATATTACGTGCGAAGCAGGGTTGGTAGTTTGGCCTATTAGAGGCCAAATAACTCGATTTTGGCTTCTTTTTTTCTTGCTTGGCCTCAAAAAAAAGTTTGGCTTTTCGGCTACTTTTTAGCCTCTTTCTATTTCAAAGTAATGCTTGGAAAATGTTTCGATCTTAGTTTGATTATATATGTTTAATCATCATAATAATGTAGGTATACTAACTGTGATATTAAAGGCATTTAGTATTCTTGAGGACTTTTAGTATATGAGGACTATTTAGTATTCATGGAATAAATTAGTTGTGCTGCGCAGTACACTAGACATCGCACTAGTTGTAAAATAAAAGCTGAACAGTGTCAATACCCAAAACTATTAGAAATGAGTTTGCGATAAATTTGTTAATTTGGGCTTTTTAGCATTTATTTGGCCGCGTTAGAAAAATTGTAGTTTGGCCTCTTTTGGTAGATTTTGGCCTCTTTTTGCATAGCTATTTGGCTCCAAGCATGCGCAGGAACTGCGAAGTCAATAACAGTAGTTACAGTACATGCACTACTATTTTGGGCATAGCTCTTTCTCTGTGTATACTGCAGATACCAATACAGCCGAAAAGGAGAAACCAGACAGAGAAAAAAGAATATTCAGAACTGGATTCCGATGTTGATCACACCCTTGAAAGCGACTTCTGATCATGTAAGGCTTGTATTTATGTCGTATATAAAAAAGGCTACCCTTCCGAAAAAGGCTACCCTTCGTTCGAGTTTGAATGCTTTAACTCCCTAAGCCCAAAAATACGTAATTCTTTGCAACACAGAGATTTTTTAGTCTAACGTTGCTAGTGAATTGAATTTGTTCTGCCAAAATAACACAGAATGGGCTCCTTAGGCCCGCTTAGGGAATTAAAACATTTAAATTCGAACCTGCAGCGCAAACGCTTGACGTCAAAGGGTAGCCTTTTTTCTGGGACACACTGTATTTCAGTATTCTAAATCTAATTTACGACCTAAATCTTTAATTTAATGCGACAATTGAGACGTCAATACATGTTAGCAGTTTCATTTAGGAATACTTGATATTTGTAAGAATAAATCAAGATTTTTTTTACTATAAAACGTGCCAGAGGATTTCAGATGGAAGGGATTTTCCCTTTCTCCTTAATCTCCTAATTATGCACCCATGGTGTTCTGTAGAAATAACTGTGCCCAAGCAACAGGTAAACTCACTGAGTGAAATACTTCGGATAACGTTTGTTTTATTTTATTTTACATCTCTCCTTCCCAGTATCAATCAACTGATACTATATATAAACATCAGATAAAGATTAAAATGTCTGCAATGACCACACAGAGGTGAACACTGCAATAACAGGGTTCTGCAGCTTACAAAAAGCTTAACATTAACTTACACTGAAATGTGACAAATATTTAGACAAGGCAGTTAACATACTAACAACAAAATAGCAGGCCAGAATTTCAGACGGAGGACGATGAAAATGCAAAACAAGATTTCACTTCAGCACATTCCGGTTCCGGTACTTCTCTGTATTAATGCAGACATCTCTCTAATACTGACATTTCTCTAACACAGACATCTCTCTAAGGCAGGCATCTCTCTGATACAGACATCTCTCTAATACAGACATCTCTCTTATACAGACATCTCTCTAATACAGACATCTCTCTAATGCAGGCATCTCTCTAATGCAGGCATCTCTCTAATACTGACATTTCTCTAATACTGACATCTCTTAAATACAGACATCACTCTAATACAAACATTTCTCTAATACAAACATCTTTAATACAGACATCTCTCTAATACAGACTAGGGCTGTGCAATCTCCGGTTTTTCAGCTCCGGCTCCGGCTGGTGACGGCATAAAAACTCCGGCTCCTGCTCCGGCTTTATATATTTGTTCACAGTTTAAACATGTCAAAACTGGGGAAAAGTTAAAATGATAAAATCTAACCGAGTAATAGCATATTACTTGGATCGACTGTATTGTTTGTACTGTTTCAGTTCGCACAATGTCCCGAGATCTCTGCCATGCAGAGATGCAGCGAAAGAAATTATGCATTAAGTATTTTATTAAACAGAGTAAAGGACTAAAAGTATATATCAAACAATAGTTTTTAGACAATATTTTGATAAGAAATGAAAGGGCTGAAAAATTGCGACACATTTTTATCGAAGTGGTAATTCTGGCGACAAGACGTCTCATAAGCAGCACGAAAAAACAACACAGAGACTGATTGACGTTAAAAAAGTATTTTAAGTATGCTATAATTAATGTACAATTAATGTTCAGTAAAGTGCTTCAGATTTTGATAGTCTTGAATTTCATGTGAAAAGTGCATAACACCTTCTCAGCGTAATCTCGAACAATAATTAGTAATCTCCTATTACTATAGGAGATTACTAATTAGATAACGATTTTCCGCGCAAGATCAGTCGCTTGTATGTTGTACATATAGTTTAATTTTTACGCAATTTTATGTGTCAGTGACACAAATTTGTCACTGACACACAATTATCCATTCTTGCAATATGTTATCCTTATTTTGACGCACCAGCCGGAGCTGAAAAGGTAATTCTAACTCCGGCTTCGGCCGGGCAAAAAATGCCGGAGCTCCGGCTGGTCTCCGGCCCTGCGGCGCACAGCCCTAATACAGACATCTCTTTAATACAAACATCTCTCTAATACTGACATTTCTTTAATGCAGACATTTCTTTAATGCAGACATCTATTTTTGCCAGTGTAAATCAACTGATATTAAATATAAACATCAGATAAATATCAAAATGTCTGCAATGACCACAAAGAGATTAACTTTTCAGTAACAGGGTTTTGCAACATACAGAAAGCTTAACATTAACTTACCGTACACTGAAATGTATTTAGAAAAGCTAATTAACATTCAAACAAACTGACGGACCACAAATTTAAACAGATGTTGGTGAAAAGGGCAAACAACAAGAGGAATGAGGATTCTGCATTAAGCACATTTCGGTTCTGGTACATCTCTGTACTAAACATATCTCTTTAATACAGACATTTCTCTAATACAGACGTCTCTCTAATGCATACATTTCTTTAATGTAGACATCTCTGTAGTACAAACATCTCTCTAATACAAGCAATTCTCTGTAGCAAACGTTTCTCTAGTGCAAAAATTAAAGGTATTTGTGTCACAGAGCAACATGGACATATCAATTCATTTTACTTTTTCGAATTCCAAAAATGACAAGGAAAACTCTGTAATGGAAAACAAAGAGAAGGAGGGAGAAATAGCTGAGCTCAACCAACTGGTAAACAACCTCTGAATTCCCACTCTGTGTAATACACTAGATAAAGTTTGTTTTATTTTATTTTACACATTTGCTAGCATAAATCAACTGGTACTAAATATAAACATAAGATGAATATCAAAATCTGACCACACAGTGACCTGTATCTGCAATGACCACACAGAGATAAACTTTTCAATAACAGGCTTCCGCAACATACAGAGAGCTTAACATTAACTTTCACTGAAATGTGACAAATATTTAGACGAGGCAGTTCACATAGCTACAAACAAACTAACAGGCCACAAATTGAAACAGATGACGATGAAAGGGCAAAACAACAAGAGGATTCCGCTTTAAACACATTCTGGTACATCTCTGTACTAAAGATATCTAATTACAAATATCTCTCAAATACAGGCAACTCTCTAAAGCAAACGTTTCTCTAGTCCAAAAATTATAGATATTTGTGTGACAGAGCAAAATGGACATGTTATCAGCCGTCTGTCAAGTACAAACATTTCTCTCATGCAGGCATCTCTCTTATACAGACATCTCGCTAATACCGACATCTTTCAAATACAGACATCTCTCCCATACTGACATCTCTCCCATACAGACATCTCTCCCATACTGACATCTCTTTAATACAGACATCTCTTTTATCTCAGTGCCAGTCTCTCTGAAATTTTTGATGGGCCCAAAGAATAATACCTTTTTGTTTGTATCATGAGTGGAATGTGGAAGCACGCGATATTTGTATTGTTTTAACACTTCCAACATGCGCACTTTTTTAGATTAAGAAGATGAAGGAAAATGAAAATCAAAAATTTGCTGAGCTCACACAGAAGGTAAACTTCAGAAGGTGATTTTCAGAATCTTCACTGCCTGAAATACTCAGGTTAACATTTCCGGGTTAAACTAATCTGCTTAGAAAGTTTCGTTTGGACTATAACTACAGTATAAATGAAGTGGCTAAATTTATTGAAAGCTGTTTTTCTACAGTCATGTCTGTCAAAGCTAATCATGGACATTTCTTGCAGCCGCCTTTCTAGTAAAAGGAGCCCTTTGATACGTATTTGTTCGTCTTACTTTTTAGAATCAGGATTTGGAGAAAGAAAGCGCTGAGCTTAGGCAAGAGGTAAGCATTCTTAAACTTTGTTACAAAGTTATGTTGTAGCAATTTGATATTTAAGACTCCGTTTACACGGTATCGGATTCGCTTGGTCACAACATCGAGTTCGGGTAGTTTGGGGTCATATTTACTCTCACCACTTTTTTCTATGAATACTTGTTGTTAAATTCTGCAATACTATCGTAAGTGTAAGAGCAACACTTGTCGTGGAACTATTTTATTTCATATCGTGACCATGCGAATCCGGTACCGTGTAAACGGGGTCTAAGCAGAAGCGGTCAAAAGATATCGGAACTTGCTTTTCCTCCGTTCTTTTTAGTAAACGCAACAGACTTATCCTTCTAATAATGACGCCTCTTTAACACAGCCAATACTACACCTTTCTAAGGCAGGCATTTCTCTAATGTGGACATGCTCTTAATACGGACATCTCTTTAATACAAACATTTCTCTAATGCAGACTTGTATTTAATACAGACGTCTATTTAATACAAACATCTCTCTAATGCACACATCTCTCTAATACCGACATCTTTCTAATACAGACATCTCTTTAATGCAGTCAGCTCTCTGATACACACATCTCTTTAATACAGACATCTCTCTACACGACCAAAAACGCTACAGAATTGTCCCAATTTGTCAATTTTACCAGCTTGAGGCAACTTCTCTGCGGGTTGCAACAAACTTGTCAATTTTATCAAGATTCAGCAAGTCTGTTAAAATCAGGCTTGTTGCAACTTGTCCTTTGCGATCTGTAATCCTGCCTGTCAAATGTTCGGATCCTGTGGTGGCGGTACTTACAAGTTTTTGAAGTTTACTTGCATCCTTAATGAAATAAAAGAAAAAATTGAGCAGATACTCAATTATTCATGTTTGGCAATGTGATTCCGTATATTAAGCACTTATGAACCGAGTGCGAGGTCTGTACGGGAAAGTATTGCCTGAGGTTCTTCGTACAGACCGAGCGACGAAGGAGCGAGGTCTGTGCGATAAAAACCGAAGGCAATACTTTCCCGTACAGACAGAGCAAACGAGGTTAATAAGGGATTTATTATATGGCTTTGTGTTCGATCGCAATTTGTTGTGACTTCGTAGAAAAGACCAAAAAACGCTTTCGCTGCTAAACGTTCAGCCGTATTTATTTGGATCATTTGTTTGTTCAGGATGGTAAAACTCGCTCGGGGAGTGATTTTCGTCGTCATTATACGGCATAATAAGTTTTAATTTCCTTTAAAAATTTATTTGTGCAATGTTTACACGAGCGGGCAAGATGAATTTCTTGAGAGGGCAAGATGACTAATAAAACCAAATTATTGTTCGGTGCCTTAGGCCTGTTGCATGACGTTAACCCCAGGCAAAGTGGATCTCTCTAACACAGACATCACTTTAATACAGACATCTCACTAATACAGACAACTCTCTAATGCAGACATCTCTCTGATGCAGACATCTCTCTGATACAGGCATCTCTCTGATACAGGTATCTCTTTGATACAGGCATCTGTTTAATACTGGTATCTCTCTTGTGCATGCATCTTTCTAATGCAGACATCTTTCTAATGCAGGTATCTCTCTAATGCTGGCATCGCTCTAATCCAAGCTCCTGTCTAATCCAAGCATCTCTCTAGTACAGATATCTCTGTAGTACAGACATCTCTTTAATGCAGACATCTCTCTGATTTGCAATCTAAAGTGCTAATAGAGAAACCCTTGACTTACTTCTGCTCTTCTAAACATATAAATGCAAATAATAAGTTTTTATTTTACTTTTAGGTTCGGAGTTTGCACGAAGAAATTAGACACAAGAATGATGAAAATATTGAGCTCAAAGAACAGGTACACATTCTTAGAATTCTTACTCCGAATAGCAATTCTAGATCAAATAAGATGTTCACAAACGTTATTTCACTAGTTTTGCTATGCTTGTAAATGGATATAAACCGGAGTTTTAATGAAAGATGCAATGGGAAAATTAGATAATGTTTATATTTGTGGGGCCCATTTTATTATTAGCAGAACCGATGCGCGGAACGGAGCGGACATCATTTTTACACTAACATGGTTTCAAAAGATTTAATCATCGAATTCAAAGATTGAAACATTGAATCCTGCATGAGTTTGAATCATTGCATCCTAAGATTCATGATCCTATGTAATGCATGATTGCATCATTTAAACCTACGATTGAACGAAAAGACGGACAAAAAAAAAACACTTTAGTTTTGTTGGCTTATCAAAAGCATTTGAACAAGCATTAATCACCAGAGATTTTTTCACAAATTAGCTAATGTTGGAGCTGCTGACGAAACAGTAGCTTGGTTCAGAAGTTATTTGACGGACCGTGTTCTGTCAACCCGGGTAAACTCAACCTTATCCGATCCGTTGCAAGTCTCCCATGGTGTACCGTGAGGGGTGATTTTGTTTCCGTTGTTATTTTTCATTTACGTGAATGATTTTTAAGCAGACACATTACACAACTGTAAATTGTACATAAACGTTACATAAACGTTGTTGTCGTTCAGCCTGTCAGAAGTTGACAGACACAGCAGTCACCATTTTGGAACAAAACCTGCGTCTGTTTCGACAAGGAAACTCTAGTTATAAATAAGTTGCTCTATGGTTCCATGGTTTAGTCAAATACAGCATGGTTTTGCTTGTAAAGTAATTACAGGAACCAAAACATATGACCGCGTAAATCCTGTTTTGAAATCAGTTGAGTGATGAAGTTATGAATGTAAATATGGCTCAACAAAGCAAACTGTTGACTGCTTATTCTTTGAGAGAGCAGCATAGTAGAGATATTCGCTTGACGATCATGGTACACGTATGCAGAGGGGTTATTGTATTGGATGCATTTTTTAAAGTCTTGAGAGATTTCATCAAGATGTATTAGAAGGGAAAACGTGTTTAAATCTATGAAATTTCGTGGAAATTGTTTGTTAATGATTTTCCCGAACCAGGACCTTTTCATTTTTCCTTTTAATAGAATCAGAAGGTTGAAGAAGAGAACGAAAAGAAACTCAGACAGCAGGTAAATATCCTCATAATTCTCACTGCGTGAAATATTAGGGATAAGATTTTTAAACTGATCTGTTCTACACGTATAAAATCGAACAAGTTGTAACAAACCTGCTTACAAGTTGTACAAGTCTGCAAATAAGTTGTAACAAGTCTGTTCACAAGTTGGAACAAGTTTGAAACAAACTGTTAACAACTTGAAACAAGCTTGATGGCATCATCAGTTACAAGTTTTATGTTACAGGGCTTACAGTCAAAATATAACAAGTATGTCACAAGGTTGGTGAAACAAGATTACAACAATATTGTTATAGCATGATTGTAACAGATTTGTTAGAACAACCTTGTCATAAGTCTGATGATATCAACAAGCTTGTTACAAGTTGTTAACAGCTCGTTTCAAACTTGCTGACAACCTGTAACAAGAAGTGAGAACAGTACTTGTTGACGACTTGTTTTCCGACTTGCTACAAGTTGTGAGATTTTAAAGTGTGTACATCAATGTTCTTGAATAGAAATATATGTGTTATACACGTATACCTTTAATAGTTACTCTCTAAAGTTGACCTTCCTACAGTCCCCGTGTATAAGATGTCCCTTTAACATACTTATCTCTCCAATGCAAACAATATTAGGCCATACAGAAGCATCTCTAACACAGACATTTCCCTAGCGCAGACGTCTTTCTAGTATAGACATTTGTCAAATACAGAACAGTATATAACAATAATGATGCCTTAATACGTTTTAACAGTAGATACAACTTTTGTAGATTTCTCATATAGTTGAACCTTTTGGGTACGAGATCAGTTTTAATAAAGAATATCACTATTTTACTAGAATATTTAACTTTTTAGACTCAAGAAACTGATAAGCTCAAACAAGAGGTAAATGCTCATCTAAGATAAGATTCCTGGTTGAAAATATTGTTAGAAAGTTTCGTTTTGACGATTTGAATACATAAATTGTTTCATATACCTTTTCTAAAATGATTTTTGTCAAAGCCATTGCACATATATTTTCAATGGCTGTTCGCTATCGCGGACATTTCATACAGGAGCATTTCTAATAATGACAGCCCTTTGCTAATGCAGACATTTCTCTAATCCAGACATATCTCGATCCATCACATCTCTCTAAGGCCTGTTTTATACGTCGCATTTTAGTCGCGTCGAATGCAATTCAAACAATAGAAAAAATGAGCTGACTTGCCTCATTACCTATTGTTTGAATTGCATTCGACACGACTGAAATGCGACGTATAAAACAGGCTTGATTCAGGCGTTTGTCGAAAATAAGAGTCTATTTAATTCAGACAACTGCAGACTGTCTGTGCATTTTATCCTATTTCAGGACCTCAAGAGTTTCTAAGGTTTCAATGTATCTGTGGGCTTAGGCCGATGAAACTACAACAATTTGCGCCCAATCTCTGAGCGCAAACATTTTTGTGGGGTTTTTAAGTTTGTAACGTGACGTTTGGCGTTTGAAACGGAAGCCATTTAGATGCAAAACCTGACGGTTCTGTAACTGCAACTGTCATGTTTTGATGCACGTTTTATCAACTTTTATTACAAAACATGCCAATTTCGTGGTGTAGAAGCTTGTTTACGATTTTAAATGATACAAAAGCGATAAAATTTGGAAGTAATCGTTTCTTGCACGTGAAACGGACTCAGTTTTGATCATTTTAAACAGTAACAATAATAACGGCAAACGTCGCGTTTCGGCCCTATAACCGTATAAATGCAGTTATGCTACTTGGGAATGATGTGAATGTGATCGAAGATTCTATGGTTATATCTTAATATTATGTACTGTTGTTATATAATGTCGTTATATAATGTACTATTCTTCGATGCGAATACCAATGTTCGTTGAAAGTTCTGATCCAATCAATGAACAACGCATTTGCGCGTCTTTCATGAGTGTAATGCTAAAATGCTTTCACCCTTTCAACATGCGCACATTATTTATTTATTTTACTTTCTAGAATGAGAATTTGAAGCGACAAAAATTTTGCAAAGATGAAGAAACTCGTAAGCTCAAACAACAGGTAAATATCTTCAGAATTCTCACTGCGTGAACATAACATTGGCTGGTTGGACTACTCTGGTCAGAAAATTTCGTTTTCACTATTTCTATGAATGAATTGGTTAAATTTGTTCAAAGCTATTCTCTACAGCGATGTCTGTCAAAGCCAATACACGTATATCTTTAAAGGCTGTTCCTTATCGTGGGCATTTCTTACAGCCGCCTTTCTAATATAGACATCACTCTAACACTGACATCTTTTTAATCAGGTCCACCTGTTCCTCCAGAAAAACTTAGGTTAGCGAGAGGCCCAGACCGTCGCGGCCACTTCCTCGCCCATAATATATGCCACAAACTGTGTTTTCTGTGTTGATTTACAAACTTGGTTATCTAATTTATCTGGTATTTTTACCTAAATATGAAAATTCATTAATAAATGAATTATCCCAAGTACAGAAACCTTTCTAATACAGACGTTTCTCTAAAATTGACATCGCTCTCTAATACAGACATCTCCTTAATGTAGACATCTCTCTAATGCAGACATCTCTCTAATACAGACATCTCTCTAATACAAACATCTCACCAATGCACACATCTCACGGTATATATTAATTTTACTTTTTAGGCTCGCACGTTGCAGCAAGAAAATGAAGTCAAAGATCAAGAAATTACCGATCTCACACAACAGGTAAACATCTTCAGAATTGTCACTTCAAAAAATTATCCGAATAAAATTTCTTGAATAAACTAATTTGACCAGAGACTTACTTCTTGACGATTTTGATAAACAAAGTGATAAAACCCTCCCACCCAAAGCTGTGTCGAACTCTAATACAAACATCTCACCAATGCACACATCTCACGGTATATATTAATTTTACTTTTTAGGCTCGCACGTTGCAGCAAGAAAATGAAGTCAAAGATCAAGAAATTACCGATCTCACACAACAGGTAAACATCTTCAGAATTGTCACTTCAAAAAATTATCGGAATAAAATTTTTTGAATAAACTAATTTGACCAGAAACTTACTTCTTGACGATTTTGATAAACAAAGTGATAAAACCCTCCCACCCAAAGCTGTGTCGAACCTTCCTTACAGTTCTAACCTATAAACCTCAAATAATATATTTAATGTTAATAACATAGTTTAACATATATATTTACACCTGTACCATCGTCAAAAATAGAATAAATAATGACAGGGCAGTGCTGTCCTTTTGGAAAACACTTTACCACGTAAAGTATTCGCTCTGATGATATGACTTGGAGACTCGATGGGTTAGTCATTTCATACACAGCAAAAAAACGCACAATCTGTTCTGGCCTGATGAAAACATGATTGGACAATGTTGTGCTGCCCACATTGTTCAATGTTGTCAACAATACTGGACGAGTTGATGAGCCTGAATGGGCCTGCAATCAGGTGTAACAATGTTGACAGTATTGTTGACAACCTTGAACATGTGGGCAGCAAACCTAAACATTGTTCAATGCTGTTTTCATCAGGCCAGAACAAGTTGTGCGTTTTTTGCTGTCTAATTGTGTGCCTTCCACAATAGTTGGTCAGCAGTCCAACCAGTACTCAACATCGACGAGATGACGAGCCTAGACGGGAGTTCGCCTGTTCCCCCGTTATCTAGGGGTCCACAAACTGTTGTCAGACAGACATCTCTAATACAGACATTTCTTTAGTACAGACGTCCCTCTAAATACAGACATCACTCTAATAAAGACACCTCTCTAACACAGATATTTCTCTAATACAGGCATCTCTCTTATACAGACATCTCTCTAATGTGCACGTCTCTAGTACAGACTATTTCAAACGCGCACATGTTTTTAATGACTGTTTTTTCTACTAAAGACACTTCTTTTTCACGGGAACATCTGATACAGACATCTTTTGAATACAAACATCTCTCTAGTATAGACATCTCTTTCTAATACAAACATCTCTCCGTAATACAAGCAACTCTCTAATACAGGTAACTTTCTCTAATACAAACATCTCCCAAATAGGGAAATCTCTTTAATACAGATATCACTCTAACATATCACGGTATACATTACTTTTTAGGCTCGTACGTTGCAGCAAGAAAATGAAGTCAGTAATCAAGAAATTGCTGGGCTCACACAACAGGTAAACATCTTCGAAATTCTCACTTCATGAAGTACTTCGAATAAAATTTCTTGATTAAACTGATTTCACCAGAAACGTTCGTCTTGGTGATTTTGATAAACAAAGTGGTAAAACCCTCCCACCCAAAGCTGAGCCGAACCTTCCTTATAATTCTAACGTATAGACTTCCCCCGTTATCCAGAGGTCCGCAAACTTTGTTGTTCTTTGTTATTTTACAAACTTGATTATCTAATTTATCTGGTATTTCTGCCTGCATATGAAAATTTATTAATACATATATCCCTCAAACACAGAAACCTTTCTAATGCAGACATTTCTCTAATATTGTCAACTCTCACTAATACAGATATCTCTCTGATACGCACATCTCTCTAATGTAGACATGTCTCTAATATAGGTATTCCTCTAATACAAACATCTCTCTAATAGAGACATAGGCACTTAATATAGGTATCACTTTAACGCAGATATCACTTTAACAAAGACATATCTCTAACACTTCTAAGGAGAGGTTGTACTGTGTTTGTTGTTTCAGAAATAAAAACAAGAGGAGGAAAAAATTACTTGCATTCTTGAATTCAAAGAGAAAATAAATTACTAAAATTGTACTTGATCATGAATAGTATTTATTTCGCTTAACCTCCTTCGAGCCTTGTATACGAAAAAATACAGATATGTAATATCTGTACAGACGTAAATGTAATGGATGTTTCTACGGTTATGTCGTTTTATTTAAAATCCACCTTTGATTCTCGTGTTTAGTGATAAACGCCTCATTATTATTGCGTGTTGCCAAAGGTTTTGTTGTTTGTACATCTCTACGGGTGCAAAAATTCAAACAAATATATTCTCCTTTGTTTAGAACGAACGGCAGCGTAACGATTTGCGAGAAATTACGAGACAGCGAGACGCTGCTAGAAACTACATAGCGTACCTGCAAAATCGGGAAAATAACATTCCTGTTGAACATCATGAAGATAATATTCAAGTCGTGAGTCTAGTTTTGTCTTGAATTTTGTTCGTGTTTGCGACATGACCATAAAATACGCCATTTTTGGGTGACAAAATGATTGATTTGGGTGGTTTTCTTTTGAGGGTAATGAATTCTCTCGATGAAAACTTTTTGTTCCTTTCAATTGTGATATTGAAATGGACTTTTACATTCGTGGACGTACGTGGAATAAAAGTGGAAAAAACGTTAACTCTGTGCGAAATCCCGAAAGAAATTTTGCAATTTAATCCATTAAACAATTGTTTTCAAGCAAGAAATTATCTTTTTTCTTTTAAAACAAAAGACTGAGAAAAGCATACAATGAGAAAAGCTGATTATTATTCCACAAATCTTTTGCTATTTTTGTATCAACGCTAGGGTGTTATATATTGCCATTATTGCTTTTTGCCTTATAGGTAAATTAGGCTTAGCCAATAAATGAGTTTACATCAAGATTATAACGCGCTGTTTGTAATACCACCGAGCTCCTAAAGTAGATGCCAAAAAACCATTCAAATTGTGTAACCAGAGAGTAATCAGTTTCAAGACGACTTTTAAATTAATGATGATATTACAAAATTTAATTATAATAACAACTAATCATAGAAGTCACAAGAGTAAATATGACCGTAACCTGCTTGAACTCGATATCGTCACCATGCGGAACTGGTACTGTGTTAACGGGGTCTAAGATCATTTAGTTGATGTTATAAGTTCTTCCAAATCATGTTTATGATTTATTAAACCTTTTACGGCAGTGAAAAAGTTTACTGCCTAGCTTCGGCGCAAATTGTGGCTAATTATATTTAATACTTTTGGTTTTTTTAGATGTATGGTTTGTAACTTCATGCAATCCGTAATTTTGTAAAGGTAACGTAGTCTATACTCCTTTGTCTACGTGGCTTGCTACGGGGGGAGGGGGGGGGGGGGTGGGCAAAGCAACGACAGCGGCTAATAATGCCATACAATGAACTTGAAATAATTCAAGAAGTACTATAAACAATTACACTGGCCTGAAAGAGCCAGTGTCTTAAAATGGCCTTTTTCTGTCTTCGTTTTTTCGTTGTCACAAGCGCGGCTTTCCCTTTTTGACTGCGGGCTCATTTTCAACATGGCTGCCGTCAAGAGGCTGCCTGCAATTTTCGTATTTCATTTTTTTTTAAATCTCTATTTCGGGCCAATTACTGTTGCTTGCGGTAATTCTGAATAAACAGGCCGACACACAGTCGATGCTGTTAGATTTGTGGTTTCAAGCCAGTGTAAACGCCTTCCGAGGCGTCTTGTTATATACAGTAAAGTACCACTGTGGCACTGAAGATAAAGACGTCGTCTTTGCTCTGGTATAACAAAGTGAGCAAAGTGACCCGAAACTAAACCGGTTTTTGTTGGTTTCAAATCATCGATAACTAACGACAGTCAAGTTTTTTATACAATATTTTATTTGATTCTGTTTGCCTTTGCCGTCGTCGTCGCGTTGAGAACCTCATTACCGTTTTGGTGTTTCAGCATATACGTTAAAATGTGCGTTTTGTTGAGATATTTTGCTCGAAAGTGAGTTTAAGCAAATCGCTGGTCTCGACGTACACAGCAATGTCAACGATACCCACAAGTCCTGCGTCAATCTTCGACGTGGAAAAAACAAAAAGGGGGCGAATTTAAAACTCCACCTCTCGTAGTATTGTCGTCTATCCTTTAGCTTAGCTATGACCCTCAATATATCGGACGATCACTTACTCCACGAATTAATGTACGTGTTACAACAAAGTAATTATGAGTCATTGTTTACTGGTAGAGTTTTATCAATAGAATTTTGTTTGTGCTTTGTAACAGGTCACTGACGTAATTGGCTCATGCTGTGTTAATGTTACTGAGCTGTTTTCCTTCTTATTTTTTTTCAATAAATGCTTAAATAAATTGTAACCGATTAGTTTAGATGTAGCATAACGTATATAATAGGTGACACCCTTTTTATGGTGTGTTTATTTGTGCACGGAGTACAAAGGGTTCTATTTTGTAATAGCCTGAATGGTGGGCCTTGAATAGTGGGCCTGCAAGGAAGACCCTTTGTTTAACCCCCCCCCCCTTTTATAACACGCCCCATTCACACGTCAATTGTCAAAAAAGAACCAATGACAGCAACCCAAAAAAGTAAACAAACAGGTAACGGTAGTACTTACCCGGCACTATAACGGAAAATTTATTCAAGATGGCGGAATAATTTATGCAAAATGGCGGAATAATTTATGCATTGCGCTTACGTCATTATAACTAACGTGAGATCTCCTGTGAGATCTAACGTGAGGTCTAACGTGAGATTAACGTGAGATTTAACGTGAGATCTAACGTGAGATTTAACGTGAGATCTCACGTGAGATCTAATGTTAGGTTTTATGGATTATGGTTGGTTTGCGTTTGATTAATGCAAATTTCACCTGAGACATTTCATTTGAGATTGAGATATAATTTAAGATTTATTAAAATCAAATATATATATATATATATATATGAATACGGACACAGGTTAACGTTTGGAATATTTTATTATGTAAAGTATTACGATAGAAAAGAAATACAGTGTGGAGCCTTCTTTCATACACTAATTAAAAACATAAACTGTATTTGAGTAAAGTTTGTTCAATTCGACTTTCTTCGTTTCTGCCGTATGTCCGGCAAAAATCGTCTCGGCATGACTGCTCTCGCAAATAACAACCAAGTTTGCACATGTACGTTGACCTTTATAACCAAAGTTTTCTGACGGAACGCAGGGGCTCTCTGGCGGGACGCTTTTGCGTCCCTGTGTCCCTTGCGTCAATTTGCTAATTTTTTCCCGTTACTTTTCCTTAGGGGACGCAGGGACTTTATTGCGGGACATTTTTATGTGTCCCGCTCAACGGGACTCTCTAGCGGGACACTTTTTTGCGTCCCTGTGTCCCTTACGTCAATTTTCTAATTTTGCAGTGTCGGCAACTTTTCCTTTATAATTTTTTTTTACTATCATTATTTTTCTATGCACAAGATCGCTTTTCAGTTGCGACATCCATTGCAGGCGATCCATATAAACATTTCCCAAACTCTTTCGAAGCTCTAGTAAAATGGCCGCAAAGGCTTGTTTCTTCGCGTCAATTTTACTAAATCCTTCATTTTCAAAACTTTGCGCAAGTTCACTGTGTTTTGTATGAAGCTCCGCCGCTGCTTCGTCCATTAATGCTCTCCAGAGATCGGCCTCCTCGTCAGAGTCGTTCGTCTGTTCTGAACTTTCGCGTTCATTACTAGCGTCGTCAGTCTCTTCGGAACTTTTGTCGTCGTCCGATGAACTGAAAATATCTTTGTTCGAAACTGTTGACGTTTCATCGTCGGATTCACTTCGTATATTTTTAGGACTCGACATTTCTTCTTCAGACCCCTCATCACGTGCTACTGTTGACATGTCGTCCTTCGAGTCACTCCGCATTCTTTTTCGACTCGACATGTCTCCTGGTTTTTCTGGATCACTTGCTCCAGATAGATAATATTTCCTTTCTTCTGCCGAGAGTTGATGAATGTCTGCTAAATGGTTCGATAACTTTACGAGATTCCTTTTTCCGCAAATGGAACAATCTTTACGCCTTCGTGGCATGCTACCAACTGCGTTTGTCGACTAACTGCACCCTCTTAAAAGTGTCCCGCACGAGGAAGTCTCTTCCAACGGGACGCATGCATATCTCCCTGTAAGAAAAAAGTTCTTGACGTTGCACAATTTGTCCCGGTAAATGCAACAAGGTAGCGCAAAACTGAAAAACGTCCCGCAAAAAGTCCTTTAGTCCTTATAACATGATTAAGCTATTATTATTATTATTATTATTATTATTATTATTATTATTATTATTATTATTATTATTATTATTATTATTATTTAAACATATTTATACACGGTAGCCTTTCTGTTTCCTGATTTTCAAAGGGCCGTGCTTTACATAAATTACAATATATATGAACAAAAACTATTGATTACTAATCTACAAGATTTAAAAATTACTTAATTAGACTACATGCATACCTGTATACACAAATATTTACAACAATGTTTAAATTTCACACTGTGATGAGTAATGTCATGCTCTACTATCGAGAATTATAGGGTTTGTATAAGCCGTTTAAACGAGTCTTTCGAAAGAAATTGGTATTTTTCCACGACTTTATCAGATAATTTATTCCATGCAAGTGCGCCTCGGTAAGAGAAGCTCTTTTTTAGAAAATTTGTTTTAGGTTTTGGTAAATGTAGTTTTCGATTATTGCTTCTCAGACCATACGTATCATTCTGACAAGTACTAAATAACTCAGTTAGGTATTTTGGTGTCATTTCTTGCAGTGCCATAAATGTCATTAATTGTTGGCGTCTGTTAAAAATATTTTCAATTGGTTCCCAATGCAGGGTTTTGAAGATGTCAGTACTTCTAACTTCGTAGCTTGAGCCAGTAATAATTCGTGCTGCCCTTTTTTGTAATTTGTAAAGCTTATCCATGTGAGTAACGTTCCCTTGCTGCCATACTGTTGAGCAGTAAGTGAAATGTGGCAGTACAAAGGCATTGTACATAGTAACTAATGCGTCTGTTGTAATATAGTTTTTTGCTCTTCTTAGTAAAGCAATGTTTTTTGAAATTTTTTTGCATTGTGTATCGACTTGTTCATGCCAATTGAGCTTTTCGTCTACAATTACGCCTAGAAATTCTTTGCGCGCTACTCTCTCTATCTTTTGTTCACCTATGACAATTTCTGGGTTTGAGTGTATTTGGTTTAACCTATTTCTGGATCCTATAATCATATACTCAGTTTTCTCGACATTTAGTGTTAGTTTGTTTTATATCAACCATTTGTGAACGTTCTCAAGGTCTGTGTTGAGTTTCTGCTCGATTTCCACGGATGAGCCTCCACAACAGGAGATATTTGTGTCATCCGCAAACATCGAAGCTTTTGTAGATGTCAAACAGTTTGGTAAGTCGTTTATATAAACTAAGAAGAGTAATGGCCCAAGATTTGACCCTTGCGGCACTCCGCAAGTAATGTTGGCAGTACTTGATATTTCATTATTAATTTTGCAAACTTGCTTTCTTCCCGAGAGATAAGATATAAACCATTGTAATGCGTGCCCTTGTACGCCATAAGTTTTTAACTTGGCTATAAGTATTTTGTGGTCAACTGTGTGAAAGGCCTTTTTTAAGTCGAGAAACAGCACACCGTTAATTAGTCCTCTGTCCATGTTTACAAGGTATTGGTTCGAGGAACATAAGAGTGTTGTCTCTGTTGAATGATGGGTTCGAAAACCTGACTGATTAGTTGATAATAGCTGGTAATTGTCAAGAAACTTACTTAATTGTCGGTAGACGAGTTTCTCAAAAACTTTCGCAACCGCTGATATTACTGAGATAGGCCTGTAGTTTCCACACTCTGTCTTGTCTCCTGATTTATAAATAGGAGTTACTTTAGCTAGTTTCATATCATCTGGAAAAATTGCAGAATTAATGGATAAATTGAAAATGTAAGTTAGTGAATTTACGATGGTTTCACCAGCAGCTAATAAAAGTTTGTTAGAAATTTTGTCAAGACCTGCGGATTTTTCATTTTTTATTTTGCTTTTCTCGTTTTTGATATCCTCAAAAGTAATGTTTCTGAAGTTAAACACTTGTGAACTGGGCGTAACGTAACTCATTGGATTGATTTCAGAGTTAGGGAAATTATCTCCTAGTTTTGGACCTATTGTTGAGAAGTATCTGTTGAATTCGTCTGCAATGTTTTTGTCTCCAGTTACTTCTGCGTTCTCGGTTTTTATTTTGTTGATTATCGTAGATTTTGATTTCTTATTAAGAAGTTCGTTAATTGTTTTCCATCCGTCTTTGCAATTTTTTGAGTTCTCTAACTTATGCTTAAAGTATTCAGCCTTAGTATTTTTAATAAGTTGGTTTAGATTATTACGACAGTCTTTGTATAATTCATGCAGGTATCTCGTAGAGTTATGTTTTATTGCTTTCTTTTTTAAGAAGTCTCTGTGATAACTGAGGCTCTTAATTTCATTTGTCATCCAAGGATTATATTCACTTTTAACTTTTCTTGTTTTTAATATATATGTATAACGATATCTAGTAACGATGTGACTTGATAAAACGGAACGCAGAGGACGTCGGGACGTTCAAAAAGTGTCCCGTCAGAGAGTCCCGGAGTCCCTTAAGAGAGTCCCGTTGAGCGAGACACCTAAAAAGAGTCCCGCAATATTTCCCGGGTCGGTGGCCCTACATCAACCTGTCATCGACCCCGCATTGACCCTCGTCAGAAAAATATTAATGGCTCCAAACACTTCATTCTTGGTCATTTATGATTAAACATTACAAGTGTCAAGATGCCCTATAAGCACAAAAGAGACTGTCCTGTCTGTAACAAGCCAGGTCTTCTGTATATGACTATGAGTAATCATTTACGTCAAGTACACCATTTATACACGGTGATGAAAGGAAAAAGTGGCTAGGAAAAGCCAGGTTCTCAATTTCACACAAACATTGCTCTGGCTCACTAACTGGACGCCCGTCGCATACTCTAAAAGAAATGAGATGTGTTCGCAAGAAAACCCGTTCTGTACTGAAGCCAACAAAGCCCGCGGGGAAAGTAACAGCATCTATGGTAACCAAACCTTATCCAGAGCAAAATGGTTCACCAAAGCGAGAAGAAAAGATGACAAACGCTCCCGTACGCACTGCAGCATCCGAGCCTAATCAACATACGGCAGGAACGAAGAAAGTCGAACTGAACAAATTTTACTCAAATACAGTTTATGTTTTTAATTAGTGTATGAAAGAAGGCTCCACACTGTATTTCTTTTCTATCGTAATACTTTACATAATAAAATATTCCAAACGTTAATTTGTGTCCGTATTCATTTATGCAAACAAACCTCGCATACAATATTTTGCTCCAAAATCAGTACGATTTCGCATTCGCCATACTCCTTTTTTTGCCCTTTTGAAAGACATCAATGAATTTTATATATGTTTATATATATATATATATATATATATATATATATATATATATATATACAGCTAATTCAAAAAAGGTTGTCCCTCGAAAATACAAAATCTAAATTCCAAAATACAAAGTATAAGATCAAAATATTTTGTGTTGGGCTTCAAATGTAAACATATCTCTTGGAAATATTCCACTCAACAGAAAATACCTCCTCGTACAGTATATATCACGGACTGATGGTTAAAAGTCTACTTTTGTGTGTGATGTGACATACTTTCTCTTGTATTTTGTATTTTGTAATTTGAATTTTAGATTTCCGAAGGACAACCTTTTTTGAATTAGCTGTATATATATATATATATACATATATATATATATATATATATATATATATATATATATATATATATATATATATATATATATATATATATATATATATATATATATACATATATGATTTTAATAAATCTTAAATTATATCTTACTCAATCTCATATGAAATGTCTCAGGTGAAATTTGCATTAATCAAACGCAAACCAACCATAATCCATAAAACCTAACATTAGATCTCACGTGAGATCTCACGTTAAATCTCACGTTAGATCTCACGTTAAATCTCACGTTAAATCTCACGTTAGATCTCACGTTAGATCTCACGGGAGATCTCACGTTAATTATAATGACGTCAGCGCAATGCATAAATTATTCCGCCATCTTGCATAAATTATTCCACCATCTTGAATGAATTTTCCGCCATAGTGTCGGGTAAGTACTACTCGCATCAAAATGTTGCGGGGTTTCGCTCTGCTTATTCAGAATGAAAACAAAAGCTGGATTAGCTCGAAACTACGAATAATTGCGAATTTCCAAGTGCCCATCGATTTTCGACCGAATTCGGAACAGGAAAATTGGGGCGAATTTTAGCAGAAAATCTGCCTTCCATACATCAACTGCCGAGGAAGTCGTGATTGGCTCTAGCGATTATAAATCCATCAACACTACCACACCATAAGTTTAACGATTTTATCAAATACAACTGCACATTAAAATAAACAGTCTATTCTTGCTCAGTTTTTGATAAAAAAAGGTGACAAGATTCAATTTTAAGCTAATTACGAGCCTCTGCAATAAATATATTGTTTGAATCCATCTTGAAAATTTTCTAATTATAGTATAAAACAGGAAACAGCCAATCAAAGTGCTGCGTTCGTGTGCGAACGGCAAGTACAAAATGCACCGTCTTCCTTGCAAGCCCACTATTCCCTCTCCTCCGTGGGCCTGCACGCAGGCTAGTTTTGTGACGTATAAGTCTATTGGCTGGGCTTCTAACTCGTTATAAGCAAATACTACTGAATGTATGTGATTTGCGATCAGGCTGAATACCAACTGTGTTTCGACGTTCGAATGGCGAGCACAAAGATTTAAATATTACCTAATTCTCAATTGGGACACTCACCTTAAGGTCGTGGTATTTTTTCCTCTATGGTGTTTGCCTAACTTGACAAGCAGGTGTGCCTGTACTGGAAACGCGAGCTAAATGTTGCTGATGAGACACGCGTGATACGGTCCGATCGCAGGTTCGGTTTAAGGCACGTCAGAGATAGGGCGGAGTACACCGTGACGATATATAATCATTATGATAAGGTTACATAATGATTTGTAGTATCTCTTCTATACAAGGATAAGGAATCTTGCCTAGCGTGGTTGTACCACGCCGTTGCTCGAGATTTGATAATTTCACGTGGAATTTTGATTTGAATTGATGAAATAATTCATCACAACAAAAAAGATGGCTGCATCTACATTTTACCGGGATGCATTGCGAGCATCAAGTAAAAGCGATTGAAAAAAAATGCCAACAAAAACACATCAGGACCTAAAACTTTGGCAAAAGAATGAAAATAACCTCCTCTCTTATGCTTGTAGAAAATCATGCTGCGCGAAGGCTGAGTGCAGGCTGTGTATCAGTGCAGTGCATTTTCATTAGTCTTACCTGACGTTAGCTCGTGCGCACTTTTTGGTTTCATGAGACAGTGCATTTTCATTAGTCTTACATGACGTCAACTTGTGCGCGCTTTTTGGTTTCATGAGACAGTGCATTTTCATTAGTTTTACATGACGTTAGCTTGTGCGCGCTTTTTGGTTTCATGAGACAGTGCATTTTCATTAGTTTTACATGACGTTAGCTTGTGCGCGCTTTTTGGTTTCATGAGACAGTGCATTTTCATTAGTCTTACATGAAGTTAGCTCGTGCGCGCTTTTTGGTTTCATGAGACAGTGCATTTTCATTAGTCTTACATGACGTTAGCGTGGGCGCGCTTTTTGGTTTCATGAGACAGTGCATTTTCATTACTCTTACCTGACGTTAGCTCGTGCGCGCTTTTTGGTTTCATGAGACAGTGCATTTTCATTAGTTTTACATGACGTTAGCTTGTGCGCGCTTTTTGGTATCATGAGACAGTGCATTTTCATTAGTCTTACATGACGTTAGCTTGTGCGCGCTAGGTATGAAGGGCCACAACCCTCCGCGAACCTCAATATCTGAGGAAACGTCATGTAAGACTAATGAAAATGCACTGTCTCATGAAGCCAAAAAGCCTCTGCGGAGGAGAGTGGTATCAGTGTATGACTTACAGTTTACGACAATAGTTAATTCGTTGACTTCTTCAAATTTGACGCTTATTATTGTATGCCTATTGTGGAATGCCATAGTTTTTGCGCTACGCTGATTGGTTAACGTGCCATTTTCGGCATTTTGAGCGATTTTCAATGTGGTTAGTTAGTGTTGTCTAAGCGGCCCCACTTATATCATAGACGCACTGCAACTAACACGCGCGCGATAATAAAATCGAGCGGCTTTGCGAGATTCCTTATCGATGTATTTTGGTTTGGCTAAATGATTGCACTAGAGTAGAGTATTTCGTTGTTTGTGAGTAGGTGTTGAATTCTGTAATGACATTTGAATATTAGAAATTATGTAGCACTAGAATTAATTAAGTTGTAGTTTATATATTCAAATGCTTGTGAAGTGTGTCTAGAACGCTTCTGTATTTAGTAGTGCAATCCCTGATTAGTCAATAATTAATTAGTAATTTTAATTTTCTTATAATAGTAAAATTGTATACCATAATACCAATAATCTTTTTCAATAGATTTTAAAATATATATCAACCAGTATAAAACTTGTATTTTGTCTTGTCTTATACTGGGGGTAAGGCCTCATTCCCACTAACCGTTTTCGCAAACATAGTCATAGGCGGCCCAATTCACTGTGTAGGTTCAGTAATATATAGCGATCAGTCACCATAACAACGTGAGCCAGTAACTGTGGGCCTTTATTACCTAACCTTCCTTATCAGCTTTCCGAACTTTCATCAGCCAATAAGAAATAAGCCGACAATTTTCCGATGATGACGCTTTTCGATCAAATTGGATCCCGCCTAACGACAAAATAAATGTCAACAATTTTTTTATCAAAACTTAGTTTTAAATGAACAAATTTAAGTGTTTCTCAACACGTTTTATTCCTAAAAAGTGTGTAGAAATTTAGTAAATGTATCGAAGTTCATTGCCAATATTTGATTGAAAATCTCCGATAAAGTTGCCAACCTTAGGATAACTATATAATAGATAGGTAGCTTAGTTGGGCGACCTATGTCCTATGGTATCCTCGTTATGAAGTTGCACCTGCTCTGGTTTCCTATTTTTTGCGATCCATATCTACTAACACCAAGACGCAATGGAATTTGACATTATTATTATTATTATTTAAATTCTTTATACACGGTAACTTATCAACCTATCTAAGTCAATATAGATAAAAAGAAGCACAATATTATTAACTAGATAAGAAAAAAAAGGGTTGCTTTTCATAAGGCCGTGTAGAGATAGTAAGATAAAAGCGTCAAGATACAAGAATTAATTACATTATAGGATTACTGATATAAAGCTAATAGTAAATTAGTAATGATAGAACTATGATTAAGCAATTATAGATAACTTGAAAAGTTACTTACAATTGCAAATGAAGGATTTTCATTAATGAAATCTTGTAAGTTATGTTTGAATACCTTATCAAATATACTTAGATTTTTCAGATCAGTTGGCAGTTTATTCCAGTTTTAGCAGCAGTGGCGGAGCCAGCCCGACATTTGGTGATCCAAATGCAAATTTTTCTGGGTTTATAGACCGTATAAGGAATCAATTTCTAAAGAAATGAATAATGATTTAAATTTGCATAGCATGACCAAATTGTCGGGCTGGCTTCGCTACTGTTCGTAGCTAGGTTCGATTCCCTCCGTGGCCAGACATATTTTTGTAACAATGTTTTGCTGCCTAATGTTTTGTTCACATTTGGCACACATTTGCTCAGCTGTAACAGTACTCAACAATGTGCAGATCATCATATGATTGTTTATTAGTGGATATGCATTTATGTTTATCAATAATTCTCAACAAATAGGAACTTGGAACATTTCATTTTTATCAAGTTTTTCAAAAAATTGAAAAAATGTATAGTTTTAAAATGTCCTCGAAACGAATGCAGGAAAAAACATGGATCATTGCAAAAAAGCAGTATTAAAAAGTAGTATTATTTTGCCACTACCCTGACCGATAAAGTGGTTGTTATCAGTTCTGATCCACTTGTTTTACTAAAAAATAAAAGTGTTTTATATCAGAAAGCGAAGGTAGCAATAACCCATTCCAATAAGTTGGTCTAGATAGTAGTTCGAGGAAATGCCATACAGAAAGACTAGAAAGCCTTTATTGAATTATTGCCATTCTTCCCATTTGTTGGTCATCATTGAATGATATGAAAGGTGTGTAAATTTTAATGTGTGACATATGTAGCTTGTTTGAAATATTTTCTCTCAGAATCTAGCCTGTGGACTTGCCTCAGAATTTAGCCTGTGGAGTCTAGCTTGTGAACTGTCTTGCATGACATTTATTAATAACATTCAAGAGCAATCCATCTGTATGGCAGCTGCAGAAATTACGAGAATACTAACCACTGAACTGCCTTTCCTTGTCAACAGAAATGCTGGACTGGCTGTTTCGCGATTATTCTGGTCAGCCAAATGCATAAAAAATAAAGGGCATGTTGAGTGCTGAATGGTCCAACTGTTTATTTCCTTCACTGTGTTTTAATCCTGCTCATTTCTCATTGTTTTAATGATGAATCTCAATCCTAACTACAGTCCATAGAATATAATCCTCCTTCTTAAAACTCCAGAAATTACTTGATTAATGATAACTTATGTACTTTCTCTCCTATTAAATGTTTAAATTATGGGAAGAAGTATCAAAGGAACCATCCTCAGAGATATGAAAAACTAGATTCATATTAATCTGACACTGCAGAGAAAAACGAGAAATTCGTTGTCTCAAGCGGGATTCGAACTCGCATCTTCGGGTTTCTAGACCACCGCTCTACCAATTGAACTATCGAACCAACTGGGACTGGTAGCGAGTCTTATCCAATTTAAGTGCACGAAAGATTTTTGTGACGACTTAACGCGTGTCTTTGAGGACGCGCAGTGTTTCAATTCTAATTCAGAACCACCCTGAAATGAAAAACTAGATTCATATCAATGTGTCACTGCAGCAGGCACGTAGCTACGGGGGTGGTAGGGGGTGCCGTCGCCCCCCCCCTAAATTTGTTCTCGCCCCCCCCAAGAAAATTTTTGAGGTGGTCTCAAATATCGTTTCAATTTGCCAAAATTTCTAATGATTAGACTAGAAGTACATAATATGCAATAATCCCTTGCCTTTGGATATAATTTACTTGATACAAGCATTTTGCCAGCAAGTTCTTTGCCCTTTTTGATTATAAAGCATTCAAAAAACATAAGCTATAGCTCAGGCTGCAAAAAGCGCACAATAATAGTTAATAATTACACAATTACAAATATTCGTTACAAAATATAACAAGAAATATAAATAGCCCTTGAGTGCCGGGGTTTTTTGTATTAGTGTCAACATTTTTGGTTTACGTCGACAACTGCCCCCCCCCAAAAAAAAAAGTGCTGCCCCCCCCCCCAAATTTTGCATCCTAGCTACGTGCCTGCAGTGCAGAGAACAACGAGCGGGATTCGACACAAAAATATTCGTGCACTAAAATTGGATAAGACTCGCTACCAACTCCCAGTTGGCTCGATAGCTCAATTGGTAGAGCGGCGTTCTAGAAACCCGAAGATGCGAGTTCGAATCCCGTTCGAGACAAGGAATTTTTCGTTGTTCTCTGCAGTGTCAGATTAATACGAATTAAGTATCAATGGGCTTATTATATATTAACTGAGAAAGAGCTAGATTGCATCTTATCTATGCTATTTGAGTATTAGAAAGCTTTTTATGATGACCTTGGTAATGAATAATTATCACTTTCATTTTTGTAGCTTTACGGCAAAATATGAAAATGTGTCATATGTACTTGCTACATAATGCAATATGAGCTGCAGGTCTATATAAGAAATAACCATATACTTGTAACAAAATTGGATTAAGACTCGCTATGTGATGGAGTCTGCTATGTGTTGTGTTAATAAATGCATGCTCCATTAAACTAACTTATTACCATATATCCATATCTGACATTGCAATATGTTCATTGGTTGAATTTTTAAGAGAAGTTTATGTTGGTTTGCTGTGCAGATATTTATGAGGATGACACTTAGTGACTAAAAGTGCAGATTGAGTAAATGCTAAGTGGATACCAAACGTCTACATACTCAGAGAACAAGCAATAGTGACGCATTTCGTAAAAAGTTGATACTTCTATATTGTCTTTTCAATGTATGAAAACATGTATATATCAAAGGAAATTTTGTAAATTGTGATGCAAAACAAAACATTTATGCAAACAAAGCTGTCTCCAAAGTTTGGTATGGCAGCACTCCTTGCGACAGTAACTACTAGTTATATACTAACACTGCAAAATGTACAACTTGTTAATTTTGTCAAAAAGTTTGTCAAGACAAACTTAACAATGAATTCTCGTCCCCAGAGCTCGTGGGCTCTTAAATTGATGGCCAAGAGAGATCAAGATATGATCTCAATATCTATTCAGTGTAACTTCATTTTGTACCCCCAGAAGCTGTTAACCACGCAGGCACGCGTGTTGCAAACGAGTGCAGAAAATGAGCACTTCACAACAAGGTCACAAGCATGGTATAAACAATACGCCTGTTAGAATCTTTTTATGTAATTTTTTGCCCCAAGTCATTGGGGATCTGCTGGCCGAATAATGTAATATTCCAAATTTGGGTCAGTCCGAGTGATAATGTTGTTATTCAGCTTGCAGACATTTCAAACAACCGACCCCAGTATAATTACGTAATTGTTTCTCATTTCCCGCCAAAATAAAGTTCCTCTGATCACTGTCGTAACCAGTGGTCGTAACATTAAGAATCTCTATTATGTTCCATCTACCAAAAGACGTTACGTCATCATCTGTCCTTTAATAATATGGTCGGTAATCCCTCGAGAGGTTTCTGTGATTAAGCAGCCTCAATGTTGCATGCAAATGTAACAATGAAACAATCAAATGCAAAATTCACGTTTTGATATTTGATATGTATGTATTACCAAGTGCTTTTAGATGTCTTAAGCCATTAAGAATCTTCGTGGGTTATCAATTTTTTTCATTGCCAATAATCAGACTGTTCAACAGCACTAAGGCAGCACTTTATAAGTTGTCTTGCTTATGCAGAAATTTAAAGAGAAAGTGTATTATTGTATTACCAGTATGTGCAAACGTAATATCTCAGTCTAAGAAAAACTGAAAAAGGTCACATATAGAAGAGGGAAATATCCAGGATGGCATATCAGGCTTTGTTGTTTTCCCAATGCACCAGGGTGCATTCTGTGTAAAGTTCACGCCGAAGATTCATGATTTTACGCCGACTTTTATGATAAATTACATTATGATTTTTGAAACCCCACGCCGATGATCTTCGGCGTACGGGACTTCAAATGCACCCTGGCCAATGCATGAAGGTAGCTCAAACTTTAACTTATCAATCATGAAATTAATACATGTAGTCTGATGTAGAAGTGATAGTGACCAGAAAACTATATACATGCTTCGCAAGTATGACCTCTTTCACATGAAATAATTAAATTTTTTGTTGCCATTACCTTCGACGACTGAAGAAAGATTAGCGTGCTTTCTTCAGATATATAGTAAAAATTAGCTGTAAATTTCCTACAACTCATTTGGTACGAGAGAGAACCGAAGATTGCCGATGATGTGCTAAAATTGAACACATGACATCATGTCAGTTTGGTAGATGAAATAATAAAATAAAAACAACAACACCACCAAAGACACCACAGACTGCGGACCATTTTAGCAGTGCCCAAACTGAAAGCTACTGTTTAGCATGTAAAAAACAGCTTTAAAAAGCAGCTTTTCATTTTGGAATCACTGCATCGAATCAATATTTATTGATTCAAGAAGATTTACTTTGTGACGGCTATTGTCGACAACAATTGAACGAATTATGAACACAAATTCATCGTCACATTCGGCGGAGTCTAGCTCAACGCAAGAAAACGTGGTAAAGTGTAATTACTAATATCTGATTGTATTTACTTAATTTTGTATTCTTTTTTAATCTTGGTATGTAAATCCGTAGAGTTAAAGAATTATTCGTTTAAGTTTTGGTCCTTGATTTACAAATGTTAAAACATCGTGAGATACATGTTGCTGGAAACACAATGCATGGGAAACTATAACGTAGCTTCTGCTGACAAATGTTCACGGATTTGTTGCAAAATATTTTTACATTCTTAAAGGCAAATTTTTTAACTATTTCTAGAGCATTTTTTCTTTAGGTGGGCAAATTTACAGCTAAGTAGATAGATACAGACCTTAATTTATAGTGTCTAAAAATGACATTTTCTTTACATGGCCATATAGCCTGCTCGATAATTGGAGGAGGGGTATTATTGATATATTTGTGTTCACAGACTATGAAAACACCACAAAAGACATTGCGTAGAACACAAATATATGAATAATCCCCCCCCCCCCGCCTTAGTAAGGCTGTCACTGGGCTGTGCAGTGTTTGCTTGAAATGACACCTCGTTACTTAAACAGACAAAAGATCAGGCTGAGAATTACATTCAAAATGAAGGCATGGAAGTTAATTGTTTTGACCAAGTTATACAGCATCACTTGTTTTTCATATACACTCTGCACATATAAGAACACAGTGATGTTGCTAAGTTTATTTTATCAACAAGTTCATTTTTGTATTATATTATGTAAATGTTTATGACTTGTAGGGCAGTGATATGTCAGAGAGCGACACAGCTCGTTTAGCAAATATGAGTGAAAAAATCGTTAATACAACTGTAGAAGCAGAACAAGAGGGAAAGAAGCAAAGAAGGCAGGTGCAAGCAGATCCTGTCCAAGTACGAAATGCCCATGACATAGCCAGTACATGTGCCAATGATGTTGCAGAATCGATCTCGCAAAAAAACAAAAGATCTAAAAGTCAATATGAAGCGGCGTATCAGTGGCCAAATTTAGCAACGATATACAAACAAAAGTTTAAACTGCAACAAGAAGAAAATGAACAACTGAGAAACCAACTTCAAGACAGAAATCTAACAGTCAAAATGTTAAATCATGCAGTAAGAAACATTTTACTCTTTCTTCAGTTGAAATTGAATTTAAGTTTATATGTATTAACTATGCATTATTTCAAATTCAAAATATAGGAAGTACGTAGGATTATGTTTCAATAATTTCATCCCCTAAATTAAAACAACAATGTTTTAAAGTGATGCAACGATGCTCCTTACATAACAGGGGGGGGGGTGATATAATTTGCCAACAAGCAGGGGCATAGTGGACCTGGGATGAGGGCAATCTCGTACCCAGAGCAATGCCTGTTCGCGGGTTAGGCTGGCATTGGCTCTGGGGAAACGGAATGAACTGCGTATGATTTCATACGCGCTCACTTAATGCGCATGCTCTCCACTAATAGGCTGTGCTTTATTTCCAGCAAAATAATCATAAATACAACAGTTAAGCCCGAATAAATAAAGCACAGCCTATTAGTGGAGAGCATGCGCATTAAGTGAGCGCGTATGAAATCATACGCAGTTCATTCCGTTTCGCCAGAGCCAATGCCAGCCTAACCCGCGAACAGGCATTGCTCTGGGTACGAGATTGGGATGAGGGGGGCAACTAAATGGGGGGGGGGGACTTGCTCAGACCTTAAACCAGAAATGACTTGTCAGCAAGGCTTCTAAGAAAATAAAATGTTATAAATTTATGTTGTTTTTGAAAGGTCAACAGAATACCACAGGCTATCCTCTATAGGCAAGGATGTGGCATTTTAGGGACTTTATATTTAAAAGTTTTCATCGCACAGACATGCACTTTAGCACTTCTCACCAATGGCACCTGACTGGTGTTTTGGGCACACTTGTACTCCCCCCCCCCCCGCCTAATACAAAGTTCTGCCAACGTTAGTTGTTAACAAGTCATGCCAAGTTACAGGTTGTAAGAAGTTATCCATATAGCCTGTAATTAGTATGCAATTTGCCCATCTGGATAGCTATTGTATCACTTTTTCAGTAATAGTAATATTTCTTAAGTACCAGTAAAGTTTTTGTAATATTCGTTGTTATATTTTTGGCAACATGCTTAGTTTATGAAATATTGAAGGGCAAATGACACTAAATACTCCGCCATCCTCGTTGTAGTGACATCACAACATGGTAGACTGTATAAAACTTGCTGTCAGTTAAATTTCAACAAAATTTTTTTGAACATTCTACAATTTAGGTTAGAAGTCTAGTAAATAACATATATTTATTACATACAAATCCAGATAGATTTTAACATTACACATATTTGCTAATTAGCCTTTTTCACGAAAGCTGAATCTGAGATGTTCTCGATCTGAGAAGGCGGGACCCCAAAAATAGCGGGTTTGAGAAAGGCTAATTGCTTCTTTAAGAAAAGTATTTTGCCATGTTGTGGTCTGTTGTGACATCATGGATTTTTTAACTATCCAAGATGGCAGATGACTAGTGACCATTGAACTTTAAGCAAACTGGAACAGTAAGTCAAAAAATTGGGTCGCATATCAAATGAAAGCTATTGAAATGTTGTATTTCATGTTAAAATTTATAGACTTCAGGCAAAAGAAAAACAGCTTAAACTCTGAAGGGAAATTTGCTGTATTTTGCAAAATTGCAGTTGTTTTAACTGCAGATACGTCAGAGATCTTATAAACAAACAAAAATAAAAAATGTATTGCCAGATACTGACCTGTATGTTTTTTTAAATTCTTGACATTCTTAATAGCTTCCGATGTATGAAGAGAGATGTCTTGCAGAAAAGCAAAAAACGGCAACGAAGGAAGCGAGAATTGATCAGCTGCTACAAACAATTTCTGGCCTTCATCAGGGACTGGTAATATTTTGAGAAAGGATTTGGATTGTTTGTGCTATGTTAAAGTACAAATGAATAGCACTGAAAACTTAGTTTGATTCAGTTTTAAAGAAAATTTGATGTGAGTGGTGGAAGACTTTTAGAGGCGTTTCATATCTGGCTTGATTTATGAAAAAATTTTGATTGAAAAATGTGACAGGATGTGTGAGAAAAACGTGTCCATCGAAGAGTATAGCGTCAGTAATACCACACACAACAATAATAACGCAAACCTCTCAGCCTTTATAATTCCTCATATCCTATTTAGAGGGCATTATTGGGGCACTGATAAAACTGATGATCTCACATGTGAGATTATTTTTGATAATTTCACATGTGAAAATTATTGCTTTTCAAACAATCACAAATTGTAGCTTATGAATATTTTATATTGCAACAAAAGAATGTAATTTATGTAATGAACAAAAAAATACATAGGCTTGCTTGGAAATACCAGGTTTATTTCTCTTGTCGGACATGATATTCTGCGTGTGTATGCTCAACATTTGAAATGAGTCTGCATGGTATTTCCGCGCACCCATGTATTATTCTCTATTTCTGTATATATTTATTTGTAGAATGAAGAACAACGAGCTTCATTGGTAGACACGAGAGCTCGACTGGCCAATGTTACCGACGAAAGGGACGCTCTCAAAGCCGAACTAGCAACCGTCAAACCCGAACGAGATACCGCTACATATGAACTGGTGACAATCAAGGCTAAATACGATGCCTCGAACGATCAACTTGCCACAGTAAAAAGGGAGCTTGATGCTGCGAAGGCTGAACTTTCCACGGTTAAAGCTGATCAAGACTCAACGAGGAGTGAACTGGTTATGGCTACAGCTGAGCGAAATGCCGCGTACCGTTATGTGGACTCGCTCCAAGCCGAGCTAGATGCGGCCAATGCCCGAAGAGAAGAACAGGAGACCGCAGCGTTAGCCCGGTACAATGATTTGGCCGTGTACTGCACCCAAATGCAACGGCGGATTGCCCGTTATCGCCAGCGAGAACAGAATGGAAATACTGTACTTGGCGCACTTCGAGGAATCTTACCCCTGTGGGGTATTCCTATGGTAATACATGATCTTACGTTTATGTGCATGGGAGACTGAAATGAAACAGCAATATATTTTTTATTGGGTTGTTGATAAGAACCTTTAAGTAATAGTTCAGAACCGAGCATGGGGACTTCCTCTGATTTCCAAGCGCCGAGAGGAGTTGAAAATACGAGGCGAAGCGGAGTATTTTTTAACGAACTTCGAAGTTATAGTTCAGGTTTTCTCAAAATATGTTCATAAAATGTAATACAAAACGTGATCTGAAGATTAGCATGGTGAAACTCAAAATCTGAGTCAAACTAGAAAATTGAATGAGTTTCGGTTATAGTTAATCAGACTAACTGTTAGCTTTATACTCAATTCGCAAATCGATCTTCTTGTTTAGCTCTTTTTGGGGCTTTCAAGATGCTAATCTTTGAGTTACGTTTTGTATTATATTTTTAAAATTGTCTGCTTGTTCATATAATTGTGCTATTTATAGCACCTGGCTTTGGCGAGAGCAAGCCCGGCTCAAGTCTCATGTAAACGCGGTAATATATTATTCAATCCTTTTGTTCTATTAGATTCGACTATTGCTCCGTTATTTTGGACAACGAGATGAATGAAACGTAAGTTTGTTTCTTGCATGACTTGTTTTCGTTATATGTTGCAATGATGCGTATGTCCTGGGGCCAGTTGTACGAATATTGGATAGCGCTGTTCACCAGATACTGATGTTGTCAACTGCCGGGAAACGGCATTATTAATAAGCAATGGGACCTGGGATGTTGAATTCGCAAGAGGTAGGAAGTGAATTTTGGCATGGGTTTTACCAGACATGTTAAGAAAGTTTGAGAAGACCAGTAATCGGTGGACAGCGCTTTCGTACAAACAAACAACTCCTCGCAGCGTTAGTAGTAAAGCCTTCTGTTTATCTGAAAACATTGTTCCCTTTAACCTTCGTTCTCATTTGTCTCATTGTCTGTAGTTACTCAAGTGAAATCGTTTGTGAATTTTCTCCTTGGAGAGATTCAGGCTTTAGCGACAAGAAGTCGTTGTTTTTAATTGGCGTCGTATGTAAACATACAAATAATAGACATGAAATCTGTACTTCTATCTTTTCTCAATAAAAAAAATTATCTGCACAAAATGGCGGATTTCGAAGGGCATTTTTGGCTCGTCCCAATCTCCTGCGGCAAACAATGTTACGGAATCAAGAGCTCGTTGCACGAGGAGCACTCAATCATCTATGGCGATGGTTAAAGGGGAATGGACGAGAGGCTTTCAAGGGGAATGGACGAGAGATTTTCGAAATGGCGGCTCTTTTTTTTTAAACAAGAACGAATCAACAACCCGACATTTATAACTTTCCTAAATTGAGGTTAGGTTCAGGGTAAGGGTTAGGGTGAGGTTTAGGAATGTTATAAATGTCTAGTTGTTTCGTCCTCGTTTTAAGAATCTTGAAAAACAGCCGCCATCTTGAAAACCTACCTCTCGTAGTATTGTCGTCTATCCCTTTAGCTATGACCCTCAATCTATCGGACGATCACTTACTCCACGAGTTAATGTACTTGTAGCAACAATGTGATTATGTGTCATTGTTTACTGGTAGAGATTTATCATTAAAATTTTCTTTGTGCTTTATAACAGGTCACTGACGTAATTGGCTCAAGCTGTGTTAATGTTACTGAGCCGTTTTCCTGTTTATTTTTGTTTCAAAAAATGTTTAAATAAATTGTAATCGGTTAGTTTAAATGTAGCTTAGTGTATATACAGTAGTAGGTGACACACTTGTTATAGTGTGTTTATTTGTGCACGGAGTACAAAGGGTTTTATTTTGTGATAACCTGCGTTCAGGCCCACGGATGAGAGGGAATAGTGGGCCTGCAAGGAAGACCCTTTACTTTGTAACCCCTCCTTCTTTATAACACGCCCCCCATTCACACGTCAATTGTCAAAAAAGAACCAATGACAGTAACCCAAAAAAGTAAACAAACACGCATCATGTGTTGCGGGGTTTGCTCTGCTTATTCTGGATGAGACTACGAATAATTGCGAATTTCCAAGCGTTCATCGATTTTCGACCGAATTCGGAACCGGCAAATTGAGGCGAATTTTAGCAGAAAACGTGCCTTTCATACATCAACTGCCGAGGAAGTCGTGATTGGCTCTAGCGATTATAAATCCATCAACACTACCACACCTTTGTAAGTTTAACGATTTTATCAGATATAACGCGGATAAACGCGGATCAACAGTCTATTCTTGCTCCGTTTTTGATAAAAAAGGTGACAAGATTCAATTTTAAGCTAATTACGAGCCGCTGCAATAAATATATTGTTTGAATCCATCTTTAAAATTATCTAATTATAGTATCAAACAGGAAACAGCCAATCAGAATGCTGCGTTCGTGTGCGAACGTGGCAAGTACAAAATACACCGTCTTCCTTGCAGGCCCACTATTCCCTCTCCTCCGTGGGCTTGCACGCAGGCTAGTTTTGTGACGTATAAGTCTATTGGCTAGGCTTTTAACTCGTTATAAGCAAATACTACTCAATGTATGTGACCTGCGATCAGGCTGAATACCAACTGTGTTTCGACTTTCGAATGGCGAGCACAAAGATTTAAATACTACCTAATCCTCAATTGGGACACTTTCCCTGAGGTCGTGGTATTTTTTCCTCTATGGTGTTTGCCTAACTTGACAAGCAGGTGTGCCTTTGGTGGAAACGCGAGCTAAATGTTGCTGATGAGACACGCGTGAATATTCATCGAGACGAAGTCGAGATCACAGTTGGTAATTACAGGCACTAAAAAAATAAAAAGAAATAATTTGATAAAAAAGTGAAGAGTGAAAGATCATTCTATCACTAACCAACGAACTCTGTATCATACTGGAACGATAACTTAGCCTGGTTTACATTTGTCGTAACAATCTTGATGAATTCTTGATTATATACATATCTTGCTCAGTCAAACATCAGGGGCCGGTTGTATCAAAGGCGTTTAGCTAAACGGTGGATAAGTGAAATTTAAAAATCACTTTTAAATCTAGTACGGAGCCGAAATTATGAGTTTAATAGAATAAATATTTAGTTTTATGTATAATTGTTCTTGTCAGGTCAAATAACTTTAGCTGGTTTGTTTATGCAACATGCAAACTTGTTTTATATTTTTTACTTATCCACCGTTTAAGCTAAACGCCTTTGATACAACCGGCCCCAGTCCGTTTATCGTTCCAGATTTCCAGTTCTTATAGAGTTCACTGGTTCAAACAGTCTGATCGCAGGTTAGGATTAAGGCGCGTCAGAGATAGAGTGGAGTACACCGTGACGATGTATAATCATTATGATAAGGTTACATAATGATTTGTAATATCTCTTCTATACAAGGATAAGGAATCTTGCCTAGCGTGGTTGTACCACGCCGTTGCTCGAGATTTGATAATTCCACGCGGAATATTAATTTAAATGGACCATTCCCCAATTAGACAAACTTTCAAATTGGAAAACGACTTTAGCACAGTTGGAAAGAGCTTCCTAAATTTAGTGAAACTGTAAAGTATGGTTGTAAAATATTGTAAAGAAAATATAGTAATGTAAAGTTTGCGAATTTTGTATACTTTTGTATTACGCGGGAAAAAGCTTTACCACATTCCCACATAGTGGTAACGCTTTTTCGGGCGTAATAAAAAAGTATACAAAATTCGCAAACTTTACAGGACTATATTTTCCACATTTTACAATATTTTGCAACCAAACTTCACAATTTCAGTAAATTTAGGAAGCTCTTTCCAACTGTGCTAAAATTGTTTTCCAATTTAAAACTTTGTCTAATTGGGGAATGGTCCCTTGATGAAATAATTGATCATAACAAAAAGGATGGCTGCATGTACATTTTACCGGGATGCATTGCGAGCATCAAGTAAAAACGACTGAAAAAAAAAGATGCCAACGAAAACACACGAGGACCTAAAACTTTGGCAAAAGAATGAAAATAACCTTCTCTCTTATGCTTGTAGAAAATCATGCTGCGCGAAGGCTGAGTACAGGCTGTGTATCAGTGTATGACTTACAGTTTACGACAATAGTTAATTCGTTGAATTTTTCAAATTTGACGCTTATTATTGTATGCTTATTGTGGATTGGCATAGTTTTTGCGCTACGCTGATTGGTTAACGTGCCATTTTGGGCAATTTTCAATGTTGTTAGTTAGTGTTGTCTAAGCGGCCCCATTTATATTAGAAGCACTCCAACTAACACGAGCGCGATAATAAAATCGAGCGGCTTTGCGAGATTCCTTATCGATGTATTTTGGTTTGGCTAAATGATTGCACTAGAGTAGAGTAATTCATTGTTTGTGAGTAGGTGTTGAATTCTGTAATGACATTTGAATATTAGAAATTATGTAGCCTTAGAATTTATTAAGTTGTAGGTATGTTCAAATGCTTGTGAAATGTGTCTAGAACGCTTCTGTGTGTAGTAGTGCAATCCCTAATTACTCAATAATTATATAGTAATTTGTAATGGTAATAGAACGAATAGGAGTGCAATTAATGCCAAAATCATACGAGTGATTATAAAATCAACTGCGCAGCGAGAGGTTGATTTGTTAATCACGAGTATGACTGGCATTAATTGCACGACTTGATTCGTTGTATTACTAATTAATTATATATCTTCTGTAATCAGGAAAATTATGTATCTTCTGTAATTATATATCTTCTGTTATATGTCTTCTGTTATATATCTTCTGTCACGGATCAAGTTGTAATGGCTCAATTCTGGGTACCTCTTTTTGCCAGTTAGCCTTAAAAATGCTACTGAAATGTTTATTCAGTTTTTAAAGTCAAATTTGCCTTGACACGTTTGACAACTTTACTCGTTCAATATTTCAGAAATTAGGCATGTTATGAAAAATTTAACAACGAATGCATCACAATTACTTTAAAGGCTCTCATGGATAAAAAAGGAAATATATTGACATATCCCTTTAATAGCTTTTTCAAACTTGATGGTACGCTTGCTTTAAAGTGGTAGATCTTTCGTTCTTTGTCTCACATACACACGTAAAAACGCACAAGTTGCTACAGACCTGCAAACAAGTTGTAACAAGTCTGTTCACAAGTTGTTGACAAGATGTATTCGCACTGCTTGTTCCAAACTTGTTCCAACAAATTCGGTTCCAACAAATTCTGTTGACAAATTGTAACAAGCTTGATGGGACTATCAGACCTGTTACAAGATTGTTCCAGCAAGAATGATACAGTCATGATATAACAATATTGTTACAGCCTTGTGTTGTCAATCTTGTAACAAACTTGCTACAACAAGATTGTATCAGAGTTGTTAGAACAACCTTGTAACAAGTCTGATATTTTCGCCAAGCTTGTTACAAGTTGTCAACAAGTTTGGAACAGCTTGTTGACAACTTTGGAACAAGCAGTGCGAACACATCTTGTTGACGGCTTGTCTGCAGACTTGTTACAAGTTGTGAGATTTTTACGTGTGTACTTAGCGAATGTCACACACCTTCATGGTGCAACAATATGAGTCCCGTGTGACCTTTGTACTCAAGATTTCAACCCCACACTGCCACACACGCACGTGTTTCTCACGTAAACTTGGAAAGAAATATGTTTACAGCCATTTACTTTTTACATTGTTCAATAAATAATGTCATTCATTCTACATTATATACACTCTCGCAAAGATTGGGTGATTGTAGTCTTTATTTGTCATCCTCATTGATACCAACAGGTTCCTCGGGCTCGTTAGTTTCCAGTCTTAATCTCTTCACGGCCTTTGCTGGAATTAACAGTCTCGGGTCAGTAATAACGCTAATATCACTGATAATGCTCTGCAGTTGGAGTGATTCCTCGTTGAGCGGGACTGGCGTTGTTATTTTGTTCTCCGTGCTTTTCTCTTGAACTGGTTCTACTGCAGGCCGAACCGTTGCTCTAAAAACACACAAGGAGGGAGATGTTTATTTAGTTTATTTGTTTTTTCTAGTCTGGCACCAACGATGGGCTCGCGACAATTGCGTGGGTTACTGTGGGCCCTTGTTACCTAACCTTCCCTGTCAGCTTTCGCTATGGGACGAAACCCACGACTTTCGGCAGAGGGTTCACTTCTACTCTTTGCATGAGCGAAGAGGATGGTAAAGGCTGCTTTCTTGAGCCGTGATCGGCTTATTTATCTGTTTTTGTGAAACGCTTGATTTTAGTGGAGTGAAATGTGGTTTGTTCTACGCCCGAGAGGCGCGATTCTCGATAAAAAATGTTCCTGGAAATGGGAATAATAGGTTTCAATCTCGTGAACTGTGAGTCGATTGTTTAAATAAGAGTATTCTTAGTATCCTCCGAAATTCTTAATTCGGAGGTCGATGCATATTGGAGCAATATACATATTGAAAGAAATAAGATCTAGTCCATGTAAGGCCGTGATATAGATCTGTGAACAAATTTTAATGTAGATGAAACTTAAAGCTGCTTTTTAAGACACGTCAATTGCGAAGCTGTTCCCCCCGCTGTGAAACGTGATCCACCACCCCCTTACCGCCCTCAGTGAAGACTGTCTTCCAGATGTTTTCACCAAAGTGCGTCCGTAGCCGTAGGTTCGTTTCTCGTTGTGGTCAAGCATGCTTCGCCCGGTGTGGATATAGAGTGAGAGCAATAACACCGCAAGCACCGGAAGTAGTAGATACTTACTGCATTTTTCTCCTCTCTCTCATTCTGCGGATCAAATTGTAATGGCTCAATTCTGGGTACCTCTTTTTACCAGTTAGCCTTAAAATGCAATTGAAATATTCAGGGGGTTTTTAACCAAATCTGCCTTAGCAAGTTTACAGCAAGTTTACTCTCTCGATATTTCAGAGGGTAAGCATGTTATCAAAAATTTAAAAACGAATGTATCGCAATAACTTCAAAAGCGATAACATACGATTACCATCGGAGCGGCATTAATTTAGCTCTTAGAACTCAGTAGCGAAGCCAGCCCGACAATTTGGTCATGCTATGCAAATTTAAATCATTATCATTATTCATTTCTTTAGAAATTCATTCCTTATACGGCCAAAAACACAGAAAAATTTGCATTTGCATGATCAAATGTCGGGCTGGCTTCGCTACTGTTAGAACTTCTCATATTTGTAGTTTATTTTATTCTGCTGGATTGTCATAAGCGCGAATGCGTATTCCTACCACGGAATAGAAATAAGCAGATGGGCCACTCGAGTCGGAACCTTTGAAGTTTGTGTCCCCGCAAGTCGCAGTACGCATGTTCATTATGCAGGTTCTGGCCAGTCAATAGTGTTTTCTGACCTATAGAAACGCTGAACTGGTTGTTCCGTCATTATTCTGGCCAACCAATTGCATGAAAATAGAGGGACATGTCGGTCTGTTGAGTGGCCCGACTGTTTATTCCGTATGCTGTGTCCCTACCTATCCCAAGCTGTCTTCCAGTTGGACAGGGTACTTGAAGTCCACGTCCAAGCACTCATGGCTATCCCGGCCCCAAACAAGGAGAAGAGATGAAGTTCTATTATGCCAAGTTGAGGTCTGTCCTCCGCCTTGCATTGTTCTGGTCCCGTTTCGATCATTGCATCCGCTTTACACCTGAAAATATAGCACGAATTATATTTTCTTTGGTTAGTTTAATGTTTTACAGGGCTGGAGGCCTTAACAACGTTCTCTATGGGAAGAAAGCAAAGTGCCAGGGGTGGAACAACGGCTTGTCTAGGAAGTTTTTTTACATCAATCTATCATGTAGAATACCCAAACCAACGGTGGGTTGGTTACTTTTAAGGGCTGGGAGCTATAACCCCTCCCCCCACTTTTGGGGGCCAAAGTATTTCTAACATATCAAATTCTTGACAATTTATGACAAAAACACGAAAGAAATGATGGCCGTGAAGGAGACTTTATGTGATAAAGATCCAGGTTGATTTACACAACATCTATGCATTGAGAAACAACCTCTATCCATTGAGAAACAAAATCTATCCATTGAGAATTTCTACGTAAATGAACTCCCATGTTGGTATAAATAGGTCGTTGTGAAACTATTTAAAATATTCGCAGTTAGTGCTTCATCAAGTATATAAATTAAATAGTACATAAAGTTTAAGCAGAAACTGGTGAATATTTATTTAGTTATGACTCCCTCCGTCTTTCTAACACGCTGCAAAGGTCTTGCATGAAATACCTAACGGTTATTACGTCTTAATAGCAACAAGCAATTTTGAAACAGCGAGATTCTTACTTCATGTACTCTCTGTAGGCTCTTTCCCATGTCTCCTGATTGTGATAATCGTAAAGATGACAAGCAAATGTCGTGCCAACAAAAAAGAAAGCAAGAAACGCAAATATACCTAAAAATAAAAAAATTAGAGCATTGATGTCGCGCTTTCAAATTTTAAGTCTTTCCGCACTGCCAGAAATGCCACAGACTCGTTCCAAATTGTCAATTTTACCGACTTGTAACTTGTCGACTTGTCATTTGAAAACTTGTTACAACTTGTTGTGACAAGCAATGGATAACAAGTTTTGACAATCAATAATTAGCAACAAGTCTGTTGTCAACTCACAATAGACTTGTCGTTAACATGCTATGACAAGCCATGCGACAACCTCGTACCCAGGGTCTTTAACCTACGCTCGGTGCGCCGGGCGTAGGTTAATAGACCCTTGCTTGCGAGGTTGGCCATGCGAACGCATTTTGATATCGGCTTATTGACAACAAGTTTGGTGCAAGATGTAAACAAAATTTTGCAATTTTCCCTATTTTATTGTGTAGCAATTATTTTAGCTTTACCTTTATCAGCATTCTCATCCTACCTTCCGCCCCCGGCCTTCCGCCCCTTTACCCGTTTAAGAATTTACTGATATAGTAAATTCAGAGGAGGAGCTCATGTTGCTCATTCTCAGGTGGCGCCATTTACAAGTATCGTACTATTTTAATCTGCAGTCAATCATTACAATCTAGTACGGACAGAAACCTTACCATTTACTGTCCTAATTTGCTCCGGTGCCAAGCAAAACGTAAAATAAGTTTGCCCCAAGGAGTCCTTTAACCAGGGGGGGGGTACTAAGCATTACTCTCTAAATAGGTAAGTTTATCCAGTCCTGATCATTCGGTAATGGTTATTTAGTCAAAAAATCAAGTCTTACCAATGCGAACAATTGTTTCTTTGATCCTGCTCGCTGATCTCTGGCTCAGTAAATGCGGATTGCTTTTTCTCAGCTTCCATAACGTTAACAGACCTTTGAGAAGAATGCAAGTAACTGATAAGCCTCGTTTCCATTTGGTCGTAACTTTCATAGCAAAGCATGTAAATCCGCCATATTTTTCGCTACGGTCAATTAACGAGAATGCATGCCAGTGTCCCCTTCTTATGCAAAAGCGGCGGCCGACCATAAATTTCGCGCCCGGTAACACCCATAACGCTTACTCGCCCCTGCTCAGACTTAAATCAATAAACCATTGCCATAAACCAGCTGATCTGACCGTGAGTAAAAGGCCTGGAACTAGCTACCGAATAAAAATCCATTTTGCTTTTTTATCACTTTTATCTTTTCCTTTATGAAACTTGTTGAAAATTTGTAATCATGTTCAGTAAAGAAAATTATAAGTCCACCAGAATTTGGGAACCGAAATAAATTATACTTGAAATGAGAAATGTGCTTTGGCTGGAAAAATGGACAACTAGTGCCAACTATATATATTTAACAACTAGTGCCAGTACTTTTCCGTGTTTTTAGATCACCTAGAATACATACCTTTAGCTAGGAATGTACCACTGATTGCAAGATTTATACCCAATGGAGCTAAGAGAAAGTATATTCTCATCTCCATATTTCTGTAACCAACGAAACATATTCCGCTGAGGGAATTACCATCGACCTAGAAGATCATGTGATGCGAGGATAAGCATTAGAAGCAGCCCCGTTGCGCGTTTGAAAGCGTGAGTTCAAGATCAACCAGAAATGTAGCTTAATTATCTTGGTGGATTTTTTCTCTAATTTTTAAGCCTTGTCTCTATTTGGTCGTAAATGTTGTAGCAGAGTCATCCTCGACCGTCTGATATAGTCTAGATCTGCTTTTGTGGGCTGTTTTCAGATTACTCAGTGTACATCAGTGAGAATACTTTATCGCATCGGTAACTTTGATGCATTGTATATTCACCACTAATGGAAAATAGTTTCGCCACAAGGACAGGGACACAAAAACAGTATGTATATGCTAATTACTGTCGTCATGGTGCTTGTATTATGTATCCCACCCTGTCAACTTTCCCTGTGGAAGGAAACTGGAGCAGCCGGAGAAAACCAAGGGCTCTCAGCAAAGCGTAGACATATCATAGATTACTCTTTTCACATGGGTACTGGGTTCGAGTCTCATTGAGAGCTTTCAAGTTTCAACTGAAAATTGAACGCGCGATCACATGAATGAATGGTGTAAGTCAAGTGACGTTTAAAGACCAACGATGCCCCCATTAGCAGGGGATCTTCAAGGCCACAAGTGTTTACCTGAGCCAAGGATATGACAACACAAGTAACAATGAAAGGTGGAATCCAGGACATCAGATGAAAATACACGGCTTTGCTTGACAAGTCATCTCTGGTCGTTCCGAGACTTTGAAAACAGATATACCAGGCATAGGACAACACCACGAACCAAACGACGCCAGCAGTCGAGAAGTAATAGACGAGAAAAAACGTGAAAATGCACGATACAGAATCTGTTCCTCTAAAAGCAAAAAGAACATAATTTTACCACACACGTTAAAGTCTCATGACTTGTACATGTAGCAAGTTCGAGTGAAACTGTCAACAAGCTGTCTGAATTGCTTGTTCCATGTTGCAACAACTTGTTTAAGTCTGGGCCTCACTAGCGACATAAGCATTGGTAACATAAAAAGGATAACTTCACGAAGAGTTTACGAAGACAAAGCAGAATTTTTTTTGAATTTGCTTTTGTTCTACCATAGCATAGGTTTGTAGTCTCACGCTTGTGCATTGGGCTTATGTCGCACACTTTATTGCGTGTCTTGCAGTTTGTGTTTTGTCTTAGCTTATGGTTGTGCTTATGTCGCCAGCGAGAACTAGACTTCACAACCTGCAGCATATTTGATTGATACTACTGTATAATACACAATACTATATTGTGTTACAGTAATCCTTTAAGTTAATGGACCATTCGTTTTTAGATAAACTTTTGAATTAGGAATATTCATTAGCACAACTGGAAAGAGCATCCTATATGTAGTAGAGTGGTGGAGTTTGGTTGCAAAATATTGTTAAATGGGGAAAAATTTAGTCCTGTGAAGTTTGCAAATTTTGTATACTTTTGTATTATGCGCGGAAAAGTGCAATCAGAATTCGAAATGTCATTACACTTTTCCGCGCATAATACAAAAGTATACAAAATTCGCAAACTTTTCACGGCTACATTTTTCACATTTTACAATATTTTTCACCAACTTCACCATTTGACTGAATTTGGAGTGCTCTTTCCAGCTGTGCTAATGAATATTTCTAATTCAAAAGTTTGTCAAAAAGGGGAATCGTCAATTGGCCAATGAACCTACGTACACGGGCTCTCCAATCCGCATCGTATTGTCATTTCGGCAGAGGATGCTGTTTCTAGAATTGCCAAAAAACTGAACGAGAAAACCCACGTACGTGAGACAGAAACACGCGTTCATGTAAAAGAGAATCACGGAGGGATACTTGTTCTGAGCTTTCCAACCAACCAAGAATGTAAGCTATAAAAAGAATTAACGATTTATGAAAGAATATTAGCCAGTCGTGGGATTTTCTCAATTCTAGAGACCACAGAACGCAATTAAGCTTGGAGCCGTCTAAGAAAGTCCAAAGGAGGTGTTCTGTGGGGAATTTTGAAAACTAAAACCTCAAAAATGCGGTCTCCAACGATTTGACAATTGAGCATAGGATTCTTAATTTTACATGATTGGAACTACATAAGAGACTTCATCAGCGGCGAAAAGTTGGGAGGGAGGACGAAAATATGTTTATGGATCCCTCTCCCAATTATCAAGTCAGCTACCTCGCTGGTAATGTCACCTTTGAAGTCCATTCGATGTCATATTCATAGTAACTGATTTGAACTATACAGTATTGCGCACTGCAACGCATGCACTCACCACGGTAAACGCTGTACAGAGGATAGAGAGGGTACCGAAGGCTCCGATAAAGCGATGGATTCGTTGATGTTCCTCTTTAGTGAAGATGGGATTCTCGCACTGAATTCCGCAGCCTTGTATACCCTCGTACCAGCTCTCTTCATCGTCCGTTTGCACGAGAGGGGCTGAACACGAGGTCTTGTTAATTTTCAATATCTACATAAAAAATTTGCAGAACCACAGAGAACAAGTTTATTTCTAAACCATCCTCAAAGATATGAAAAACTATTGGCTCAAATTAATCTGACACTGCAGAAAACAACGAAAAATTCGTTGTCTTGAACGGGATTTAAACTCGCATTTTCGGGTTTCTGGACTGCTGGTCTACCAATTGAGGTGTCGAGCCAACTGGGATTGGTGGAGATTCTTAGCCAGTTTACGTACACAAAAATTATATTTTCGTGACGACTTAACGCTTGTCTTTGAGGACGCGCGATGTTCTGAGGATGGTTTTGTGAATAAAATATTGCGCGTAATGAAATTTAAAAATTTTTCTCGATAATATCGTTCAAATTTTTCACGTCAACCTCAGTTTCGTTTATGAAATGAAGTACGAAATTTAAACCGAGAACCAAATAACTAGAATTGCTAGAGCTATGACTGAAATGTTTCAACCATGTAATCTTGAGTATCCTCAGCTAGCCGCCTTAAAAAGCATCGCTCACTACGTGTGTGGTCTTAAGAAACAAGTCGAACAACGACATAAAGATACTAAAAATACGTTGTTTTAATGTTGTTGGATAGTCATAACAGCCTAGATGCTATTTAGATCATTCCTTTTCAATCGCTGATAACGTACATGTTTGTTACTTGGTTACGGAGGAAGTTTCAGAAGCTTAGAAAAACAATATGGTAAATTAGATATGATCTGATGATCTGACCTATAACCATGACTCATGAGTAGATCTATGCGCGCGTGGCTTTATATTCAGTCAACTCGACATTTCGATCAACTAGTTCAGAGAACGTCGTCATTATACAGTCAATAAACTCAAGTCAATTTTTGCCCCACATATTTTAAAGTTGTTGTCAATCACTTTGAATTTTTGCAGTTTACCAGTGGGGTTTTTTTAAATCTCAAATTACCTTCGCGCTCAAAAGTACATCAAAGCGTGCCTGTGTGCTTCTTTCTACGAAACTGAGTGATTATCAAAGCTGTTTGCAGCTCGCAAGAAGTGCGGCCACGATTTTTTAACCTAAACGTTATTTCGAAACGAAATATCGTGCGGTTAATTGTTGATTTTGACAGTGGACAGTGTTAATACATATTTCCCATTGACGTACTTCTCATATTTCGGCGATAATGGCGCTGAGAGTTGCCTGATAAATGCTTGTTCATGAAGTATCGTCGGAATAACTCACCGTTAGGTTATCGCAGTTTTCCAAAGGGAAGTTTTCACATCTCATGAAGTCCGGCCAGCCCTGAAATTCCTTTACGACCTGGCAATGAGATCGGGCAAGCGAACAAGCCGAGCGACACGGCAACTCGACGTTGTTCTCTTCGCATTCCGGCATGTAAACACGGCAAAGCAAGGGTTTCAGGACTTCCCAGCATCGAGGCAAGAAGCTGAGCGCCTTCCATTTTTTCAAGTTTTTAGCGATTTCTTTTTGGTCTTTCGAATCGTCCGCGATTCCGGTTGTTGTGTAGTAGAACGGCAGCGTAATGTCATAGCAACTATGTTGTTGTAATTTCTCGCATTTGAACGTCTTGTTGAAGGAGTTTACCTGCGCGCACAGCAAGAAGAAAGCCCAAAACTTAAAAGAAGAAGTGTTATCCATCGACTTCATACATGACAGCGCGAATGCGAGTGATTTTGCGCAATTTTGCGCAAAATATTCTCTTTTACAAAGTTCGCTAATCCACAAAAACAGGGATACAAGGTGATACATTGGGGTACATATTAATCAAACCATTGACGTTCTCTGACATACCATTAACATTCCATTACATCCCTGGAAAGCATTATTATAATCACTTTAGCGAGCATTGTGACGTATTTTGCGGGCTAAAATAAAAAACAGCGGGCTAGAATACATTTTAGCCCGCTGACATAATAGCCAATGTATAAATAGTCGGAAGCCATTTAAGTGTAGTTGTTTTTTGAAAAACAAAGTTAAAGTTAAACGTTAAAAGGGCTTTAAAGTTATTATAATAGTAATAGAGTTGATGTTCTTGGGCATAGATATGTTTTTTTTTCAAAAACATATTTATACCCGCGAACGTCAACTCTATTGTTATATTATACGAGTATGGAAGTTTAATACTTCCGAATTCAAATACTTCGTAATCACAATCTTAATATGGATTACTGTAATCCATATTAAGATTGTGATTACTGTAATCCATATTAAGATTGTGATTACGAAGTATTTGAATTCGGAAGTATTAAACACGATTACTGAAAATTTTAACTACACAAAAACGTTGGGGATAATTAAATGTCTGACTAAAGACGAAATCAAATCCTAATCAAATACCTATTTGATATTTCCACGGCAACACGAGTACAGCACGGCTGCCAACCGAGCTCATGTAGACAGTATAGACGACTATAGTACATAAGCCTTGGCTGGCAGCCGTGTTAACAAATATAAAACATTTTCCGTGTTGATATACCCTTATATCAACACGAGTGGAACTGGGAAAATGAGAAATTGTATGGAAACACGACGCCCAAAGGGCGGAGTGTTTTCATACAATTTCGAGTTTTTCCAATTTTCACGAGTGTTGATATAACTGTATATCAATACGGAAAAAATGTTTTATATTAGTTTTATAACATAGCAAAGTCAAAAGCCCGAAGGATACGAAAAATTTCCGTGTTTACAAGAGGCGGGAAATTTTCCGTGTTTACATTGAGTTATATAAACACTACGGCTCTTAACCAATCAGAGTTCAGGATTCACAAATGCTATATTATAATACAGTATACAACATGAGCCTCGGTTGGCAGCCGTGCTAGTGTACCGCAGTGTACTACTATACTACATCATGAGCCTCTGCTGGCCGCCGTGTTGTACTACAGTATACAACATGAGCCTCGGTTGACGGCCATGTTGTATATGTTGTAATTTATACTTCCAGACATTAAACCTGTTTGCCCTCCGACATCGAAAAAATTATATAAAATAAACTTAAACTGTCGTGAAATGATATTTGATTATTGTGCAGAGACAGGAATGTTAAAATTTGTGATTTGTAACACTTTCTTTGACAGGCATCCATTCATAAGCGATAAATTTACATAACACGCGCGTTAAGGTGCGATGGCTTGCGGAAGAATTAGCTAAGTATGCGCGCGCTTTCGAGAGAGCGCGATGGTTAAAGTCTCCTGCTGTACGACTCAATTTGCTCGCAAAGTCGTTTTGCAAATTTTATTTTTTGTCCTTTGGTGGGTTTTTTATCGTTTTTTACCTAAATATTGATAGTTTTAGACATTAGACGCGTATTTAGTTTTACCCTATAATATGAGCAGCATTAAATACGATTTAGGTGGGGGGGGGGGGGGTTGCTAGAAAACATTCTAGAACCATTGGCCATACCTGCTTGCAAATTTTGAATCGACAGCATACTAGCTATAAACAACTATTAAAATAGCACAGCCAGGCTGGCAGCCGAGCAATCGGAGACAAAATTTCCGGCTGGCAGCCGGCGTCAAACGTGCTAATCGGGTGACCTGTCATTTGAAAACAACATGGCCGCTTGATTGTTCTTTTAAGGAGAGAAGCACCACAACATTTTCCCAAAGTTTTTCATCTTTTAACAAGCCAAGCATACATTTTAACCGCGTGCGTATAACGCAGTAACAGAGGATCATGGTGAACCTTGAAGTTTTTGTGTACGACCGCAGAAAAGGCGATAAACCCGAGGTCAACTTGGAAGTTGATCCAGACGATGCGAGCTTTTCGCAATTCAAACAGACGCTTTGCAAGGTTTGTTTTGTGTATTTCTTCCCGTCTTTTTCTTCTTGTGGTGTTTTAACGATTGTAAGCGATCCTTCATGCATTGTATATGTCTTTGCACCTTTTTAATTTTGCTCTAAACTTTTTAATTTGGAAATTTTAGAAATTTAGCATCGGAAAGGACGAGACATTTGTTGTTGTCAGTACGAATCGAGGGGTCATTGATTCTGATGTGTCTTTAGGTAAGTCATGGCTGGGATTGCTTAAATGCTGCTTTTTATAATTTGGACTCATCGTTGCGTTGTTTATTGGGGTTTTAAAGAACTTGTTTTATGGAGAAAGAGTTGCTCAAGGCGAGAAATTTAAATGGTATTAGATGAATGCTTGAAACGTTATATAGAGCGCACCTGTTCAGCAGATGGGACAGTTGTGAAAGCAAATGGAAATTTGTTATTAAAATAATTGCTTTGAGAGCATGGTCTCTCTTGCATTTTGAATTTGATCTTGGGCATTTTGCAATTTGTCAATCTAGGGAAGAGCCAGGAATTTATGATTTGTTTATGATAAGGATTAAGGAAGTACTTTATGAAAGAAAATAAACTCCAAGTGAGATTATTTGAAAAATGCTTATTTGAAGGTTCTGCTGAAAAAGAATTCAATAGAGCTTTTTTTGAGTGGTAGTAAACCAGAGGTAACAGCCCTGAGCCATAGCCTGGCTGAGCCAAGCACATTCTGACTAGTCTGCTCAGTGCTTTAAACTTTTTTACTTCACTAAAGTGTGGCAAATGTAACAAAGTGAATATTGAACACAAATTGTATTTTGTTACAATTAGAAAGTTGTTGATTTATAAAAAATTACTTCATTGCCAGTAAATACTGATTTTTTTACTTAAGTGTAAAGTAAGTTTACTTCATTACTTGCTAACACTGCAGTCGGGAAATACGTATAGTGCTGGCATTGCTGACTGTTAACCGTGAAGGCAAATTTTGCCGAATACTAATGCAGATTATCAGCACAAAGCATACAGAGGTTCAACTTCTCCTTAATTGTGCATACCCTTGGCTTAGCCAATGTGCTAAAAAGAGGCATTCTCCCCCCTGAAAATACTCATGATGCCTATTAAAATTTATGACCAGGGGGGAGAAGCCCTCTCCTTAGCAGACTGGCTAAGCTATGAGAAGTTGAGCCTTTGTGTGTTCTGTGCTGTTGGTCAATAATTAATTGACAACAAATCCTTTGTGTGTTAGGTAACATTCTTAAAGAGAGCAACACGTTGTATATCCTGAACTCAGTTGATCAAGAACTTAGCGCACCGACATATGAGAGAGTCGAGTACATTCCTCACTATGATACGTTGGTGAAAAGCGGAATTTATGAATATTATGCTAGCGAGGGACAGAACCCTTTGCGTAAGTATTGACTGTTGTATTATTATTTATAAGTATTGGCCTGTATTTGCTTTCTTTAACATACATTTCCACCAAGATTCTTTGCACAATACTTCAAATCATGTGCAACTAAATGGCTGCTATTTTTGTTAGTGTTCCTTTAAGATTTTTTGTCATGTTTGATGCTCTGCCCAAAAATTTGTAACATTATAATTGACATTTATTTGTAGCATTTGCATTTGCTGAATTAGTGGACAATGCCTTGGCCGCCACGGCTAAGAATAAAGGGCTTCGAAAGATTGAGATACAGTTGGTTAGTATGTCCCATGGTAGAACGGAACGACAAAATGAAACTATTTAGCAGTTTGGCCATCCAAATCATAGATTTCTGTTGCATATTGACATTTTTTCCGGGAAAATATCTTTTTCGCATGCCCACAGTGTGGGATGCACCATCTAGTGTATATGAGATATCTATGGTCTGAACCAAGCGAATGATGCAAATAGTTTGTGTTGACGGTGATCTGTCTGTTTGCCCGTGTGTATGCACAGACGATTATCGAGCACTGCCCTTTCTTTGCCGAAATTTGTCCAGAGATTCCATCCATCTCTTGTATAATGCGGGCCAATATTGTCAGCCAAAGTAATCATCAAATTCAACACATCTCTTGACTAAGACGGCGGTAGTGGCCAAAACAAGAAAAATACCTATTGTCCCATTCTCATCATTTTTAACCAATAGATGTTTGACGATGCCCTTGGGAAACCGGCCGTTGCTGTCTGGGACAATGGTCAAGGAATGACTTCAAGGGCGCTCAACAACTGGGCCATCTACAGATTATCAAAGTTCAACAGAGATGAGCCGTATCGCAAGTTAGTAACATTTTAAAGAACCTAACCATTTGTCAATTATTCACGGCAACTTTCCCTTCTATTTTGTGTCCTGGGACAGTAATTCAGGGCAGATTGGAGTGGGATCCTGATTGGAGATCCTGCGAAAAAATTCTAAGAGTCAGAAAACGATTTAAATGAAAAGAAGAACTTTTTGCTAAAGTAAAATTTGCCTGCTAAATCATGTCTTCAATGTCTGTTGCAAGTTGTCTACAGATTTGTTGCAAGTTGATCCTCAAAACTTGTTATCCACAGGCTGGCTGCAAGTTGTTTCAACAAGTTGTAACAAGTCTGCAAATGATGTTAATTGCTTGATGTTAATTGACTTGCTGCAACTTGATGAAAAAGACAAGCTTGTTGACAAGTTTCAACAGGTCGGTAAAATTCACAACTTGTTACAAGTCTGCGACGTTTTTGTTTGTACTGTATACTTGAATCACATCTTCGTGTGTGAGCCTGTAGTCTCATGAGTTGTCTGTTTGCAGGACGCTTGATCCTCAACGCTTGTCGTTGGATGGAGATGTCATGAGGTATCTGAACAGCGAGATATCTTGGTTCGGAGTTGGAGGAAAGCAAGCAATATTTTTTATCGGAAGTGCAACAAGAGTGAGTATTAGACGTCGTAGTGTGTCGTATCGTCCAAACCAGTTGCTGTTATTTGTTCAACTATATATGCACAGTATGGTATCATAATGTGGTAAGAACAAAATGCTCATGTTCCTGCCAAATTATGATATATTGTACTGAACAGGGGCCGGTTGTGGGTGATAATTCCGTGTTCTCAGTACACAAAATTAAATTTTAATCCAAGCCCTAAATCTAATCAAATTTTCAATCCATCAAAGTTAAAACATGACAAATAAAACGCTGGTTAGGATTAGGGTTTGGGTTAGGGCTTGGATAAAGATTTATGTGAGAACACGGAATTATTACTCGGTTGTATAAAAAGTGATTAAAGTTAATTATGGTTAGTGGAAACGCCAACCAATCAGAACAGCATATTTTGTACTTAATCACTATTTAGCTCAATGTGACCATCTATGCAAATTTTTTTACCAATGCTGCCTAGATTTGGTTGGACCACCCCCTCCTGTACTAAATGTTGCAAACCTTTAAAGCAGGGGGGAATGTCCAAGCCCATCCAACTGGATCTGGTAAAAAATATTCCAGATCTGGTCCCACTGATTTAACTACAAAACTGTGATTAAGAGTTTTATGCAATCGAGCCCTAATGTTTTGCCAAGCTGTGACGTCTATATACTGTGTGTCTATAGCTGAACAGAAAAATGGTACACATTTGTTTTATATGATAAAAAGTTAAGTTTTGTAGTTTGGCGAAAAGATTTTCGCACACGGTCCGATGTGGTCTCCATTGCCCTCCATTTTAGATGATCACGAAGACAGACAACTGTGCGGACGTGCACGAGTTGTGCATCTCGAAAGAAGAGTTTGAAAGGAAAGAGCAGCGCAGGGAGTCGATATACAGTGGCCAGATTTACAACAGACGGGTTAGTTTAATTATACAGCACCACAGAGAGTACAGAGGTTCAACTTCTCATAGCTTATAACCAGTGCGCTGAGAAGAGGCCTTCTCCCCCCTGGCCATTTTTAATATCCATGATGACTATTTTCGAGGGGGGGGGGGAGAATGCATCTTTCTAGTGCACTGACTAGGGGTGTGCATAATTAATAAGTTGAACCTCTGTATACTCTGTGACAGTACACAGGGATCGGCCGTAAATGCGCACTGTAGCTCTCACGTCGCCTCAAGAACGCGATAATCAGGGTTCGGTTGTTCAAAGCTGGGTTAAAGCTTAACCCAATGTTTCAATTTCTGTGTTTCTACATATCCGTTTATTTCAAAACTTTACAAACCAGAATTTCGTCTAAAAGGCTAAAGGCTCATTCCCTTGGGACCATAAACCGCTCACAACACTCTCACTGCTTTTTTGAAACCGCGTCGTCGAGCCGCCGCGTTGCAGATCGTAAACTCCCCACCAACTCGGCTCAGACCTCTCCCAATGTGCATATTTTGATGTGTTTAGCCCGGAGACTGTGTGCACATAAGCGAAGAGGACGAGAACGTACGAGAACTGATCAGAGCGGAGGAGAAACACCCAAGCTTCACTTCCGTTGTCATCACTGGCATCAACTCGTCCAAAGTCTTGTATCTTCGCTATCATTTTGATTACTGGTGTCAGCAGCTTGCGTGAGTATTGAGGAATCACGCAAGATTTAAACCTAGTCTCCATTTGGTTCGTAACTTTCGCAGCAAAGTCATTCTCGACGGTGTTAAGCCCCGTACAGACGAGTACGTTTACCTTGACAAGTTTCTTAACGAGTTCACTTACGCGTCTGTACGACGAACAAGTTTTCCTTGACAAGTTGTCCTTGACAGGATTTGTTTGTTCTTGTGTGCGCGAAATTTGACAATATTATTTCTTGACACCTGTTACGAGGCCGCAATGAAGTACGTAAATAAAAATTCCCTTGTCAAGTGTTCCTTGTTGCACGTACACTCGAGCAAGTTTCCTTGCTGAAAAGCTGGTACGACTAGCTTTTAAACCAGGCTCATTGTCAAGGAAAATTTGTCAATTTTTTCGCGTACACACGAGCAAATAAAACTTGTCAAGGAAAACTTGCTCGTCTGTACGGGGCTTAATATAGTCTATAATATATATCGATCTTTTCTTCTGTGGGCTGTATTCAAATTAGTCATTTTAAGTGTAGATCGACGTACATACTGGTGATTTATTCCCTTGTTAAACTTCTCAATACATGTTTTCCAGGCATATCTATCACTACTATCTTCATGGACCGCGAGGAAATGAAAAACGGCCTGGAAAGAGTAGCACGCCCTTCAGGAATATTGATATTCAGGTGTGTTTCTTATACTTTCCGCGCGCTTGTCGCGTCGTCTGTCTTAAACTAGAAAGGTTCAGATTTAACCAATCAGATGCGTTTAGTCTATGTGATTAACCAATCACATGAGTCTTTGGTCAGGGAAAGGTAGTGATAGTGGTGGCACACAGCTAGAAGCTTGCAAGTTGCATCAGGTCTACTGCGGGCTTGTTACCTGGCTGTCATTAAGCCGATATCAGGATGCGTTCGCATTACTTGCTCCCGCTTGATGGTAACAGTTTGCTGCAAGTCGTCAGCAGACTTGATGCAACTTCATGAAAAACTTGCATCAAGCCGGTAAAATTCACTACTTGCGTCTAGTCTGTTGGGTTTATGGTTGTATAATTGTGTTTTTGAAAACAGCATGCAACAATGTTTCGGAGGCAACATTGAACATGTTGTCAACGATGTTGTTTGATACTGTTACACCTGATTGCGGATTGTTGACAACTGGGAACAATGTTGCGCCCACAGCATCGTTCTCGTTTTCAAGAACCTAATGTAGAACAACTTATAATTTTTGTCGCAAGGTTATTCTACAAGGTCTGGTGCAATGATTTTATAACAATGTTGTACAACCTTCGTTCGTCAACCTTGTAACATTCTTGTTGTACCAATATTGTACCAGTCTTGTTAGAACAACCTGCAGCAAGTCTGATGATAGCACCAATGAAGCTTGTTACAAGTTGACAGTGTGTTACGAGTTGTTGACAGTTTGTTACAAGTTGTTGACAGTTTGTTACAAGTTGTTGACAGTTTGTTACAAGTTGTTGACAGTTTGTTACAAGTTGTTGACAGTTTGTTACAAGTTGTTGACAGTTTGTTACAAGTTGTTGACAGTTTGTTACAAGTTGTTGACAGTTTGTTACAAGTTGTTGACAGTTTGTTACAAGTTGTTGACAGTTTGTTATAAGTTGTTGACAGTTTGTTACAAGTTGTTGACAGTTTGTTACAAGTTGTTGACAGTTTGTTATAAGTTGTTGACAGTTTGTTACAAGTTGTTGGCAGCTTGTTACAAGTTGTTGACAGTTTGTTACAACTTGTTGACAGTTTGTTACAACTTGTTGACAGTTTGTTACAAACAACTTGTTTGCAGACTTGTTACAACTCGTGCGTTTTCACGCGGGTAGTAAAAGTCAAATCTAAATCTTATTACTGTCTGCTGTCGGACGATGTTTGCTGGATGGTATAAAATATCCTACTCTGTTTCGTTTAGGTTGTGTTGTTCGAAAAAGGCAAGCAGCCAAAGCGCAAAGCGTTGAGAGACATTGACGATGATCTTCAGTCTCAGTACATCAGAACAACGGCTAGTGCCTTCGAGTTCCGAGCTCACTGCGATAATGGGGCAGCTGTGGTCGAGGGCATGTTGCGATATCATCCTTTCCTATATGACAGCGAGACCTATCCACAGCTACATTCTGATACAAGTAAGTAGGGACTAGACAGGCGTATTTTGTTGATTTTGGTGGGTGGGTGGGAGCTCCCTCCCCCCTAGTTTCCAAGGATTTTTTATTGGGAGGAGGGGGGGGATTCGCCCTGCTCTATTTTATTCTGAGGTAGCCTTTGCTAAGCTATTAAATAGAGTTGAAGCCACAGTTTTAGTCTCTGTATTTCTACACGTCTGCTTATATCAAAACCTCGGGAACTAAAACTAGTGTGGATGTAGACGAGTATTGTAGTAATATGGTAAATATTGTAGTATTTGTGTAAAAATGTTTCCAAACTTGCAAATTAGCATAAAATCACCGTCGAACTTAAGTCGACCGTTGAACAACCGCACAGTACATTCGTGTATCGCAAAAACTCATATTTCTTTTCTAAAATGGGGTCGGTAAACATGCTTGGATAAAGTCCTGCTTCCCCTCCCACTTTTTCTTCCCTATCCAAAGGAGGTCTCCATTTCCCAATAGTCACTGTAACCCACCTATCACTGGGGCACCGGAACACGCGTGTTCGATTGAAGTGCTTCTCAGTCATGTGACTTGAACCCACCCTCATGTGAAAATAGTACAAGTCAACGCTTTGCCGAAAGTTCTCCGGGTACTCCGGTATCCTCCGACAGGGAAAGTTGAAAGGTTCGGTTAAGTAATACGGGCCCACAGTAATTTGCTCACGCTGTTGTGGTGACCCTGGCCTATTGTGGGGAAACTAAATTAACAAAAGTGTAATCTGGGCTGGTTTGTCTTTGATGCAGAAGCTAATGAGGATGAGGATTTGGAAACGATGGTGGATAGTCGAGCTCCAAGAGGAAACAGACCGATCTTTGAATGTTACTGGAACGGGAGGCTAATCCCTTACACTGCGATTGACTGGTATGTTCGAGCATGATTGAAAGAATTACCGTTGTACTATTGTATCCCGGGCCTTAAGCCTTCCACTTCAACCGTATCGTAGTGAAACGTAGCGTATTCTATTGTGTCTTTTCCTTCGTTCTGCTTGAGTGTTCACGAAACAATGAAATACGCTACGTTTTGCTACGATACGGTTGAGGTGGAAAACGGGCCTCGTTGTTTGCGTTCGGTTTTGTTTTATCAAAAAATTATTTTGTAAAAAAGTAATTTCAAAAGTATCTTATTTGCGTCAATACCAGTGAGAATCAGGTAAAATGACCAGAGATTCGTAAAAGATTGCTTTGTTACAAGACGGATTTTAAAATTATTCTATCGTGATGTCCGAGACAAAATGAGTACAGTACAAGTCCACAGTGAGAGTAACCTTTAAACCGTTTCATTTCACCTTTGAGGTCTGAGGTTTGATCCGATTTCGAGACGTGCAATTTCAGGGTTCTACTACTCCGTGAAGTTCTTAAATTTAGCGCAAGTACCTTGAAGTTCTTAAATTATGCGACTTGAAAGAATCTAATCTTGGAATCGATCTCCTCCGTAACCACTTGTCCAGTCCTTTAGGCGTTTCGGGAATTTTTTTGGCTTCATCACCATTTACCTAGCTGGGGTTCTTTTTTCATTGTTGTAGTTTAGACTGGTGTGCTGCACCGAAAAAACGAACCAGCATACCCGCGGAATGCTACAACAGGTAAGGTCGTTTTCTCACGAGCATGGGGACCCTAAGATGGACGCCGCGGTAAACTCGACGACGCCTTGTGAATAATTTGAATAAGAAAATGTGCAAACAGTTTTGTTCGCTGCAGCGATGCGGTGTCTGCTATATGATGGGCTTCCAAAACACTTTCCACGTCGTACGCAGCAAAAAACGCACAACCTGTTCTGGCCTGATTAAAACAGCATTGAACAATGTTTTGCTGCCCACATTGTTCAAGGTTGTCAACAATACTGAACAAGTTAATGAGCCTGAATTAGCCTGCAATCAGGTGTAACAATGTTGAACAATATTGATCGTTTGCAATCGACGCCATCTTGGTTGACGTTTGAAACACATGGCAACCACAAAGTATGTATTCATTATTTCTGATCCTATCGAGCCATACATCTTTAAAGTATCATTCATAATACGCTAAAACTAACGATGAAATAGCAAATTGACACAAGTACTTCGCTGTAAACAGCTGAAGTAATCTGCAGAGTCAACCAAGATGGCGCCCAATGACACGAAATGACGTCATGTGCAAACCAAGAATTGTGACAACTTTGAACAATGTGGGCAGCACAACATTGTTCAATCCTGTTTTCATCAGGCCAGAACAGGTTGTTCATTTTTTGCTGTGCAGTGGCATGCTTGTTCAAGGGACGTGATAATGTTTAGTAACGATATTGGCCCGGTTTATTCTGGAGACAGATTATCCGGCAAGACGGATCTTCCGTCTGACAGATAATCCGTTTACAGATTGCGCGCGATTTGACAGCGCGACGCGAATTTTCCATTTTCATCGTCCTTTAACTTTAATCCTTTTCTATTTTTCTCCAATCTTCGGAGGAACTTCAGCAATTTAAGCTATTTGGTGCACATGTCTAACCAAATTTCTTTCCGTTGATGGTTTTATTTGCTATCGGAGAGTTTAAGCAAGCGACGTTTTTGTCACCACGGACGGCAGCCGGAAGTGAGTTGCGTCGTTATAGATTGCGAATGATGGCGTCAGCCGTTCTTGTTTGAAATCTTGAACGTGAAAGTTGACTGACTGTCGTTGTTGATTTCAAACAAGAACGGCTGACGCCATCATTCGCCATCTATAACGACGCAACTTACTTCCGGCTGTCGTCAGTGTTGACAAAAACGTCGCTTGCTTAAGCTCTCTATTAAAAATCGAAAAGTAGCGTTGGCAAATCGCGTCCTGCCTGTGTGAGCCTTAAATGGTAAGTGTGTCTTAATTCGAGTGCCGATTTTTTTAGATTTTCTGGTGCCCTGTGGACGAACGATGCGTTTCAAGTGAGCACAAATAAACTCACCTTCCTTGACTTAGAAGTGAAGTTGAAAGACAAGGCAACATTGTTTAACAGAGTTATACTGGGACAGGTATGAAAACTTAGGCATTCAGTTGGCATAAAAATGTACATTTATAAAGTTTGCAGGGTCGGCTATTCGTAGATAGGACAGCATTGGGTAGCGATTTTTCAACATGTGTTACTCTGAGTTTATATCCACCTCAGGCAACCTGAAAAGTATACTTGCAAACCACGGATTCGAACCTATGACATTTAGGATGTTTTTACAATGCTGTGACAAACTAAGCTACACCGCCTACACGTTAACTCGGTTGACCTGACGCCATTGGGCTAGCATTCCAAAGATCGTTGGTTCAATTCCCAACGTGGCTTGGGATATTTTTTAGCTTGCTCAGTGTGGTTATAGACTCGGAGTAACACCACAGAGTGAAACAATAGATTCAGCTCGTTTGTTCTTTTGTGTCGTTGGCAGGAGCAAAGGGCTCAGATAACTCGCGCGTTTCACGAATGGATTAAAGAGTGTCACGAATCCCATGACAAGCAGGTTTGTTTTGATATTTCATTGAAGGTTTATGTCATTAAGAATTGAGTTTATCTCGTTTAAAATAGTTCTGCAAATCTCTGAAATGGCTTTGCAAATCTCAGAAATAGCTTTGCAAATCTCATAAATAGCTTCGCAAATCTCAGAAATAGCTTTGCAAATCTCAGAAATAGCTTTGCAAATCTCTTAAATAGCTTCGCAAATCTCAGAATTAGCTTTGCAAATCTCAGAAATAGCTTTGCAAATCTCAGAAATAGCTTTGCAAATCTTAGAAATAGCTTTGCAAATCTTAGAAATAGCTTTGCAAATCTCAGAAATAGCTTTGCAAATCTCTTAAATACCTTCGCAAATCTCAGAAATCGCTTTGCAAATCTCAGAAACAGCTTTGCAAATCTCAGAAATAGCTTTGCAAATCTTAGAAATAGCTTTGCAAATCTCAGAAATAGCTTTGCAAATCTCAGAAATAACTTTGCAAATCTCAGAAATAGCTTTGCAAATCTCTTAAATAGCTGTCCTTTCCGGATTTTTCGTATCTGACTTATTCGTATTCGTTATTTTTTTGTTAAATAAACCGAGTCTTGGATTCTGGGATCCCATATCTTGGGAAAAAAATCTTGGATTCATCCTTGTCCTCATTGACGCCGATTTTAGTGACGTCCCAAGCGGGGTTAGCCTCATAAAACTAATCTCTGGAGTGGGTAAACATGTTCAATAACTGACAAAGCCCATATCAAAGTTCGGCATTTTCGAGTTAAAGTCACTTTTTATCTCTTGCGAGTTCAATATTCCTGGTGTCCTTGCTTTTTATGCCTTTCTGCGGCAGTTGAAAAAATCACTATCGTACAACCCATTCCTAATAGTGACTTTTCAACTGCCGCAGGAATGCGTGAAAAGCAATGGCACCGGGGATGTTGAATTTGCAAGAGAGAAAAAGTTACTTCGAAAATGATGAATAGGGCTTTAACATGGCCTCTACCTGTTCCCGAACAAGAGAAGAATGTTTGGAAAAAAAATCACTATCCGGTGGATAGCGCCTTTCCACCTTTCGTAGAACCGATCCCAGTTTTTTATACAACAGCAGTGCTCTCACAACTAATTTCCATATCCATATTTTTATAGGGTTAGGGTAGTTAAGAATGAGGCAACAATAAACTTTTGAAAATAATGCATCCTCATTATGACTAATACCACCCCCCACAGAAACAGCATAAATCTGAAGAAATTTCCTTAGATTGTGAGAGCCGTGTACAACAGTACCCAATGCTTTCAATGTAGCCAACAACCTCGTACCCAGGGCTTCTCGGCAACGCAGGCAGTCGAGAAGCCCTGGGTACGAGGTTGTGTAGCCAATAACTATGGTGTTAGGAGTGGACACCGTTTGTCTTGCAATGACTATGGTTATTTCTGATTCAGGTGAAATTTTCCAACTTCAAAGGCACTGTCAAACGTACAGAATTTGCTCAGAAACATCGTCAGTCTCCCTGGAGTGTCTTTCATAGTATCGAATGGGATGGCAAGATCTTTAAAGCCGGAAATTTGGTGAGCTATTTACTCGGAAAGCTATCGTAACTAAGAGGCGTAACCAATGAGGATACTTCCATGTTTGCTCATTATGACTGTGTTGACCAGGAAATTGTCATGCACGTTCTCTGTTATCAACTCTCACACAAGATATGAAATCTTGCTCTCGTTTGCCCTATGGCTACATGTAGAAAATACGCTCGTGGAAATTTGTAACGAACTTGCGAACGAGTTGTTACCAGTCTGTTCGAAAACTGTTAACAAGTTGTGTTCGCACTGCATGTTTTCAATTTGTTGTAACAATTTTGGAACAAGCAGTTAGCATCTTGTAATAAGCTTGATGAGACCATCACACTTGTGACAATGTTGTTCCGACAAAACTGACACAGTCATGATATACGCGAAACAAGTTTGTTGCAATCTTGCGCTTTCAACTGTGGGACAATCTCGTTACAACAGCTCCGTATCAGATTTTCTAAGACAACCTTGTTGAATGATATTCCCGTGGAGCTGGTTTCAAGTTCTTAGTATGGCAAGCAGTGCGGACACGAATTGTTGACGGTAGTTCTGACATTTTTTACATGCCTACCACAAGAGATGAATCCAGCATGATCTGGGGGGGGGTGGACTCTGTAAGCTCTAATAACTACATATCGATTACCTGACAAAGTTTTGTTATCATCATAGTCACGTAGTTTGGTTATGAGCATGTTACTGTTATACCGTGTTACTCAAATTACTGTAGTGTACGATTTGAATTTCATTATGTCTTATTGTTATTATCATTGTATTTCATTATGTATTTCAGTATGAATGTATTTTTCTCCTTCATTCCTATGTGTTAGATAAAAACACAACGAAGCATTCCCGCTGTGTGTGGAACCATTGAACGATTTCTTTTGTTCGGTGATCATGATGGCGATGTCTTTGCCACTGGAGGCGAAATGGAAATTCTTCAGGTGCGTAGTCGATGATCTAGAAAAGGAAACGGGATAGAGAATATTTAGGAATGGTTCACACCGTGATATGAAAAACTAGATTCACGTTAAGCACTGCAGAGAGCAAAGGAAAATTCGTTGTCTCGAGCGGGATTCGAACTCGCATCTTCGGGTTTCCAGATCGCCATTCCGGCAATGTGGAGCTATTGAGCCAACTGGGATTGGTAGCGAGTCGTATCCCGCATAAGTGCATGAAATATTTTCGTGCCGACTTAACACGCAGTGTTTGTATTCTATTTGAGACAACGAACCTTTCATTGTTCTCTGAAGTGTCAGATTAATGTAATCTAGTTGTTTATATCTTTGAGGATGGTTCTGAAATAGAATTAAAACACAGCGCGTCCTCATGCGCTTAAATTGGATTCGTTGTTCACTGCAGTGTCAGATTAATATGTTTCTAATTATTTTTTGAACGCAAGAAAAATTTGATAAAAAGTCTTGAAAATTATTTTGCATTAATCCGTTTGCAGCAGACTTGTTATTGCAAACTTTTGAATTTAGTTTCTTCGAAGATTTTGCATGACCTAGAGAAATTAGCCATGGAAAATTTCTCACATGAATGCATCAGTGCAAATATTGAGCTTTTTGAATGCATTTGTATCTATTTATGTGCAGTGTACACTGAATGCACCTTTCTGTTTTAGGAACCAAAATCTCTATATGGGGACAAAAAGGTGTTCCCGCTCGCCAAGTTGGATCGGAATACTACGGCGGACGGTTTGAAGAAGTTTATTGCAGAGGAGGAAGCCAAGTATGTTGGTAGAGTAAACCATCTCGTCATGTACATTCTGGCCTTCTCGTGCACGGCTCGGTTTCTGCTCCGGAACTCCTGGAGAAGGGCTGGCCACAGTACAGCGAATGGACAGTAGAGCTACCAAGCTATGCAAAATGTCGCTCTATTATTATGCAGTTTGCTGGCTGCAACCAGCCAGTTCACCGTTATGATTGGCGGGAAAATGAAATTTTTAGCTTGTTAAACTTTTGTATTAAATTCGCGTCCCAGTTGTTAAGATAGTACAACGATTTATTCCCATTCTTAATCTCGAAGAGAGACTATAGGAACTGTGTTCTCCCTGACTGACTTTGTGTTTCACATTCCTGTAGGCTTCCAAGGAAGCTACTGCTCGAGTGGCCTAATGGCGATGAAGTCGTTCAGAATTCGAAGGTTCCCGCTGGATCAACCATTGGTGAGACGATATATTTTTATGCAGCTGGTATGCTAGGTGTAGGTGTTGTTAAGGGTAGAAAAGGTTTGAAGGAGTGGAGACTGTCAGAGCATTTGTTTTAGACAGTGGCGTTGCCAGGCCGACAATTTAGTTCCGCGATGCAAATTCCAAATCATAATTTCTTCAAAAATTATTGTTTTCACAGTCAATGAACACGACGCTACTGGTTTTAGAGTTTCACTTACGCGAAATACCTTGTATATCAATATGCAATACTTTTAAAACGTATTCTCAAATCATGAATAGTTAACCACATTTTGATTTTTTTAATTGGTCATTAGCACAAAACACTGGGCAATTAACAGTTATTCTACGAACTCGAGTCCTATATGAGCTAATATCGCATAAAACATTACTTGTCGGTATGTTTCAAACAAAAGTTTCAAATTTTTAAAAAATATAAATGTTTTGGGCGAAACAGCTTTCGGGAGGCTTGTTCAGTATTAATTTGTAAAAAACTGTATTTTATACTTGTTTAGGTGACATTTAAATCAAGTACTAACCTTCAAAAACTTTATCTAAGTTTATGTGTTGTACTTATGGCCAAGAAAGGCTGCCAAAATGCTCAAAACAAGATTTTTTGCGATCAAAAAACTTTCGGCCGCCATCTTGTTTTCTCTACTAGTAGAATATGAGCTAATATCCTACTAGTAGCGAGCCAATCAGATTACAGAATATTTAATATCCGATGGCAGTCTATCATAATTTGCATTATAGACTAACATTCTATCTAGGCAAGAAGTACGAAATATTTTACTACAATTAGGAAGAGCATCTTGAAATTAGTAGAATTGCAAAGTTTGGTGGCGAAATGTTGTAAAATACGGAAAATATAGCCCTGCGAAGTTTGCAAATTTTGTATATACTTGTATTACGTGCGGGAAAGTTGCCATTTTCGCTGCAATTTCAGCTCAAAAACAAAATTTGCAAACTTCGCAGGGCTATATTTTCCGTATTTTACAACATTTCGCCACAAAACTTTGCAATTCTACTTATTTTAAGATGCTGTTTCTATCTGTAGTAAAAGATTTCGTTCTTCTTGCCTAGTTTGACCTCTGTCTTTTATGCAAATTGTCCATTGTTTATTTCTTTCATTTGAGAAGCTAACTCGTTATTGAAATTGTTTGAGTTATGACTGCATTCGAATAAACATTCATCTCCTGTAGCATTGTGGTTATTACAGTGTATTTGTGTCATTTTCGTGTGTTCATCATCTTGTTTTCATCATCAAGGCGATATCAAGGTGGATATACTGAACGGCAAAGAGGAATCGATCAGTAAACTGCCTGGTGACCGGGGTAAACGATTGCTCGTTGAAATGAAAGTTATTTGGCATGGTAAGTGCCTTGTATGCTTACGGCATACTAATTCATACGTCATATTTATTAATCATGTGATGTCATGTCGTGCCATGCGATATACCATGTTATATACCATGCCATATACCATGCCATGCCATATACCATGGCATTAAGGTCCAACTCTGTCGTAGTATAAACACTATAGTCTGTAATATACGTATAGTGATTTTTAAGAAATCCACCCCATAGTATAAACTAGGACCTTGTTTTCATTATTTTACTATTATTTTCATGACGGAATATATATAAATTATACGTCAGTTTTATGTACGGTTTAAGATACGAGGAGGACACGTGCCACGACTGTTTTAAGGTGGCGCGATCGTCTAAATCATGGGGCATTGTACTTGTTTCGCCATAGAGTCTTTCATAGCTTAGTTTAGATCATTTTAAAGCTTAGTTTACGTCACTGCATAGCTCTACTGGTTGTCTTGATAGTTGGAAAAGTTTTATTCACCTACCGTTCGTAAGTGCAGAGACATTGTTGTCACGGATAAGCTTTGGAGCTCATGCCAAATCATGGCACGTTGAGTTCAAACAAGTGGAATTGAGTTCAAATGGGAATATGATTTTATGCTCAGGCAAACTTTGAGGAAACTCTTTTTGAAATACAGAGAACAGTGCTGTAGAGTTGTGCAATAACCTAAAATGAAGCTCAAGCATTCACTATAAAACATTTTATGGTAGCGAGATGAAATTTTTAAAGAATTCTGACTAACGAGCCAGTATTTTGGTCTCATAAAACTGAAGGATGGAATGTTCTAATTTCAACTCGGCTTCGCCTCTTTGATTGGAACATTCCATCTTTCACCTCATTCTTACCATTGCACGCATGCAAACACTCGTTATTTGTATACTAGAGCATATGTCTTATCATGTTATGCCCTCAGTGTTTGCTACTGATTTTTTTTCTGATATGTGACGACAAAGCAGGGTGTTGAATTATCTTAAACAGGTCTTCAGTTTCACCTTTAGACTTTAAAGTTACTATCGTGATTTTTTAACTGATTTTTCGCCTTTACCTGCTTAGTGGGAGACACAATTTGTTGTAACTTTTTTTCTCATTGTTACTTGTGCCTGAAATTTTAAAAAATGTGCAAACTGCTTGTCATGAAATTCTTTGAAACTTGGCGGAAATGACCAAATGACGCATTGTTTATGAAAAAATTCAGTTCGGAGTGCTGGGAATGGATTGCAGTTATGCCCTCAGTGTTTGCTACTGATTTTTTTTCTGATATGTGACGTCAAAGCAGGGTGTTAAATTATCCTAAACAGGTCTTCAGTTTGCCCTTTAGGTTTTAAATTTACTATCATGATTTTGTAACTGATTTTTCGCCTTTACCTGCTCTTTGTTAGCCGGCAAACACAAAAAGAACCGTCTTGTATGCGTTGGTCTTAATGACGGAATGTATATCGGATCGAACGTGCGTTTCAAAAAATGTTACAAAAAATATACCAGCAGATATCACATAAAAGTTACAATAATTTTGGCAACGCAGTAGTCCTGCTGTTTTTTCTTTGCGGCGCCGTTATTATTCCGATCGCAACTGATTTTGATTTGAAAACAAAGCTTCGTTGTAGTGTATCGAAAGAAGTGACTTCAAGCCAAGATTTCGTTCAGCTGAAATGTCTTTCAAAGTACGAAGCTTTATATCACTGGAAAATGTCGTTTGGTGTCCTTGTTCTTTTCAATTTTGCTTTGGTTTTGTTGTTTTCCGTCCTTTATGCGTCTTTCGCAAAATCTAAAATTGAAAGATGGGGAGATAGCACAGATGCTGAAGCACCGAAACCGAAGACGTTAGAACTACGGACAGCAATTGTGTTTAAGTGTTACCTCTCGCATTTGCTTCTGTCGCGTGTTCTCCTCCTGTTGTTGTTTGCCTTTGTGATTTTTTATCGCATCGAGTTTCCAACGACCTTTTCGTGTCCATGGCCTTATCCCATGAAGACAATTCCTTGTGTGAACAATATGGCGGCGAAAAAAGTCACCCTGGCAAAAGTCATCGCCAGTATTGACGTGGTGTTCGCTCTGTTTGCTCTGGTGGAAGTGATTTATATCTTGAGGTGGAAGCGCATTAATGAAGAGTTTTCTGTTATACAAGATATGGAATTTTGTCCTGTCTACATTTTAGGACAACGAGAATGTATTGGCAGTGTTGTGAAAAAAATAAGAAATAATCAAAAGGAAAACGTCGAGTTTTGTGTAAAGCTCGTGATCCAACAACCGAGAAGCGAAGAAGAACAAGTAGCACAAACATATGACGTTCAACTAGACCAATTAGAAAACTATATCGACAAAATCGAAGACATTTTTAAACCACTCGAAAACCAGGCTACTGCAGCTCCGAAACGAATCTTGATTGTCGGAAGACCCGGCATTGGAAAGTCTTCCCTCACAAAACGGATCCTTCGGAAATGGGGAAATGTAAATGTAACTGATGACTTTTGGTATGGTAAACTAGTTATTCGTCTTGAACTTCGCGAGTTTAACCATGAGAAACATAAAGAACAAAATATTTCAAGTTTGTTTAAATACGGCGATGGAGTCCCAGCAAAGAATAACGAAGGCTTGTACGAGTTTATCAAGTCCAATCAAGAGCAAGTCGTCATCATTTTTGATGGTTTAGACGAACTTGATGTGGACGAAGACAAGTTTTCGGAGGAAAAGGATCGTCCATTTGAAGACGATGAAATAATGTCTGTCTATTCCCTTTATTTTCGGTTGCTTAAAGGCGATTTCTTGCCCAATGTGACCATTGTAACAACCACACGAAGAACCGGCGAAGCACTTTATCTAGATGTTTTTGACAAATTTGACAGGAAACTGGAGATCTTGGGCTTTACCAAAGCAGAAATTGAAGAGTTCGTAAAACAGCGAATAAACCAAAAGAAACGCGAAGAAGTATGGAAAGTCATAAAGGAATCAGCAGAGTTACTGAACATTTGTTATATTCCAGCGAGCTGCAACATAGTCTGTCGGACTTTGAAGAAAATTGAAAGCCCAGTTGATAGCTCACTCACTCTCACAGAAATTTACAGACTACATGTAGCAACAATGTTGCGCGAACGTCATAGATCGTTCAAGGATAAACAAATAAAGAAAGGTTACCTTTTTGAACCAGAATTACCAGAAGAAATGCAGAATGACCTTAATATGCTGGCGAAGAAAGCCAAGTCAGCGCTTGACCGCAATTGGAGTTTAGTATTTGATCTCAACGATGTTTCCTCTGATCTCAAAGATTGTGGCTTGCTGGAGATGGTAGAGGATAAAGATCGCAGTCTTTATTCATTCCCGCATCTTACAATACAGGAATACCTCGCTGCAGTTCATATATTTCGTGAGGTTAAGAATTTGTCAGAATGTTTGGGCAGGATGGTGGACGAGGCTAGGTGGCATCTCGTTATACAGTTCCTCGCTGGCTTGATAGGACGAGAGTTAAAGCGTGAAGATTTATCTAGCGAGAAGAAAGATGCATTGGTTGGGACTGTTTATGATACGTAAGTGAAGTTTAAAAATATGAATATAAAATAAGCACGTATTACAAACCCCGTCATAAATTTTTTAACTAGTTTCTCACGCTTCTTGCCCAGAGAAAGGCTTTTAAATGAAATGCCAGCGATATATAAAATGTCTGTCTTGTTCGCTCTCGAAAGGCAGAAACTACATTCGGAAATTACGGTTTTTTGTTTTAGTTCTTTTTTCTTTTATCTCAGTACTCCATAGACCTAATAATAGTACCTTCGTACAAATTTGATAAAATCATAGAATATTTGATCTACAAAACAATTTTTTTATCCTTCTATTGATAACATGATTTAGGTAATTTTGTGTCTTCCTTCCTTTCCCGGAAGGGAAATATTCAATTAACGTAACCTATGGCCGCCATATAATGAATAAATTTGTTTTGTTTGAAAATCTTAATGTAGATTTGTAGAGTGGATCGCTCCGTTGAATGAATCGGGGAAAAAGGACAAAAAAAAGCCTTTGCTTGCTGTGAAATGTATCCATGAAATTCAGGATTGTGAGACAACCAAGGCTGCAAGCCAGAAGCTGGATGGCGGAGGAACGAAAGGTTTCAATCTGCGTAGTTCCAACATCGAACCCATGGACTGCAAAGGCTTGTTTGATCTTTTGATTCATGTACAAAATTTGAATGCTCTTAATCTTCCTGGCAATCATATCTCTGATCAAGGAGTACGCGAACTTTGCAAGCTGCTGAGAAAAGTTCCCTTAGATCAATTGAATATCGCAAATAATTTGATCACAAATGATGGTGTAAAAGAGTTGTGCGACGTCATGGTTGAAGAAGAATCTTCCCTGCGCCATTTAAATATCAGCGTTAATAGATTCACAGATGAAGGTCTTAAGACGTTGTGTGAAGCACTAAAACATCCGAACTGCTCGCTCGGCTCTTTAGATGTTAGAATTTTCGGGGACCGGATTACATACGGAGGAGTCCTATCACCTGAAGGTCGCAAATATATCTGCGACGCCTTGAGAAATGAAAATTGCAGGCTAGTCGATCTTCGTGTTTTGTGGCCGGTCTCTTTTGTGGAGTCGTCGGATAGAAGGAAAAAGGAGTTCGAAGATATCCGTGATTTGTGCGACGCACTGCGACATGTAAATTGCAAATTGGAATGTTTGGATCTTGGCTGGTACGGAAGTTCTGGTGAATACGGTGGTCGTCGGGAACAGCTTGAAAAGGCTTCACATGTTCCAGGATTTCGATGTGACAGCTACTTTTCCACTAATACATGAGTGAATTTCTCACCATCCCATGGAAAGAAAAATCATTGAATTGCATGTACTATTCACAACATGAGCCGCGTGTTTATCAGCACATCTATCTGATAAAACACGGACGCAAATGTTGTAAATGGCTTATGAAACTCTCCAATTTTATAGATGTATTTGTAAAGTAATTTTGAAAACACCTTATATAAGGCGAGAAAATCAAATCAAAGTTAAATTTTGTGAAAGTGAACAGAATTCTGTATCGGTGTTTGTGTTTTCGTCATGAGTTATTATGAGTTTCATGTTAAAGCTGTTAAAAAGTCGTGTTTAATTTAGCCAAAAAGTAATACAACTGGAAATTTGTAAAATATGGCAAACTTGCCGTGAATGTTTGAAGTATTATGTAGAAGACCGTAATGTAAGCTCTTCAGCCTTTTTGCCATTTTAACCATATAGCAGCGAAACGTAGCGTCTTCTATTGTGTCCGTATTATCATTCACGAAACAATGAAATATGCTACGTTTTGCTACGATACGGTTAGAGTGGAAAACGGGCTTTATAGATCATTGGAAAAGTGAGATAATTTCTGATAATGTACCATATACCAGATGTGTATATAATTATGAGAAACGCTACTTGCTCCCCTTCCTTCACCTTCCTTCACCTTTCTTTCGTCCCATATCCCTTCTATCCTTTCCCCTTCTTTCTCCTTCCCTTTTCTTTCTCTTTTCCGGTTTCCCCCTCTCCCCACGATGCTGCTATAGTTACACCCCTGCTGTGTACCATACCATACTATATCATACCATACCATACCACACCATACCAAACTATAGAACTTCTCAATCAAATCACCTTCTGAGTCTCCCTCATAGATTTTTTTTTCTCCACACAATATCACCTGATTCCACTCATTACCTGTTAATTTCCCTAGACAAGGAAGGGGAAAAGATTATTACACAACATATTTGTCAACATGGTGGCAAAAGTTGGCCATACTGGTTTAGAAAATTTGGTAAGGTCATTGATATATAATGAACAACTATAGTAAAGTAAGGACTCGTTCTATTGCACCTGATGAACACATATAAATGACACAGATCTTTATTATTCAATCTTTAATCTTTAATACAATTATTTATACACGGTAGCCTATATTGAGTAAAATTTTTATATGTGTTATGCTGATAAGGATATTTTTTCAATGTTCTCAGTTGTGCTATTTTATCTACAAAAAGCTTCATTTCAGAAAGTTTTTTTGGCTTAGGCGTAGCTAATTTGGAAATTGGAATTGTTGCTCCTGAGGCAATAAGGTTAACATGAAGCCCATCTGTTGAGCATCTTTTTCATGACCAAGTTTTCTTTAATTTAATGTGTCAATTTTTTCACTGTGTAAATTAGGTATTTTTTATATATTTTTTGAAAATTCTTAATTTACATGGTCAAAAAACCTTTGACACATGAAGTTTTTCAAAGAAAATCTGGTCGTGTAAAACGAGCTTTAGAGCTTTAAATGACAAGGGAACATGTATAGTTATGGTGTGACAAAAAATAGCATATGCATGTAACAGTTGTCATTAATTTTGTATCTTATAGCAAACATAACATGTCTTGGCCCACACTCTCTGACCCTTCAAGTTTTGGCCAGTGACAGCATGACGAACCTACCGCCAAGTACTTTTCCAAAACACAAGATCAAGTTTACTGTAACAGGTATTGTACATTGAATTAATTTATTGCCTTTTCATTTACACAGCCCTATTAAAATGGTACATCTGTTGGATAGTCTGCGAGCAAACTGTCGGTCATACAATGGTTAGACCATTTGCTTTTTACCTCTAAGGTTGCGGGTTTGTCTAATTGTTTCCTTCTGCATGTCTACTTATACAGAGGGAGATCCAGAGAAATTTACTGTTGGTGTACTCGACAGTCCTTTGCGTATTGCTTTACCATTTCAGGTGAGCTGTTTCTTAATGTTGTCTGTCATCATTAATGCCTGTGAAACAGTTTGTGAAATTTTTTTGTGCATCTAAATAGAAGTTAATGTCAGGTTGCAATGACTGTTGTTTTTAGATCCCATTGAATCTTCAAGATAGTTTTGGCAACCCTACGAAACCATCTGGCAAATATGAAGTTGAACTAACATGCAGGTACTGATATGCTTTTAGTATTTACTTGGTTAAAAAAATAGGAATGAAAATTGAATTTTAAAAGTTAGAAAAAAATCTGTGGACAAAGGAGTGTAGGGGTTGCATGGATGAATAGTAATTTTAGTCTAATGTTTCAAATAAGCATACGTGTAGAAATACACACACTAAAACAGTGGCTTGAACTTTAAGCTGTAACTAGCACTGATCAATCTTCGAAAAAATGCTAGTTAGGAGTTGGAATACTTTATGCTAACGATTAGGCCGTGTATGGATTCAAAGCTATTGAAAAATAGAAAGTTTTATTTATGGTTTTCATGCAAAAATGAAACACTTAACAATTGCATGCACCTGAATATACCAACTTGAGCCGAAGGCGAGAGTTGTATGTTTGGTATGACACGGACACAAATGTTGTACACGGCTTGTGAAACTTTGCAATTTTATAGATCTATCGACAAAGCAATTTTGAAGTACATCTTGTATTAGATAAGAAAATCAAAGTTAAAGTTTGTGCAAATCAACACAAACCTGTATTACATTTTTAGTCTCCTTCACACTCATGATTTCTTTTGTGTTTCCCTCATTATTAATTATTAATAAATTTTGCAAGTTGTATTGTTTTTGTATTTTATCTTGCTGTAGTTGTTTGGAAATCACACATGAAGCGACACAGGTTAAAGGAAACAGTTTGATCATTAAAGGGGTCACAATGATCGGTAATGTGCCGTCACATACTGGCAAGGTTAGTAGAAAAAATCTAGCTGCTGGGGGGTATTGCACACCAGTGCAAAGATATCTCCGAGTAGTGTTCATTAGTGAAGATATGGAAAATATCTCACTGTGTTTTTTCAGTATCTTACTGAATTCTATGTATGCAGTGATAATATAACAATATGGTTACAACCTAGTGTCGCCATTTCGTCAACCTTCATTTTTTTGTGTTATTTAACAAATAGATTTCATTTTTGCGTGTGTCTGTACTGTAATAGACCGCAGATGATGTCAGCCTGTGAAGAACAAAAAAGTACGCACGACTGCGTCTCGACTTTTTGTTCTTCACACGCTATGGCGTCATCTGTGATCTATTACAGTACAGAAGCACAAAAAAAATGAAATCTATTTGTTTTATATTATAATAAAGTTGACAAAAATCATGCGAAGACCCGCGAAATAAATTAGCTAAATTAGATCATGCAATCAGTTGACGTCATCCGTGCGTGTGTACTTTGATAACGCACAGCTTGCGACCAATGAAAATGCAATGAACACGTATTATTATATAAATAATGACCACACAAGTAAAACCACACACATGTTTCTACATATCTGCAAACAACAAGTTGTTGCAGATGTTTTTCCTTGTTGTCAACAAGTTTTGTTTGCACTGGTTGTTTCTGGAGCACTGTACTTGTAGAAAACTTGTTGGCATTGTGAGACTTGTTACAAAGTTAGAACACTAACAAGTATGATTCAGTTGTGATAAAACAACAATGTCACAAGGCTGAAGAAACAAGGTTGTAGTTATATTGCTATATATTATACAACTGTTGCAACAGCCATCCAATATGTCTGAAATGTGCCAAAATAAACTTGTAACAAGTCCTATTGTACTATCAAGCTTGCCGCGAGTTGGTAACAACTTATTCCAAACCATAGAAATAGTAGATATAAAATGCGAGCTTGATTCTCGTTTCAGGATTTCACAGTAAAAGTGAGTCTTTCTGGTATAGATGGTCAACAAAGTCTAAAAATGCGCCTTTTGCCAGGTATGTGAATGTGAACGGAAACGATTTGACACATACATATGTAGTACTGGATTAGCGCTAACCATTGGGTTAATGTTTAACCTACTGTCTTTGTTTATATAAGCCTCCACATCTGTTAATATCAATCTGATCATATCGAAATACCCGAGCATTAGAAGTATTTACTTGAAAAAATAACTTGTAACGTTCGTTCGTATGCCTGGTTACTTTTTTCTGCTGTATTCTTCTGCAAGCCAGAACAATATTATCGAACCATATGAATAATCCAAAGTCATAAATTGGGTAGCAATGAAATGGAAATTGTTAGCCCAGTGTTTCTATTATGTAATGTTTAAAAGATGTGCATTATTGATTTAATTCAACGTTGTATACTCTGATGTAAAAAAACCATTACCAGCAAAAAATTAATAAAAAAAATTCCATTGAAAAACATCTTGTAAACTCAAGATTCAAGCTTTTAAATCAAGACAACGAAATATCACCACAATATCGTTGTCTGTAAAGCTCGAATGTTGAGTTTACAAGATGTTTTTTTTGGAATGTGTTTTTCTTATACTCTGTTCTACTGTAGGTCCGCCTGCCTCCATTTGCTCGCATCCTTTTGAGGAACAAATTGAAATAGAGAACGGAACACCGCTGACCCTGTCAGTGCAAGTTAAAGACAAAGCAGGAAACTTGACTGTCCAACCAAAGCTCAATGTTGTCTGCAAGGTAACTTTTATATACAATGTACTCCTGTTTTACAATCATGTAAAAAGTGGTTTCTATGCATGTGGCGTGCATGCATGCTACGATATTTGCGCACAAAAATCTTGCATGCTTAATCGCATATCAATAGATAATATTCTCTGAATCAGTTGACAGGTGCGTCAGGTTTGCCCACATATCTTGGTGACTGCAGTACGTCTGGCAAGGCCTCACTCACTGGAGGAAATGTTGTGATCAACAAACTCGTCAAAACCACAAAACTGAAAGCCAAGATTGAGTTACAGGTATTTTTTTCTTTTCAAAGGAGATTGTTATGTCGATGACGTTTATTTTGTGAATGATGTCATGTTGCGTCGATGACGTCATATATTAAAGTAACCATATGTTATTAAATGACTTCGTAGATGCCGTCATGTTACGTGGATGTCGTCATGCTATCTGCGTATCATGTTATGGATGACATCATATTTCAAGGGTGACTTCATGTCAATATGCAATGTCATGTTTTTGACAAGGGAAAACCTAACTGCAATAATGTGATTACTTTTAGCATTTCAAAGAAATTCCGGCAATTGAGAAAGTGATCCTTGTGAACCCCAGTTCGCGAGCGGCGGTAATTGAGGTACACTACAAGAGCCCTGGAGATGAGAAGGGTATAAAGATGAAGAATGAAGATGAGCTGTCGTGTATAGCTGGAGAGACCATCACTGGATTAAGTATGTACAAGATAGGATTAAGTATGAGATTTTGTAAAAATAGCAAATCAGGTAAAGTCATGATATAACAATATTGTTGCAGCCTTGTGATGTCAACTTTGTAAAAATCATGTTACAAAAATCTTGTTATATTCTTGTCAAGCTTGTTACAAGTTGTCAACAATTTGCTCCAAACTTTTTGACATGTTGAGATAAGCAGTGCAAACACAAGATGATGACGAACTTGCTGGAAGTTGAGTTTTTATGCATGTAGCTGCAAACAGGTAGTTGGACATTGTTTGATTGTATCTGTTTAAAGAAAGTAAGAACAATTACTACACCAATAATTTACTTTATGCGCATAAGAATCTCACAACTTGTAGCACATCTGTCAACAAGCCATCACCAAGTTGTGTTTGCACTTCCTGTTCCAAGTTTGTAACAACTTGTTGACAACTTGTAACAAGTTTGACAGCAATATCAAACGTGTTACAAGGTTGTCTGATATAGACCTGTTGTAACAAGATGGTCACAAGTTGACAACACAAGGCTGTAACAATATTGTTACGACACGACTGAACCAGTCTCGTTAAAAACCCTTGTAAAAAGTCTGATAGTTCCATCAAGCTTATTGCAAGTTTTTAACAGCTTGCTCCAAGTACAGCTTGTTCTAAGTTTTTCAAATACCCATGTGTACATTTTAAAGACTATGACAATATATTTTTATTTTGGCTTATTGACAAGAACCTTTGAAGTGCCTATTATTTCCGCTGTTAAATGTTTTATAACATCCTTATAGTTTTTGAAATATTGAAGGACAAAAAAGGACAAAGACACAAGCTTGCTACAATTTGTTTGCAGTTTGTTGCAACTTGTGTGCTGTAACATGTGTATGCCCTTATTATTTTCTAGGCTTTAAGATATTTGATGAAGGTAAAAGACAGCTGACAATTGACAATGCTTTAGCAGCAAAAGTCAAGGTAATGTTTCCAGACAATTTGTGTTTCGTAGTTTGCCATTTTAGGCTTCAATTTTCAGCTTTCAAACTATGTGTATAGTTCAGTTTTAACATCTGAATAATGTTGTCATTAGGTAAACTGGATAAGCAAATTCAGCCGTGATATTATAAAACAAGGATTACTGCCAGAGATTAAGGTAAGGTAGCCTATACATTCCTGAGTTGTATCACTATGAGCTCTCATACAGCAAATTACTTTTGTGGCCCAGATTTTTCGTACAATCTATGGATTGAACTACTCTGGGTGTACGTAGTGCAACCTCTGCTTTTGCTTCCACTTATTGCAGAAACCAGCCTAAAAATTTAGGCATGTTATGAGAATTTTAAATGGTTATCATTATTCATTTCTTCAGAAATTGATTACTTTACAATTTGTTGTTTACACTCTCTATAAAGATGGAAATATTTCACCAAATGATTTCCAGGCTCGCATTAGCTAATGATTCTGCCAATCTTTTTGTGTTTGAACTCACCAAAAAAAATCTCAACGAAAAACTTTCTTTATAACATTTTTTGACCCATGGTTGTTTCTCATTCTTTGCCAGGCGCCAAATACGGTAAATGATACTAAATTCTGCCAAGTCTCTCTGGGTTCTGCTCTGGGAGTAGAATTCTCATTTACGCTTGTGTAAGTATGGCACATTGCCTTGATGGAGGTGGGTTAGGGGGCTTCCACTGGGGTGCAATTTTCTCCTATTAAATGATAACACAACCCTACTTACTGTTCATGAGATGAAGCATGCATACTTGTCAACAAGTTACAACCAACCTTGTTCACTTTCATTAAATTGTTACAAGCCTTGCAACTTGTCATTTCCAGACTTGTTAGAACTTTTTCAAAAACTTGTAGCAAGTCTGTGGATAGCAAGTTTTGACAATCAATTTGCAAAATATCTGTCGACACCTGGCAGCAGACGTGTCGTCAACAAGGTGTTAAGTGAGTTGTTGCAACTTGAAAGAGCTTTTAGCTGTGTGGCCAAGGCACTCAGACAGTGCTAATTTTCTTCAATGACTTTATTTACAGGCCGCAACCAGGTAAAGCCGCAAATTTGAAATGCACTTGTCAAGATAACAAAATCCAACTTGGCGAAACCATTAAGCATGATATCATCGTGACATTCAGTGATAGATATGGCAACCAATTAATGCAGGTATAGAGGTTCCTCAAGAGCAGACAGCATTGTACACCATATATTTGTATCCTGCCCAGGAGAGCAAAGACCAAATGTACCTCAAGTATTTAGAGTGGGGGGAGGGGTAAACGTACTAATGATTCCAGTATTGGTAGTATAGTCAAAATCACACATAATGATATAACAACAATTTCACATTTTGTCCGAAAAGAAACATCGACTCTTGTTGAAGGTTGTTTATTTAATTCCATTTATATTGTTTCTGACCAGAGTCTGGGCAAAATATGTGGCACACGAAAAGCTGGCTGAATCTATAAAGCATGCAATTTAGGCTGTACAGTTAATAAACGTGATGCAAATCTCCATTGCGTTGATTTAGCTCCCAAACAGTCCAGCATCACCCATCACCGTCATTGGGGAGGGATTATGTCAAGCTAATGTTAAAGTGGTTGTGAACAAAGTAAGGTATATTATGTTTGTTAGTCTTTTATATTTAGGTGAAAATAATGTTAGTGGTGTTACTTTGAGTTTCTGTCCACTCCATGCCGGCTGAAAAATATGTCTGAATATGCACTTAATCTATGCAGACTTTCACAAACCTGTCTCTTAATTTCAGGGGAGAGAGCAGCATACAAAAAGTATGAAAAAGCTCAAACAATAGCTTTATCTCCACTATATGCGTTCAACTTCACATATTTTGTGTAGACTATTAGAAACTTTACGCCCAAATCGTCCTTGATGAAAAAAACTATGTTTTGGACCTGTGAAGCTGTAGTTCACAAACCTTCCTAGACTGAACCACTGGCTCTAACTTTTTTCCACTCTTCTTCTTTGTTGTTTAATTTTTGAAAGTTTCCAAAGTGTAAAATAGATTGCAACTTGTAACAAACAAACGAATCAGATGTTGATGAAAAAACTGAGTTCAGGGCTCTGGGAGCTTAGTGGAAGACACCACTTGTTGTAACTTGTTGTAACAGAGTTCTGTTTTACCTTGTCCATGATTTTGCTCATTTGGCCTCCCAATGCCTTTCTATGTGCTACCTATCTTGTTTCAGAACCTTTGCATTTTGGATCGAAATCAGTTGATTTTTTGCATGAATCGCTGTACCACTGGTCTCATATGAATAAACTAATTTTGGACTTGGATCGTTATAGCTGGAAAAGCGTAGTGGGAGAGATACCACTTGTTGTAACTTGTTTCCTCATTCTTCCTTGTACCTGAAATTTTGAAAATGTGGAAACTGTGATGAAATTCTTTGGCACTTGGCGGAAATGACCAAATGACACATTGTTTATGAAAAAAACTTAGTTCGGAGTTCTAGGAATGCATTATGGTTATGTTTCACCTTGCCCATCATTTTGCCCATTTTGCCTTCCAATGCCTTTCTATGTGCTATGTATGTTGATTCAGAACCTTCCCATCTTGCGTTGAAATCGACTGAAATTTTGCATGCATCACTGTACCTCTGGTCTCTTAAGAATAAACTAACTTTAGACTTGTGTCGTTATATTTTAAAAAGCTTGTAACTTTTTTCCTCATTGATAATTGTACCTGAAATTTCTAAAATGTGGAAATTGGGATAAAATTCATTGAAACTTGGTGGAAATGACCAAATGACACATTTTTTGTTGAAAAAACTTGGTTCGGAGTTCTGGAAATGCATTATAGTTATGTTTCAGCTTGGCCATGATTTTACCCATTTTGCCTCCCAATGGCTCTTTCTATGTGTTACACTTCTTGATTCTGAACCTTTGCATTTAACATCGAAATCAGTTGAATTTTTGCATGCATCACTGTACCACTGCTCTCTTAAGAATAAACTAACTTTGGACTTGTCTCGTTATATTTGGAAAAGCTTAGTGGGAGATACCTCTTGTCGTAACTTTTTTCTTCATTGTTAATTGTTGCATAATTGTACTTGAAATCCTGAAAATGTGCAATTTGTGATGGAATTCATTGAAGCTTGGTGGAAATGTCCAAATGACGCATTGTTTGTGAAAAAACTTAGTTCGGAGTTCTTGAAATGCATTATAGTTGTGTTTCAGTTTGCCCATGCTTTTACCCATTTGGCCTCCTAATGGCTCTTACTATGTGCTACCTGTCTTGATTCATAACCTTGGCATTTTTCATCGAAATCAGTTGAATTTTTTCTTGCATCACTGAACTGGTGGTCTCTTAAGAAAACTAACTTTTGACTTGTGTCGTTATATTTGGAAAAGCTTAGTGGGAGATACCTGTTGTTGTAACTTTTTTCCTCATTGATAATTGTTGCATAATTGTACCTGAAATTTATAAAATATGCAATTTGTGATGGAATTCATTGAAACTTTGTGAAAATGTGAAAATGATGCATTGTTTGTGAAAAAACATAGTTCGGAGTTCTGGAAATGCATTAGAGTTATTTTTCTGCTTGGCCATTATTTTTCCCAGTTGTCCTTCCAATGGATTTTTGTGTTGTAATTTTTTTGGTTCTGAATTTTTTCATTTTGCATCGAGATCAGTTGAAATTTTGCATGCATCACTGTACAGATAATGTTTCATGAATAAACTATCTATAGACTTGTGAAGTTATTGTTTGAAAGGGTTAGGGGGTGACTGCTCTTGTAACTTTTTTCTTCATTGTCACTGGTCATGAAATTTTTAGAATATGGAAACTGTGATGAAATTCTTTAAAATTTTGCAGAAATGACTGAAGGCGTGTTGTTTATGAAACAACTTTGTTTGGGGTTTTTGGAATGGATTACAGTTATGTTTCACCTTCTGGATGACTTTCCTTTTTATGCCTTCTAATTGTTTTCTCTGTGCTAGGTTTGTTGGTTCAGGAGCTTATCATATTTCATCGAAATCAGTTTTAATTTTGCATGCATCACTTTACAGATGATCTTTGATGAATAAACTAATTTGAAGTTGTAAAGTTGTAGTTGATAGCAGTGTCCAGCACTGGTTTTAATGTTTGTCGACTTTCTTCCTTTACCTGAAATTTCAAAATGTGCAAATTGTTTATGAAACTGTTTGAAACTGGTCACAAAAATTCTCGTATGATTCATTGTTGTTTAAAAAACCTGGTTCGGAGGGCTAGGCATACATTACAGGTGTCTTGTGGTTTGTGCATGATATCATCAATTTGGCCTTCCAACGGCTTTCTCTGAGCTATACTTGTTCATTGTGGAGCTTAGCATGTTGCATCGAAATAATGTGAAAATTTGGGCTCATTACCAAATGAATGGTCTTGGATGAAAAAGCGAAGTTTGTACCTGTGAATTTGTTGTTGGAAAAGTTTGCTAGAATGTACGTTTGGAAGTAAAGTTTTCATTTTCTTATTTTTCAATCATCCTTGATAGAAAAAGCTATGTTTTTGCCTGTTAAGATTACAATTAATGTAGTTTGCTTGATTTCTGGCGTTGTTGTAACATTTTACTACTCTCTTGTATGTGGGTAGTTTTTTTAAAATTTGCCTCTCATCTTTCTATTTTATCACCTTAATTTTCGAGAGGCAGACTTTATGCAAGTGTGAAGATCATGTTGATGTGCAAAAAGAGACACAGTTTTGCAATTCGTATAGTTTTCCATTAGGTTTGTGAGCTTTTGGCGTTCCCCAAAGGCATGACTTGGGACCCAAAGATTTTCACTTTTCCTGGTTTAGCATGCTTATGATTAAAGTTTGGCATACCAAATATACGAAGTAACACGACAAGCGCCAAACTTAGATTCTAGCTGTTCTGACTTGTAAAAAACTTTGTGAAATTTATCGACTTTGTAGAAATGCTAAATATTGTATTGTTTCTCTAAACTAGGATGGAACGGTCTCATTAAAAAATATCCAGTTCAATGATCATGTTGTTGGAGTAAAAGAACTCACTATCAAGTGGGAGAACTTGACATGTTACCAGCGAATCGAGGTGGACTAATTTACATTGTTTTAATTGTGCACCTAGCTTAGAACTCCAACCTCATTCCCAGGATCTTGTTGTGATGAAGCATCGACAGAGACTTTGGCAAAGGCTGGTTGTCACATGATCAAATTTTCCAATATATATGAATTGATTGTAGAAATTGTGCACCCGATAATTTGACAGGAAAATTTTCCAACTTCATTAAAAATGTAAAAATGTGTCAACCAGTTTTTGCCAGGGCCTTCTGCCTCACGTTCCACCACGAAGGCCCTGGCAACGAGGTTGGAAGTACTGTAACTTTAACAACTGTTCAAGATTTTAATATTACTGTTAGTGTTAGGGGTCTTGATTTAGTTCAACTTGTTGATGGCGGAAGAATTGTGTCTTATGTAGTGGTTAGAGTGATATGTATGTAGATAGTCTCAACTTGTATCAGAGGTGGAAAGAAATGTAATGCTCAAACCATTCGCCTATCACCTCAAGGTTTCGAGTTCGATACCCAGTAAAGGGGACTCGAACCCAGTCTTTGTGTGAAAAGATTGTAGCCCAGTTTTTCTTCATCCATGCACTAAATGGACGTTTCCCCTTTTACATGAAATTTTAAGAAAATTCGAAATAGGCAAAAATATCACCACAGCTTGAAAGAGCATCCTAAGTTTAGTAAGATTGCCGAGTTTGGTTGTGAAATGTTGCAAAATGTAGAAAATATAGCCTTGCGAAGTTGGCAAATTTTGTATATATTTGTGTTACGGGTGGAAAAGTGATAATCAGTTGATACTTTTGATTATCATTTTCCTACGCGTAATACAAATGTATACAAAATTTGCCAAATTTGCAAGGCTATATTTTCTACAGTTTACAACATTTCAACATTTCACAACCAAACTTCGCAACTTTAGTAAACTTGGGATGCTCTTTCAAGCTATGGTGATATTTTTGCCTAATTCGATTTTTTCAAAATTTTGTCTTAAAGGTCCATTGGAAAAACCCACGTAGCAAAAAAATTCCAGACTTAATTATCACCACCTTAAGTTGCTATGAATGGATGAAACACGAAAATTGAAAGCAATTCAAAATTTTCTGGGGAGTATTTTTTCTGCTCTAAATTTCGGCACCTAAATATAGTTTATCATCTTCATCATAAGAAGTCTTCAACGAAGCAGATCAGTCAGTAATATTTAAATGGCAGTGTCACTCGATTTTTAGCATATTCTGCACTTAAAAATTTTGCACAAAACTGAAAACAAATGGTTGCAAGCACACGTCAATGACAATTAGTGAAACTTGCTAAAAAAATAGGGTTACACTGTCCATTTAAGAAGTGATGCTGATTTGACCTCTGCTTTTATTTATTTAGGTCAAAAGTGGACCACCTGCTAAACTAAGAATTATAAGTTTCAATGCAACACAGGTATGGCGTGAGACAATGGAGAATTCCTATCACAGACTATGTTTTGTTAGTATAAGTTTCCAGGAGACTATTGATTTTCCTGCATTTTTATTCGTCAAGATTCACTGTCTCTGAAGTGATGATAGCTTTTTGCATTTTACTATTATTCAGTGATAAATTTGAAGTTACACAAGGTTGTGTTAATTATTATTCGATAACATCTGGAAATTTATACTAAACACCAAAGCCTCAGACATGGTAATCACAAGCATAACTGGGTAAATCACTGAGCCTTCGGTGACTAATTGTTAAATGTGGGGAAGAACGAAATATATCACCATAAAAAGAAAGAGCATCCTAAAATTACTATGTTTTGTTGCAAAATGACGTATGTTAAGGGCAATATAACCTTGCAGAGTTTGCTAAAAACTCTGTCACACGGTGCATTTTTTGTTGCAACTTGCTACGCAATTCTACTTTTGAGACATGTAAAAAATATATTAGCAAACTGTGATGGAAACATGTATTTGCTAATTTTACATCTTCCAAGAGTAGAATTGCATTGCAAGTTGCAAGACAAATTGCACCGCGTGACAGGGCCTTAAATTTGTATATATTTGTGTTACAACCGGACAAGCCTATGGCATTTGAGCCGAAATTGGCGAGACATTTGAACCATGCAGGTTTTTAATTTGGGACATATTTAAAAACAGTGTCACTGAAAACATCTTTTATGTCTGCTATGTCGCAATCAGTTTCTTCTGTTTTTTAGCCTATTGGTGTTTTTAGCAACACTCAATTTCCGAAGCCAATCGTTCTTCAGTTGTGTGACGCATTTGGTAACCCTTGCCTGGAAAACTGTGTCAAAGTTGCCCTGAATAAAGACACAGGATTAAAGGTTAGTTCTGATGTTCATGCTAGCTTCCAATTGTGCTTCCATTGCACCGGCATCGTAGATTAAGGATACATAGATGTGTAAATCGGGGTATTTCTTGTCTTACGTGGATGATTTGGGTACGTCGTACATACGCATGCTCATTTCTGGCAAGTACACATGCGCGATTTTATAATGAATTAGATAGAGAAATGTCAAATAAACGGCGATTTTAAGATTACCTTCGGCTATATTGCCTTGGTTCACAGAAATGTATAAAAAGAAGCTACCGTGTATAATAAAGTTATGTTTCTGCCCTGGTCGCTTATAAAACAACAGAAACCATTTTTCTGTAATACTTTTATATTGAAATTCAGACAAATGTACTTACCAGATATGACGTAATCTATGAGACAGCGACATCATTCGCGAATATTCCCAGTTGCGCATCTATGTATCCTTAATTTATGCCGGCATCGCAAAGGCGTAGTAGGTTCGTTTCCTGCCGGAAGACCCATAGTATAGTTTAAGTATTTTTCTCCAGATTCCTACTGGTAGATTACTGGTAGATTCCAGGTCCGCAGTAGTGGATTCCATATTAAGATTAGTAAATTCCAAGTCCGCAGTAGTGGATTCCAGATTAAGATTAGCATATTCCAAGTCCGCAGTATAGTGGATTCCAGATTAATATTAGTAAATTCCAAGTCCGGGGTAGTAGATTCCAGATTAAGATTAGCATATTCCAAGTCCGCGGTAGTGGATTCCAGATTAGTATTAGTAATTTCCAAGTCCGCAGTAGTGGATTCCAGATTAAAATTAGTAAATTCCAAGTCTGCTGTAGTGGATTCCAGATTAATATTAGTAAATTCCAAGTCTGCAGTAGTGGATTCTAGATTAATATTAGTAAATCTCAGGTCCACGCTGGTGGACTCAGGATACGCAGTAGTGGATCCCAGATTCCTACTAGTGGATTCAAGATTCGTTCTAATTAATTTTCCGGATTCTTCGTCCCAGGATTCCTTTACACAACGTCATATTTAATCAGGTACGTTTGTTTATTTGTTATGTAGTTAAATCCTGCACCTTCCCCTCAAAAAACTGATGCTAAAGGACAAGTAACATTCAGTCATTTTGAAGTGTCTGGACAAAGGTAAATGAAGACGCTGTATTAAAAGAGTTTGACTACAGTACGAGAACAAGTACAGGATTTTACCTACAAGATTTACCGTTGAAAAACGATTACAAACTTGGCAATATCCTGTTTTTTGACAAAATATATCTTGGCAAACAGCAGAGGATCCAAAGTGTAGACGAATACGGGTTTCTAGGAGAAAATTTAAAAAGTAAAAACCTCGTAATCTCACTCGTTCTCGTACCTGTAGTCAAATCTAACTTGTGCAATATCCGTGTGGTTACGTTTGTATTCTTCCGTAATCACAAAGGAAGGAATGAAATAGAATTAGAAAATCAACTTAAAGTTTTATGTAAATCAGGGCAAAATCTGTATTCGATTTACAGATATTAATTACATATGTATTTGCTCAGTGTTTTCTTAATGAACTATTAATGTTTTCACAATTATTGTATCTCTATATCTCTTTTATTTAAGCTCTTAGCCGGGGTATATTGAGTAATTCAGTAACTGCTACAAGGCGTTTTGTTAAACAGGCCCTGACCTAAAGATGCTTACTTCCACCTGTAACTGTCGGCCGTTCGTTTTTTAATTTTTAGGGGTACTTATGAGGTCCGAATTAAAGCACTGATTGGTAGAACTTCAATTGATGCTAATCCTATATCAGTAAGGTACGAACCATGCAGTTGTTTGTGCTTAATATTAGAGATTCACACTTTGTGCAGGCATAGAGGCACGTTTAGAAACCGGTGGCGTCTTTAATGGTTGGTAACATCATTTACGCATGTGATTTGAATTTATTGTAAAAAATTTTGAAGGACAAGGCATTCGTTACAGAAAGGAGAAAATCTTATCATAGCCAGTTATTACACATATAAACTAGACTTCACCCCCTCCTCATCGCCCTAATCAATGTTGTTATCCAAATCCTAACGCTCTAGCCCTTAAAGGTAAGTAGCCTTCAACATTGAAATGAGAGAGCGCGGCTCTGAATTTCTTATGATAAGTTGCTATTTTAGCAAGGTGTCCAGAGACGTTTGAAAAGGATTCTAGTCGAGCAAAAATATTGTCAAAAGATGCGACTAGCAGTAAAAGATGCTATCAACCGTTTGCGGCTTCTAAGAAATTAGTGTCGTCGATAGCCGGTGACTCGTTGTGGGTGATCATTTAAGGTGAAAAATCACGAAGGAGTTTACTCGGAAGTGATCACAGATAATGGTGTCGCCAATGTCTGTGACATATATCCATGCTTTTAAACCGTGCCCTCGTCCCGCTTTGCGCTCCAAACTACGGTCTGTGACCCCCGTGCAATAATTTAGACTTCTCTTTCGAGGACAATTTTTGTGCGTGTTGCAGGATCGACGCCAATCCCAACAAACCTGTCAAATTGGTCGTGGATCGCTCAAAGTTTCAGGAGAATTACGTCGTCGGCAGCGCCATAAAAGGTTCGTAGTTTAAGCTGAACAAGTCTTTTGCTTTGAGAATCGTGAATCTCTCTATCAATATTGCTGACTTTCAGAGTATTGTCGAGGTATTATAAAGTGTCTAAGACATGAAATTTTGTCCAAAACCAATTGCAAAATTCACTTGAGATCGTAATATAACTTTTCGGTAGAATTTCTGTAACATTGCTCTTTGTTGTTGAGATATTCAACGTTATTGGATATGCAAGAAACACAACGTGTCACATCGCATTGCAACATTACATTGTGACACTATTAGAAGTAGAACAAAATTGCACATAAATGAGGAGGCCTAGTAATTAACTATTGCGCAAGCAAATCTCATAGACACCTTTCGCAGTGTGATTTTTGCACATCGAATAATTGTGAATATCCCGGCAAGGAAGAGAGTTACAAAGGTTCTGCCAAAGAAATATGCTGTGAATTTGAGTACTCTTTACAACACAATCAAGAAAATACTGGAGAAAGGGAAAGTTATGTGCAAACTGGCCAAATTATAATGCAAATCTTTGTTATACAACGGTTCCAAATATCTTCCGCGCTTTTGCAGATTTTTCTGTCCACGTGCTTGCCGAAGACGATCACGTCATGAAATGCAACGTCAAGGATTTTGTTTTAAAACTTTGGTCTGCGGAGCACAACAGTTCTTCGACAGACCCACCATCTAAGGTTTGTGAAACATCAGACTTGTTACAAGCTTAACCTCACAACTCTGATACAGACCTGTTGTAACAAAATTGTCACAAAGTTGACAACACAAGGCTGCTCACCTTGTTAGAAATTGTTAACAGTTGTTAGAAGTTGTTAGCAAGTTTGTATAATCAAGTTGTAAGGTTTCTGTCGACAACATGCAACCGACGTCATCAACAATCTGGCACAAGCCATGTGAACGCATCCTGATGTAGATAACATGTTCTGTTGCAAGATGTCAACAAACTGGCGGCAACTTACGCGTGTTAGGCTGCATATATGAACAGGGAGTCGGATTGCTTAATGAAGAGAATAACAACGATGATCATTTTAGGATTGTGTTTTCGTTCAGTATTCCACATTTCAATCTTTTTCAGGCTATTTCTTTCCAACCTGGCAAGAAGAGCGCCGCAGACAAAGAGAATCACTATTATTTCAGGTAACTGAATCCAAAGTAGAAAATAATTGCGACAAAAAATCGCTGGAAAAACTCCTCCTTCACGTTCATACATGAAGGCCTGCGTGGTCATGCGAGGTAAATGTTTGAACGCAGATTAACCATGGGCGAACTCAAAATTCTTGAACTTCAAAATTCTTTATTTTTACATCTTGCCTGGATCAGTTAGAGTTTTTTTTTCCCAAGTTTTAAAAGATAGGAATGCATTGAAATTCATAAACTGAAACAGTTTGTTAAATTTTAACCGAGGGTTGACGCTAAACCAGCTTTGAACAAGTGGCCTTGGATCGTGATTTTTAACTGCCGTAAAAGGCATGAACAACAGTGACACTGAAGATATTCAACTTGCAAGAAATTAAAAATTTACTTTAACTCGAAATTAGAAAGTTTGAGAAAATTACTATACGTTGGATAAGGCTGTCAATCTTTCGTACCGATTCATGACCTCTGTTTTTCACTTGCACTGTTCTCGGCTTGAATTTTAGCATGTTTACGATTTCTACTTGATTTTAGTAATAAATGTATTAGTGTATGAGAAAATTGCTCAATTATGCCAAATGCCTTTCAAGGAAGTATGTATAGCATAGCTGAAAATAAAAATTTTGTATTGTCCATGTCTTTTGTAGAGACATCAGAGTGCCCGAGCAAACTGGGTCATATTGTATGTTGTTGCTGTACTCGACCAGTGGAAACATTAAACTGAAATCCGAATCGGTAAGAATTCAACAATATAATTGTTTATTATATTATTTTCCCTATATGTAGCACTGTAAAACTATATAAGTAGGGTTACACAGGTATAGCACGTTTGCTGCAAGATTGTTTTCTTCAAATCATCAAGGATGCGTTCCAATCGCTTGCTCTGCCTTAATGATAACACGTGTCCGTTTCAAGTTTTCAACAGGCTTGATGCAAGTCGATTCATAAGTCTTGTTATCCACTACTTTGATGCAAGTTGTTTCAACACTCTTTCATGCAACGGGTTTCTTCTAACACCCAGCTTCATCAAGCCTGATTTTCACAGACCCGACGCAACTTGATGAAGCCAACTATAGTCTTGGTGCAATTTGATGAAGTCAACAGGCTTGATGCAACTTGGTGACAAACTTGCATCTAGTCGGTAAAATCCACAACTTGCATCAAGGTTTCTGGCTGTGTAAGCGATCATATAATAGAAAATTTCATGATAATTTCGCTTGCGAAAATTATCGCTTTTCAAACCATCCTCAATGATAGCTAATGGAAATTTTAGATTGTTTGATATAATAGACAGAAAAATACACAGGTGCTTGGAAATGGCAGATTTGTTTCTCTCGTTGAACATGATATTTTTCACCGGTTCGTGGCGCTCACGGTGGGCTATCATGTTTAACACCTTAAATAAATCTGGTATTTCTTGCGCACCCATACTCTATGTAACTTTTTTAAATGCAGATCCGTGTTGCCGTGGGTGCTGGGCCTCCTGTGAAGCTCGTACCAGTGGGAAGTCTTGCCACACCGACGGTATCCAACACTCAGAGGGCAACCAGCCGTTATCTGCTGAGAAACACGAAATTTTTACTCAAGGTAAGAGCATCTAGGCTCCTGATCGGCGTTGCGAGATGATGAACATTAGATCATGATCATGAAAGTTAATAGATTTGTGAACTTTTTATCCCAAACATTTCGTCAACTTTTCCGAATAACAGAAGACGAATGTTGTAAAAAATTACCAAATTTTCCTACCCTATCCTACCCTACTATATCCTACCATATCCTAACACCATCCATCCCTATCTATTTTCCAGGACCAGTACGACAACGTAACAGGCACTGATTTAAACGGAAAGATTGAGATCAGCATTAACAAAGCACCACAAACTAACGAGATTCCTATGTTACAAGGCAATGTTCAAAAAACGGAAATACCTCTAGTGAATGGTGCTGCCACAGTTCAAACTCTTTCCATTGAACAGAACACGGGTGGAAAAGATGGACAAGAGTATGTGCTCAGCTTTACCGTGAATGTCAGTGGGCGACGACACAGCATCCCTGCTTGCACTTTACCTTTTCTATTTTACAACGGTAAGACTGGAGCTTATGTATTTATGATATAGAATGTAGTATCACATTTGACACCAATTTACTTTACATCTCGAACTAATGTTGCCAGTGTAGGTAGGGCAGTTAATAGTCCACGAAAGGTATAGGTTCTTTCCCTACCTGAATACTAACTTCACTAACGTTGCCAGTGTAAGTAGTGCAGTTCATAGTACACGAAAGGTATAGGTTCTTTCACTATTTGAATACTAACTTCATTAACGTTACCAGTGTAGGTAGCGCAGCTCATGGTACACGAAAGGTATAGGTTCTTTCACTATTTGAATACTAACTTCACTAACGTTGCCAGTGTAGGTAGTGCAGCTCATGGTACACGAAAGGTATAGGTTCTTTCACTATTTGAATACTAACTTCACTAACGTTGCCAGTGTAGGTAGGGCAGTTCATGGTACACGAAAGATATAGGTTCTTTCACTATTTGAATACTAACTTCATTAACGTTACCAGTGTAGGTAGCGCAGCTCATGGTACACGAAAGATATAGGTTCTTTCACTATTTGAATACTAACTTCACTAACGTTGCCAGTGTAGGTAGGGCAGTTCATGGTACACGAAAGGTATAGGTTCTTTTACTACCTTAATACTAACTTCACTAACGTTGCCAGTGTAGGTAGTGCAGTTCATAGTACACGATAGTTATAGATTCTTTCACTACCTTAAACGATAAGGTGACAGTCGACGTTTGGAGTGAGGGCCCTTCATAGGCAAGTTGGTAGTGAGGTTATGCATTGTGACGTCACATTGTTTGTATTGAAAAGTTCAAACGAACTAAAATATTTCAAGTTAGAAAAAAGAAAGTGAAAAACAGCAAAAGAAGTTGTTGTACAGTTTTGAAAGATCTTTCCAACTAGGAAATAAAAAAATTCCGTGTCATGTAACACAAAGGTGTTTTTCTCTAATTCTTATCTTTGTCATTTAATGATTGAATTGAACTTTTGTGACTTTCGTGCAGACGTGAGAAAACAACAGCAGAGTGCACAGTTAACAAAAGAACGAGATCACTTATTTGAAACGATCAAAGCGTACCGGTCCCTGTTCGACACTACCAGACAACTCATAAACGAAATGAAAGGTATGATTTATCAGCTGTCATTTAGTTCCACAGTGGAGAATGTCAAAAAATAGAGTCTATATTTTATGTTTCATAAATTCGTTAACACTGGTCCTTGTGCGACAATTGTTTTATTTTATCGTAGTATCTTTTGTTTTGAAAACGATATTACAAATCTCCAAATGGTTTTGAGATAAAGCCTTTTCAAATGAAAGGAGCATATTTTTATCACTATTTTCCTTTAAGGTCTTTAACATTAATGAACTGTTACCAAAATATTTTATCCCTACGAAATCATAAACTCGTCCTGAAAATATCAGACGATTTTGTACCTTGTATGGCCACAAACGTTTGCTTTTAGCCTTGTCTGTGAATGTAATAGTTTAATATAATTTCAATATGAAAACGTCGTTATTTCAATCATTCATTTCTCTAGTTGCTGTTCATGAAGCATCTTTGGCAGAAACGAAACTGCGTTCAGAACTGACCAGACAAAGCGTCCCAGCACAGAGTTTACAGTCCGTAAGTACAAATTACAGCATAACTGTAATAAATTGTAAATGTAACAGCATAACAGACACTTTCTTATTTACAATGAAACCAACCAAATGTACCATCGATTAAATTTCCTACCTCGATTCCACATTTTCGTCGGTTTCCTAATGGATAAAACTATTTTTGTCCTCTGGTTTAGACCGAGTCAGTTGATGCATTCATTGCTCAATTGACCACAAAACGGAATACATTACAAAATACTCCTCGGCGCCAGTGTACTTTGAGCCCAGGTCCACGCGGTGAAGCTGGAGTTCTTGGAAAGGTAGGAGCCTGATAATGAAAACGCGCAAACTTGCAAACAAATTGTAACAAGTGTGTTTACAAGCTGTAGACTTCACATTGCTTGTTGCACGTTGTTGCAACAAGTCTGGAACAAACCGTTGACAACTTGTAACAACCTTGATGGGACTGTCAGACTTGTTACAAGGTTGTCCCAACAAGAATGATACGGACGGATGTAATATGATAATTTTGTTGCTGTCTTGCTGCTTTGTTTTGTCAACGTTGCAAGACCTTGCTAGGACAACCTCGTAACAAGTCTGATCTTCCCGTCAAATTGTCCCAAGTTGCCAAAAAGTTGCCCAAAATTGTTGACAACTTGAAACAAGCAGCGCGAAGACCACTTGTTGACTGATTGTTGACAGACTTGCTACGAGTTGTGAGTTTCTTAATTTCTTCAATTGTCTTTGAACAACTCAGCACTTTTTAACCATCTTGAACATCCACAATGAGATAGTGGTGGTATACAGGGGTAATGATACGTATAAAGTAGGATAGTATTATGCTGCGGTTGACGGTGTACACAATGGGATAGTAGATGTATGTTTATTATGGCGTTGTAATGCCTGCGAATAGGTAGGGCGTAAATCAGTTATAATTTTGCGGCACTTTACTTCATGTTGAATATTTTTTTCACTCGTGATTATGATCCTGAGAAATGTTTCAACACCAAGTTAATTGCCACAAAATGCGATCAATGCTTTGTTGTCAAACATTTTTAGGTTGCGCATCTTGCTGAAGTGATGGATAACGATATCGCACGAGTGTTATCTTGGCATTTGTCAGGCGACATGGATTGTGTCATCACTTTGACCACTGACAAGGTACATGAAGTACTACTGGTCGGGCAAAGCAATTGTAATCTTATGCGAAGAAATTACTTATTTATGGCTTATTAACACAGGATTAGGCAATCCAGATAGTGTACTTCACTCATTTATCGGCTTGACGTACGTTTGTCATCAAGTTGCATCAAGCCTGTGGGGTCGCAAATTTCGATTCCGTAGACGGTCGGACGCCTCCGACATGGTCGGACACCTCCGACGTGGTCGGACACCTCCGACATGTTTAAGTAACTCAGTTTCAGATTCGAATATAATGTAAATGTTTTAAGGAAAGAGTACGCACACGTTACAGAGTAGAGAAAATCTTTAGGAAAACTTTGGAAAAAAAGACTGAAAAAAATGTGAACAAAATATAACCAAAGTTACAAAGAAATGGCATAGCCGGTATCGAACCTGGAAACGCCTGTCTAACGAACGATCTACACTGTCGAAGATCACTGGAAATTTGACCTTTGTAGAGCAAAAGTATTATTATTAATAAGTGACATCGACCATCAGTGATGTATCCCGACCGTATACGGTTTCAAAATTAGCGTCGGCTTCATGAAGTTGCGTCAAATGGGGAAAATCACGATTCTGTACAGCAGATCTCGCGATGTCTTTTTTTTTCTCCCAGGCAAAGAAAGTGTACCGTGAGTCAAAAGGAGCACAGCAAGTCTTGCCCTTGGATTCCATCTACAAACGAAACCTACCAGAGTGGAACAAGTAAGATTGCTTTGATTGATGAGATGAATTCCGGTAAAAGGATATGACAGCATTTCAAAGAACGTTTTTAATGATATGAAAAACTGTGGATCTGGTCTCCTTCCCCCTTCTCCCCCCCCCCCTTCTCGCCTTCTTCCGTCCCCCTTCCCCGTCCCCCCCCCCCCCCCCCAATGCATTCGTCGAGACGACTTCGTTTACTTGTCGAAGTTCCACATTCATAATAGCTATAGCTAATATATCTCTATGGTGAAAGTGTAGCAATGAATGAGCTAACGAAATCTAGAGTGTTTTGATCAAAACACGTTATATTTTGAGATTAGATTTAATTTTATGTTTGTTACAGCGCGTTGTTTGTGTTGAAAGTTTTGCTCTAAATATAAAGGAGTTTTGTTAGAACTTCAGGGGCGTATATTCAAACGCGAAATTCTGTCATTTAATTATACGCCCATGCCTATGTGTAAAGCGGGGTGGGCAAAAACCGTGGTTATATTTTCGCGTAATTGAGCGACGAAGAGCTGCAAACCCCGTACCCTAGCCGTTTCTTTCACCGCCCTGGTAATAGAGAGGTTAAGATTGATGTCAAACTTCAAGTCGGATTTGAAGGTAAGTTCTACAAGTTTTCGAAGGTTTCGACAAGTTTTTAGTCAATCCATTCTTCAATAATCACAAATTATCCTAATTTCGAACAGCTAACACTTCATCTGAAAATTCGGCTTGAAGTTTGGCGTTTGCGGTTACCGGTCTGCCGTAAACATCAATCTTAACCTCTCTAATAAGAAAACCATTTTTCACGCAGGCCTTTACCTCATGAAAGATCGAGGTCAAGCGCTCAACCAGCTGGGCATCCAATCTACGCGAGGTCGGCGTTAATCTTCCCACAGGAACAGGAAAACTGTAAAATTGGTGAGTTAAATTCTAGACAACCAGTTTAATGAAAGATATGGACTGGATATACAGGCTTCAGGGGTCGGCTGTACGAAAGGTGAATGACGCTATCCACCGGATAGTGATTTTTTAAATTAAATTTTTTATACTTCTAAGACCTTGTTTTACACTAGAGCAAAAGTTTCCGGATTCGTAAAAATATCCGGATTCCTTGTCTTTTAGGTCTACGGCGTTTGTACTGCACAGTCTCAAACAATGATTGTCGATACATGAAGCACAACCGTGATTCTACCAATCTTATTTTGTGATCTTTTGACCGATTTTGACAGTTGAAATTAATGAAAATACATTTCAAAACCATACGAGGGAGCAAGTTCACTCAAATTCTTTTACGGAAAGAGTTCGCAAGAGAAGTTTTGTCGGATTCAAACTTTCTCGGATACGAAGTTCCTACAAACTTTTCCGGATTTGAATGTTTCGTATTCATAATCTATCTGTGATAATTTTTTATCTGATTCATGTTCCTTAGTGTAAACGGTAAAACGAATCCGATGTCAAAACATTCCGGATTGGCGACGAATCCGGAATCATTTGCCCTAGTGTAAAGGGGGTCTAAGCACATTGTGAAATGAATCTAACGTGAAGCTGAAGTGTTCCAAAGCAAAGCATATCAGCCCGTATCACGGGTGCAGCGTCAGCAACATTAGCGCTTGGTCTATTCCTTTGATTGCGTATCGTTGAGTCAAAGCTGACAAACGTAGAACAATTGTGGTCGCATGCGGTGTTTGCATGCGGTGTTCGCGTGTTATTAGAAGTAACCCAAGGTTGAATATTGAACAACCAACCTTGACGTATAAAGATATACTTTATTTTCAGTGTTTGGAATGCTGCTTGGTGATACAATCATTCTGGATAATCTCGACTGTGCAAACACGTACCGCCAAGAGGTATGTTACTTGCCATCATATTTTGCGATATTTCAGCAGTATACAGGACAGTGCCACTTGGGGTGTAAGGATGTATGTGGTGATGGCTAAAGGGGATAGACGAGAGGTAGGTTTTCAAGATGGCGGCTGTTTTTTAAGATTCTTTAAACGAGATAACGAATCAACCACGAGACATATTTCTAGGTTAGGTTAAGGGTGAGGGTTAAGAATGTTAATAATATCTGGCTGTTGATTTGTTCTCGTTTCGAGAATTTTGAAAAACAGCCGCCATCTTAAAAACCTACCTCTCGTCCATTTCCTTTAGCTATGGCCGTGGGGAAGATTCATCCCCAGGTCTCTGATTTTGGCGGCGACTGACCTTATTCGACTGAGAAAGCTAAATAATTACTTTATCAAGGAAAATAACAAAATGTTCTGATTTACAGCCGTTTTCTCTTTGTTTGTCTTATATAACTTCCGTGTCCACTTCTCGCTATGTGTGCGCTTAAACGACGGACCCATTCAAAAGTATTTTTTGTCCCATTTAGGTGGTGAAGTATACTCATTGTCCGACAATTTTGACGAGAACTGGTGATCGTATTAGAAGCAATGGTAGGTCTGATCTCTCTACTTTCCTGGAATATGGACTCCTCTTTAATACCTCTCTCATTTTGAACTTATTGGAGTCCCATTGAACTTATTGAGCTCACTCCCGTTGTCCTACCACCAGACGAGAAAACATGCCTTAGTATTTTACGGATAAACAAATGGACCCAATCCGGCTACCTCTCCAAATAAGTCTGGTTTCTCCTCAAATGCGCCTGCATTGTACATGTTCCCAGTTATAACAACGAGAAACGGCATATGCAAATTGCGGATTTTACCAATATAACAGGAAATATGGCCCCCTAAAAAATTTGGCCTTCGGGCCATATTTCGTAGCAGGAGGTGGGGGTGGCAAATATACTTGGAAGTATGGCCCCCGTTCGGAAACCCTAACCCAAATTTCCTAAGAGGGGGTCATATTTCCTCGGAAGTATGGCCCCAAGAGGGGCCAAAATTCCTAGGAAATATGGCTCAGGGGCATTTTAAAGGGGGGCATATATCCTGGGACACTGGCTTAAATGCAAGTTTCTCATCAAGCCTGTTGGATTCATCAGTTGCATCAAGTCTGTGAGAAATCAGATTGTGAGAAATTGCTACAAGTCAAAACAATTTACATCAAATCTGTGGATAAAATGTCTTGATAATCAACTTGCATCAAACGTTTTGACAACTTTCAGCAGTCTTGTTATCATCAAGCCGGAGCAAACAATGCGAATGCATCACCGTGCATGTCGGCTGCGATGATCTCAAGGTAACAAGCCTGAAACAGACTTGCTGCAACTTGCACGTTTCTAGTTGTGCGACTGGAAATGAATCATTTTGGTCGCCTTCGACTCCTCATCCAAACCGAATCCCATGCTAATAATTTTTTGTTTTGTGGATTCAAGGTAAATTTGGAGGTTTACAGAACAAAGCACCGCAAATTGAGAGATTACGAGGAGTTGTGTTCGCAGCGCCATTGCCTCTAACCTACCACACCATTTGCACCCAATTGGGTAGGTATAGCTATACCAGAAACATTTGAGCAATGTTGGGGTCAACATAATGAACCATTCCCCTATTAGACAAAGTTTTGAATTTGGAAAATCAATTAGCACAGTCGGAAAGAGCATCCTAAATTTCATACAATTGTCAAGTTTAGTTGCATGGTGAAAAATGTGAAAAATATAGTCCTGTAAAGTTTCCGAATTTTCTAGACTTTTGTATTACGCGTGGAAAAGCCATACCACTATGTCGAAATGTGGTAACGCTTTTTCCTGCGTAATACAAAAGTATACAAAATTCGCAAACTTTAAATTACTCTATTTCCGACATTTTAAAATATTTTGCAACCAAACTTCGCAATTTCACTAAATTTAGGAAGCTCTTTCCAACTGTGCTAAAATTGTTTTCACATTTAAAAGTTTGTTTGATTGGGGAATGGTCAATTCCATGAAAAGAAACTCTGATCTGGTTAGCTGTGTACAGCCTACTGTCTTTGAGCAGTCTATGGTCGTAATTTTCTGGTGTTTAATGTAAAGCTTGGTCCTCACCAGCAACACAAGCACAAGCTCTAAAACAAAAGACGAAACAAAGAAATACAGTGAATTGTGCGACACAAACACAAGCATGAGCTGTGGTTGAACAAAAGCAAACTCAAAAGAAAATTCTTTCTACTTTATCATCGTAAATCTCTGAGGAAAAGTTATCCTTTGCCATGTTGCTGATGCTCATTTCTAGCGAGGACCAAGATTTAGTGTCAGATAAACCTAAAGGCCCTGTCATACGGTGAATTTTTTCTTGCAACTTGCAATGCAATTCTACTCTTAGGCGATGTAAAATTGGCCAATACAAGTTTCCATCACAGTTTGTTAATATATTTTTAAAATGCTAAGCATTTGTCACAAATTTACATCTCTTTAGAGTAGAATTGCGTTGCAAGTTGCAGGAAAAATCGCACCGTGTGACAGGGCCTTAATGTCCCATTGATGTTTGTGTTTCGTAGAACAATTCAAAGCGTACAAACAAGCGATGATCAAGCACTCCCAAGCTCAAGATGACTACAAGGTATTGATGTCGTTAAAATTACAAGGCAACAGCACAGACACAGAATAGGGAATACAAACAAGGGCCATTCGATTCGAAATCTTCGACTTCGTGTCATTACCACATTGATAGTCATTGCTGCCACGTTGGCTTCGCCCAAACTTTGAGGTTTTACTTGGAGTTATCGCTCCATTATTTTTATAGTTCAATGTCTAAACCTATTCTCCATTCAGGTTCAACTAGATCAGGTCCAAACTCCCGAGATGCAAAGCAAGCATCAAGAGTGCCGCGAGGCTGAGATCCAACTTCGTCGCATTGAAGAACGGCTTGGTATGACACCCGCGCAGTATGAAATGCCTGCTAGTCCAGCTACCATGTTGCAGTCAGCGTTATCAAACACATCAATGAGTCGGTCGCGTCCATCGAGATCCGCCCCAGGAACACGATCCACGCCACTAGCGCGGCCACAGCCTGACCCAAGGTCAAGGGGACAAACCGCTGCTCAACAACGTGTTGTGAATGGAGGCCCAAGTACCCCGACTCGAAGTCGACGAAGTACGGCCACTCCCGACTCGTATGCTTCGCCAAGTAAGCGACCGAGACGAAGTTAGGGTAAGCCCAAGGTGCGATTGTTGCTCACCGTAATGTTATGACTCATCGCTTAAGCTTATTGTTGTGGATTGAAAGTTGCTTCGCACGAAGGTGAACACGCATACAGCCAGAAACGCACAAATTTGCAAGTTGTTCCTTTGCGTTCGCATCGCTTGCTTCTGCTTGGTGGTAATAAGCTTGCTGAAAGTTTTCAACAGGCTTGGCGCAAGTTGATTTGCTAGGACTTTTTACCGCAAGCTTGATGCAAGCTGTTTTAAGGGTATGAAATTGTATCAAGGCTGATTTTCACAATCACAGACTTCATGCAACTTGATGAAAGGCAACAGGCTTGATGAAACGTGCTGAAACACTTGCATCAAGCCTGCGTAAAGACTCGTAGAATCACAACAAGCTTTAAGTCTGCCGTTTCTGGCTGTCTAGCTTGCTTTCTCTATTCGATCGTTGACAGTTGCCAAGTCGTCAAATGCTGCCCACATTGTTCACATTTGTCAGTAATATTGTTGAGCCTGAATCAGGTGTAATATTGCAAAACAATAACTGTATTGTTGTCGACTATGATAAATTCGGCCAGTTCAATGATGTTTCATCAGCCTTGAACAATTCCATCATTTTTTGCTGTGCACAGACGAAAAAGTCTCGGAACTTGTACCGAAGCTGTCAGCCGTCAGCAAGTTGTGTTTCCACTGATTGTCCTAAATTGTCAACAAGTTAGCCCAGCTATTGTTGAAATGGTAACTATTGACCATAATGAAAAAAGATAACAGCATGTAGATTTTACCAGAATGCATTTCGGGCATCAAGCAAAAACGACTGAAAGAAAAGCAGCTAAGGACATAAAACTGTAAAAAAGAAGAAGAAAATAACGCCCTCTCTTATGGTTGTTGTCCTTGGCAACCGACGACGTCAATTTGCTTATTGGTAAGATTTCCGACCGCAATGCATTCTGGTAAAAATTTACATCCGCCATGTTTTTTGTTCTGGGTCAAGTAGTACTTTGTGTACTAAACAGCAAACCGACACGATTGAGCGACTGCCACGACTGCATAGAAATCACGCATTGTTTTTTAACTGTATTTATTATATTCAAACATTTTAACATCCCATACATATATATATATGTATACAACATTATTTAATGCACACGGCTGTATCTTGACAGTTTTTTAGCACAATGTTATATTACATTGTTATGACATGGTTAAGAACACTTGGTGTTTTGAATGTATTTTGGTGAACATACATGGATAAATCGGAATATAGGGAGCATCTTGATGTTATGGAGTACAACCATTGATCTGAAAATAGATAATCTGGATAAAGTTTCTATACCTACAGAAATCGGTGGCCACTTTGTCGCACACCAATTCTTGGGACGACTAATGGCCAAAAATGATGACGTCAAATCGGTAAATATTGACAGAATATCCGCTGCTTTACATGTTTACTACTTAAATTTGATTGTTAGCTAGCTCAAAACAGTGCAAATTGCCAGGATACATGCATAGAGCATCGAATGCACTCCTTGTTCAGACGCCATGAGTTGTCCTAAGAATCGGTTGTTCGACATCAAAAGTGGTCACGATTTTTGTAGATATAGAAACTCTACCCATGTTATCTATTTTCAGATCAATGAGTACAACCATTTCAAAAGGTAAAGCCAAAAACATGGCGGGTTTTCTCGTTTGCTGACGCGTTTACATGGCGACATAACTAATACTGACCAGACTCATTTCTGATGCCGTTTTCACATCCTCCTGTTTTTTCTTGTTTTTGCCCGTTTTCGAGTCGATTCTTGTTTTTTTTTGACATTTTCGATTCTTTTTCTCGGTCTTTGGCCACTTTTTCAAAAAACTTTTTTGTGTTATTTTCACTGGTTGAAGACCAGATTGAAGCATTTAAGACTCTCAGAGGTACGTATTTAAAGCAAAACTCGAACTGCCTTTATGCTGTTAGTTACTGCTAGGAATATACGATATATATGTCTGTTGGTAAACGTATTTCATTTTGCTTATATCTTGTTTTATTTCACATAAAATCAATTCACCATATGTACGACAAAATACACTAATCCCAAAACCGCATTTTAGTTTCGTGTGCTTAAAGGGCATTGGCAGTCTAATTTTTTATTGTTTCGTGTGAAAGAGCATGAAAAAGTAAGCTGATTGGCCGTTTACTGTAATGGACTATCTCTTTTAGTTCCGAAGTTATTTGCAAAAATGTACAAAATATAAACTGCTGATTCAGCAAAAGTTGTGACGTCACAAGTTGGGTACGTAGGTTTAATAAATACATAAAGAAGCACAGCTCAGTTATTATTAACTCAAACTCAGTAAGATTTTGTACATGGATACTACATTGCAAGATACATCCAAAAACATTTCTAACGTCGTTGCTATGGTAACACTATCGTCCCCAGGCTCTGCAAAGACTTTTTGTAAAATAGCTGTATCCTGGAACTGGTAATAATAACATGATATGAGAAGTTTGCATGCTCTACATATGCATGCCTAAAGTTCAATGGGAAGATCATTGTTCGAAAAAAATTTCCATGTGGATAAATATAACAAGTTATAGAAATTTCGTATGAGGGGCCTGGGGACGGTAGTGTTAACTTGGCAACAAAATTAGAAATGTTTTTTTATGCGTCTTGTCATGTAGTATCCATGTACAAAATCTTACTGAGTTTGAGTTAATAATAACTGAGCTGCGCTCCTTTATGTATTTATTAAACCTACTTAACCAACTTGTGACGTCACAACTTTTGCTGAATCACCAGTTTATATTTTGCACATTTTTGCGAATAACTTTGGAACTGAAAGAGATAGTCTATTACAGTAAACGGCCAATCAGCTTTCTTTTTCATGCTCTTTCACATGAAACAATAAAAATTTTTACTGCCAATGCCCTTTAACAAGGAAATAAAAATTTTTCTTTATCAGACTGTATGATAAAAAGAAGTAATTGTCAAATTTTGACGAATTTTTTTCTAAAAAAATTTGCAAAATAGACGAAAAGATACTTTGGAAAGGGTTATTAATTCTTACACAAGACGAAAACTATTTAATGCATGGCAAGGGCAGGAATTGATCCTACCCACTTTTGTAGGGTAATTTGTATTTGACCACTGCATTACGTTGGTTATGAGGCTTCGGCAAGTTGGTTTAAGTTGTCTATACGTTCTTCTAGCCTATGCTTAATTCTTGAAACTGACGAGATCCAGAACGATTTTTATCAAAGGCAGGTATTGTTCCCGGACTCAGTGATTGATTCTGAAGGGATACACATTGTCTTTACCACTGGACTATGTTAGTTACCACTTTCACTGGGTTAAGAATTGTTATAAATATACACGCTAGATTAAATCAAAGTTATTCGAAGCCATTCGCGAGCTTTTGTTCGCATTTCATCGAATAATATTTAATCATACTCTGTCGAGGAAGACCTTGAAGTTCCTTTTGAGTGTAATTACATTTTTAAATTATGTACAAATTTATTTCTAAATAAATCCAATTGAGTCTTTTGCAATATCACAAATAACAAAAATGGGTAAGGTCAAAACTTAAGCATATAGTAGATTTCTGGTGCTACGAATTTTAAAAGCCTATATTTTTGTGAGTAATAAAACATTTGAAAAATAAATGTGTGTTGAAATCAGCCTTCTCTTATACTCGGAGAAGACCTTGTAAATTCTGATCAAACATACTTTTCCAAATATAATGACCTAGCTATAGGCGTCCAATATATATATCATTGAACAAAGCCGATCACTATTTAAATCTAATTTCGAAGAACAACATTATTGCTGGAGCACTACAGAGACGATAAGTATTAAATAAATGGAAATGTGTTTCGCTGATTGCATAAATGACCACGCAAATTATATTTTGATGTTTATGATAAAACTTACACAGCACGTTAATAACAGCAGCCTATATATAGATGCATGTGCGCATGGCAATAGTGCCTACCTGGTCGTAATTCAACCACAATCAGTGCAACAGCAAAGCATGACGTATATAAATACAAATCGGTCGTACTATAGTATCACCGATTTGTATTTATATACGTCATGCTTTGCTGTTGCACTGATTGTGGTTGAATTACGACCAGGTAGGCACTATTGCCATGCGTGATCATTTGCTTTTCTTCTTTTAAAATATTTGCCTGTACTTAGGGGAAACAGGCAGATCTCTGGAAACAAGAAAGGCTGAACACATCAGAAACGTTAAGGAACATAATAATGGTTCAAACATCGAAAAACGTGCAACGCGAAAATCATTGACACAGGGAATTTCCGTAGTCGCCTAACACTAGAAAGTCTAGAATCATGGCATACAGCTGCCAAACAAACACAGCAATGCTGCTAACAACTCAAAACCGCTTCCTCGACAATGTACAATCTTAATAAAGAAAACATAGTATCACCTTATCGTATTTCACAGTGCACATGTATACACGTCATATCTAGCTTCATTTCACACTTTCACAGTTTACTGCAATCATTATAAATATACCCGTTGAAGGCTACAGACTCGGGTGGCCGAAAGCTCGTAAACAAATAAATATATTTTAGTCAGAGAACGTCTCACCCTTTTCATTTATGTCTAATTGACACATCTACGATTTTTAGTGGTTTATATTGTTTAACCATTTCTTAAAGCTCATTCAGTTAAAAACGGGTAAAATAGGGCGAGTGTAATAGCCAACGCGGTCTGGTGGTAAGGCAAAGTGGCGGTAAATAAACAACGCAGCTGAACGATAATTCCCTTGCTCTGAATTCTTTTCATGTTTTAGAATTAATTATAGGCTAGAGAAAAGCCCGCTTAAACAATTTAAGTGGCAAGCGCGTGATAGCAAACATATATAGTCTAGTGGCCAATGCAAAATGTCTCAAGTCAACGAGTTTTTGGTCAAACCTAATTGCCCTTGTCACAAACCCCATAGGTTTTTGTCTGGGGTAAGAATTATTATAGATATACACGCTAGATTAAATCAAAGTTATTCGAAGCCATTCGCGAGCTTTTGTTCGCATTTCATCGAATAATATTTACTCATACTCTGTCGAGGAAGATCTTGAAGTTGCTTTTGAGTGTAATTACATTTATATGCACAAATTTATTTCTAAATAAATCCAATTGAGTCTTTTGCAATATCACAATAACAAAAATGGGTAAGATCACAACTTGAGCCGACAGTAGGTTTCTGGTGCTACGAATTTTAAAATCCCATATTTTTGTAAGTAGAACATTTGAAAGATAAATGTGTGTTGAAATCAGCCTTCTCTTATACTCGGAGAAGACCATGTAAATTCTGATCAAACATACATTTCCAAATTTAATGACCCAGCTATATGGCGTTCAATATATATCATTGAACTAAACAGATCACTATTTAAATCTAATGTCGAAGAACAATTTTATTGCTGAGGCACTACAGACACGATAAGTATTAAATAAATGGAAATGTTTTTCGCTGATTGCATAAATGACCACGCAAATTATATTTTGATATGATAAAACTTATACGGCACGTTAATAACAGCAGCCTATATATAGATGCATGTGCGCATGGCAATAGTGTCTACCCGGTCGTAATTCAACCACAATCACTGCAACAGCAGAGCATGAGGTATATATATACAAATCGGTGATACTATATCTTGATGGTCTGATTCGAAGATACAGGGTTTTAGCACTTACGGTCTGGGGGCCGCTTCTACCCTCCCCTATATTTCGAACCAGAGGTGGTGGAGTTATGAACACAAACGGTTGAGGCAGTCAATTCGATGTTGTTGTCGAAAGGCAACCGCATTTGGTGGGTTGTCGAGGCCAATTGTGTGCGAAGCCATCCGAGTGCCATCCGTGTGCAAACTTTTATTACAATACCCCGGTCCTTTTTACCATCGTTATACATTTCCAAGGCTAATCCTTCGAAGGTAGCAGAATTCCTGACACCTTTTGGAACCTTTTAATTTAAATTGATTACGCTGGCGTACAATCTCTTATGACGCTTTTCAATAGCCCTAATGTAAGTGGTAGAGCGTAATTCTTTTCAATTATTTATTTGGGGTTTTTTCGCCAAAAAAGATGGTTCCCACCGTTAAGAAAAACTATAGCATTTTGAGCACGGTTTTTTGTTCAATTTTTTTCGATGGTTTTTTAGAGCTTTTATTTTCTTTATTTACCAAAAATTTTGCCAGTGCGGTTAATGATCACGTTCAATGATGATGAAATCTGAATAAAACAATAGCCCTGTATTTTACTGTTTGATTATCTTCTATAACAGTATGAAAATGCCTTAAGTAGGCAATTATACTATAGCCTATATGCGCCTTTGTGTGTGTGTCCTCGGTTTTACGAGGCTGGGTAACTATGTTGACTATTTAACAATTAGACAACGAGGTCGAGTTGACTATTCGCTCGTAGACAACAACACTCTGAACTGTATCTAACTATCTTTGCATTAATTTGGAGAAAAAAGCCACAAATAAATTAAATTTAGTTAAATTATTTACACACGCCCGAGATCCTCAAAGATCCTTAAGCCTCAAATACCTGAGTATTGGTAAACAATTTGTGAAACCCTACTATTCTTTAAAAAATAACGAAACATCTGGAGGAATTTCAGGTTGTGGAGCCCAGTCAGTCCAGAGAAAGTAACCCATTCTCGGCATATCCCTGTTCAATTGTCAAGGGCAATCTTGGCAGTTTGCATCGATGTACACTGATTTCAATACAACAGACGTAATTTCACGTCTGAGTTGTAGTTGATAATTAGAAAAGTGCATAGCCTCTACTAACGCCTGTTTAGCTGTACGAGTTCTGTCAATTGCATGATGCAGGTCCAGTGCATCAGTTTGAGTGATAAATGTATCTACTTAAAGTATTACAATTCAAAATTTACGACTTCCGTAGAGTATTTTAATAAAACACAAAATAACACAATTGGTATTGATACTCCGTAAATTGTCAACATTTTTATTCTAAACGTTTCGACATGTAGTACAAGTCATCTTCAGTAGATAACTTTATTCTACAGAGAGATATTGCAATTCAATATTATTGCTTTTATCATACTCCATTGAAAAAACCTTGGTCAGAGAAACGCACATTGTTTGTATGCATTGAAGTACACCTATTAATTGGACAATTACAATAAAAAATAAAATACTTCAATTAACCCAATTCATGAAAGTATAAGTACTGATAATAATCAAATATATTAATAATCAATTATGAAGTCAAGTCCTACCATGAACAGACGCATTACCAAAACGCTTGGCTATGTATATCTTCTTGATAAATATTTTGTGAATGATTTTTGCACTCGTAGGTTTAAGTTGGTGCTATGTATTGAAATTTTAATAGATCATACTCCTTGAACAATACATCCTTCTTTTGACTCCCTTTACAGAGTGCGTAAAATATTTGTCGGAAATCGCATTTTTTTTCACCTTATTCTATTCTTATTCGCTGCCTTACAAAAGTGCTCAGAGTTAAAAATATGCGATTTGGATCGGTTATTTTCATTTGATTCGTATTTGCTCAATTTTTCTTCACATTTCCAAAAATGCTCACAATCGCAAACTAAAAGCCTTGTTTTTCCGATTGTAAAATAATCTTTCGTGTAGATTAAAGGGAAATGGCAACAAAAATTTTTATTGTCTCATTTGAAAGAGACTCTAAAAATAATATAATAAAAATAATAACAGAAGTCTATTGCAAAATTTTTATATCTGTTTTACTTTGGGAGATATTATGGAACTGTCCGCCATCTTTGATTAATTTTTAACAACAGGGTAAGCCATTCAGAGCGTCTCCTGAATACTTGCCGCCAATAGAATATTTGTGAAACCTTTTCAGTCTGTGCTGAAATCCGAAACACTTACCATGTGTGTGGTTAATGCAAGAAGATTAATCATTGTGTCGTAAGAAAAAAAGTTGCGTGACCCCAGTTGTGACGTATCATGCATATCTACAAATATCCAAGATGGCGGACAGCTAAAGATTTCAAGTCAAAATATCTGACCAAATAAGGCAGATATAAAAATTCTGTAGTAGACTTCTATATATTGTTTTGGAGTCTCTTTACAATAACACGATAAAAATTTTTGTTGCCATCTCCCTTTAAATGATTAATGCGTTAGAGCACCAAGAAGCTATACTTTTTTCTGATGTAACCTGTATGACGAATCCTACTCATTTTCATGAATGTATTAAATTAACTACTAGCTATAAGAAACAAAGAAATAGTATATTCGCCAGGAATCAGAATGTCAAGTCATATGTCCTCGTTGTTTTAACACATGATATTGATTGCAGTTATATAGAACACAATTAATAAACCTAAACTTAACTCATTTTTAAGAGTAGAACGACGGAATAATAACAAAATCCTTCAACTAACTAGTTTAATTACGAAACTGCTTTTCCATAACGTGCAATCCTACATATTATTTTATTGTTTTGAGGAAATATCCAAATCAAAATGCTGAAGGCTAAACTTTCAGGCGTTAAGGAACTGTTTCTTTAAAAATATTGTCAACAACAGCTGTTATACTTGTTAGGCTTTGTGGAAACACCACGAAAATTTATTATTGCAGAGGTACTGTTAATTCAGAGGTACTGTTAACTCATGTACTGTTAATTCAGGAAGAGGGTTCATTAGGACATAAGGTGTACAGAAAACCAACACACACGGACAGGTATCTGCACTATAATTCATTTTTCACCATCCTAGCATAAAGAACTCAGTGTGTAAGACACTTATTAACCGAGCGAAAACAATTTGTGAGGTGGACAACATTGAAGGAGAACTTGAACATTTGAGAAGTGTTTTAAAAATGAATGGTTATCATAGACAAATTCATAGACAATGCTATGAAAACACGACAACAGGTACGGGAAAAGACCGAATATCAGTCCTCTGTTAGTCTACCGTATATTGGTTCAGCTTCACATAAAATCGAAAGGATTTTAAAAGAAGCTGGCATTCAGTTATACCATTCTAGTGAAAACAAATTGTTTCGAGCTCTCTGCACACATAAGGATACCGTTAACGAATTTCAGAAACCCGGTGTGCACCGCATTCCATGTGAATGTGGTTTGGTATATGTTGGTGAAACTGGCCGAAATCTCTCATAACGTCTTAAAGAACATAAGACTAACTGCGAGAAAGCCGAGCTAGAAAAATCAGCAGTGGCTAAGCACTCTTGGGCATATGACCATCGCATGAAGTGGAATGAAGCGTCCATTTTAGCGACTGAAAGTCATAAGTTCTCTCGCAAAATAAGAGAGTCAATTGAAATTGAAAAACATAGTACGATAGATCAAGAGGGTAAGCCACTAGACAGTACGTGGCGCGCTGTCTTTACTGTGCAAAATTAAATTTCTCTTTCTTCTTTGCGCACGCATGCTGGTTAATTAGAACCATTTCGCTACGTTAGAAATGACGTAGCTGATTTGACCGTTTAATTAACTTTTAAATCACGCGAGCATACAATCACGACACTTTATGTATAAAAAGGGGCGTGTGAATTCAAATAGCACTGATGAAGATCCGAGCTTACGGATCGAAAGCTCTGCAATAATAAATTTACGTGGTGTTTCCACAAAGCTTAACAAGTATATTGTATTCACCATGCAAACGTACCAGAAACTTATAACAGCTGTTATGTTTTTAAATAGCACACGCATTGTTTAAAATAATGCAGCCTGCACACCGCATTATAAAAAATAATACAATCTGCGTGCTGCAAATTTTAAAACTGAGAAGCATTTCTTCAATAACTCGATAACGTTCAACTGTTAAGATGAAAAGGACATGTTATGCTGAAGACCTTTTTTCAACTATCATTGGTTGCCTTAAGCTTTGTCAGTGAAAGTAAGACTGAATTAAATAACTACAATTAACTTTCGAATTCATACCATAATAGTTATTGCTTGCAGTATTTTGTCCTAGAAAAACTCCTGCGCACCATGCCCCAGAGCTTGCGTATATATACGTTTGCAATATATCGAATGCAAGGTTTAAGCAATAAGTCGCCTCGGTGATTATCTATTAAATAATTACGTAGTCCTCTCTTAATGCTTACCAACTTAGTTTCTTTGCTTATCTTGTGAACAGTTTTCTAAACATCGTAATTGCTTATTTTTTCCCATTTTTATGCCAAGTAAAAAGTGAATACACTCACCATCAACCAATAACAGAACAAGATGGAAAAGAATTGATATGGGAAAGAATCGAAGTGAATCGCAAGCCGTGTCCATCAGAAGATGTCAAAAAGTTTATATAATTTCCATTCATTTTATGTCTCCTTATGGTATGATGGTTGACTGGATAGGAGTGAGCTTGTTTGCCACTGGACCGACGTGATGTTTTAAGAAGAGAGAATGCCTACCAGATGGAACTATAAACAGCATGATAAATTGAGACCAACCGAAGCCACGAAGATGCAGTGAAACGAGCCATAGGACGAAGATAGAGTGAAAGTAAGTTTGTTATTTTATTTTCTTTTTTCCATTTTCTTCGTCAGTTCAAAAGCGCACAAAAACATATGTGATACATTCTAGATTCTCTACTGTTTTTATGTCACAACCGTGTTTGTTATGTGACGCTTATAACACTATTATTGATATATTTTCTATTGTGTTTTTTATGTCACGCCTGTAACCTTATTACTACATTTTCCACTGCGTTTCGTTGCCACACCTGTAACCTTGTCACTAAAGCCTGCCCCTGGAGGGGACCTAATTAGAGTGGACCTAATTAGGTTTCCAGGTTCAATTCCTGGAGCCATATAGAATGTGCACCAACTGATATACAGAAGAAGTATATACTAAATAGAAGTAAGTATAGTAAATTTAAACTAGTACTAGGTTCTTTTACAGTACTTTATAGCAATTTTTACAGTACTTTTTACCACCTCTACCGGTTTTCGTAGCTTTATAGTTCACACTGTTGTATGGTTATGTTAACATTAGGTAACTCTATATGACATGCGTAGAAGTTAACTCTGGTTAGTATACTAGAGTCAGTTGAGGTAACTCTAGTCTACCTTAGCAGTAGACTCAGAGTTACGTTAGTTGACTGAAGTAGAGTTGTAACTCTACCTTAGCTAACTAACGTACCTCTAGTCTACTGCTAAGGAAGACTAGAGTTACCTCAACTGAGTCTAGTATACTAACTAGAGTTACCTTCTACGCATGTCATATAGAGTTACCTAATGTTAACCGTAATAACAAGACAACCCTGAGAGCTATAAAGTTGTGAAATTCTATGGGGTGGTAAGGGTGGCGGGGTGGTTAGTGGGATTAGTTAGAACTGTAAGTACCTACACATTACACTTAGTACTATTTGTACTATACTGGTACTGTACAGTTACTTACAGTTCTAACTAATCCCACTAACCACCCCGCCACCCTTACCACCCCATAGAATTTCACAACTTTATAGCTCTCAGGGTTGTCTTGTTATTACGGTTAACATTAGGTAACTCTATATGACATGCGTAGAAGGTAACTCTAGTTAGTATACTAGACTTAGTTGAGGTAACTCTAGTCTTCCTTAGCAGTAGACTAGAGGTACGTTAGTTAGCTAAGGTAGAGTTATAACTCTACTTCAGTCAACTAACGTAACTCTGAGTCTACTGCTAAGGTAGACTAGAGTTACCTCAACTAAGTCTAGTATACTAACCAGAGTTAACTTCTACGCATGTCATATAGAGTTACCTAATGTTAACATAACTATACAACAGTGTGAACTATAAAGCTACGAAAACCGGTAGGGGTGGTAGAAAGTACTGTAAAAGTACCTAGTACTAGTTTAAATTTAGTATACTTACTTCTATTTAGTATGTACTTCTTCTGTATATCAGTTGGTGCACATTCTATATGGCTCCAGGAATTGAACCTGGAAACCTAATTAGGTCCACTCTAATTAGGTCCCCTCCAGGGGCAGGCTTTTTTGTTAAAACTTAGTGCCAATGTTACAGGCGTGGCAACAAAACGCAGTAAAAAATATAGTAACAAGGTTACAGGCGTGACATAACAAAACACAATAGAAAATATATCAATAGTGTTACAGGCGTGACATAACAAACACAGTTGTGACATAAAAACAGTAGAAAATGTGGTAATGTGTCACATATGTTTTTGTTTGCTTTTGAACTGACGAAGAAAATGGAAAAGCCCAAATAAAATAACAAACTTACTTTCTCCATATCTTCGTTCTATCTACGTACCGTTAGTATACTAGTTTATATTTAGTATACTTACTTCTATTTAGTATACTTCTTTTGTGTACCTGTCAGTGCACAGAAACCTAGATAGGTCCACTCTAATTAGGTCCACTCCAGGGGCAGGTTTTTTGTTAAAACTTAGTGCCAAGGTTACAGGCATGACATAACAAAACACGGTCGTGACATAAAACTGTAGAAAATGTTGTAATGTACCACCTATGTTTTTGTGTGCCTTTGATTGCAACTACCGGCATTGAAACGAAAGCTCAACTGACGAAGAAAATGGAAACGACAAAATAATATCAACATCTTCTGATCGTCGTGGCTTCGGTTGGTCTCATTTTATCATGCTGTTTATGGTTTCATCAGGTACTCAGTGCACTTAAGTCATGGCTCCAGCTCATTTTAGCAAAATATGACATAAATGGCAATTACTCATCATATATTAAAGCAACCTCCACCAAACTTGCTATAATAATAGTTAGGCCTAGTGTTAACAAACTGCAACATTTTGTTGCTATGGAAACGGTCACGTGACCATAACATCCTTGATATTGTGTTACTTATCTTTGCGGACTTGGGAGATGGGTCTGGGAATAATGTTAGCATTACAAATTGTATGCTTTAGAAAGCACGTATATTCAAGTTTATCAGTCTAACTGGAATGAGTGTCCTAAATGTATAGTTTAGGGCAAAGAAAGAATTGTTTTAAAAATTGATGTATTTTTTCATTTCTACTTCAATTTTTTTTGTGTTTTCGGCGCAAAGGACACTCATTCCGGTTAGTTTCCCAAAAATTGGTAGGAAACGAACTTATTTTCATAGTCACTGAGAGCTGGTATTTGATACAGGGTAGTCTCCCGAGGCAATTTTTTTCTGACTTTTGACAGCTTTATGGCTGTATGGCAATTATTTTACTCGTTTTTTCCCAGATGAGGTGACATAACACACTTCTTGGGCCATCTAGCAACCACTGTGTTACTGCATAAACATTTTTCCCCCAAAAAAGGACCGCATGCAGGGCTAAATTCACTACGATAAAAGAATTCATTTAGCTTTTAAGTCATTAGTTTTTCCGCCATTTTGAATTTTGAATTTTCTTGTTTCCATGGAAGCAGTTAGTCAAGCAAAAAATCTTGGCCTTGGCGAAAACGGCAAAATTTTATCGATTTTGCTTTTAAAGTTCGTTTTTAAAAGTCAAAATATAATCTTTTCAACTTCTTTTGTTTCATGTGAGAAAAATATACAAGAAAACATTCAAGTTTTGTCATGTATAAATGTAAACAAGGAAGGCAATAAATTGCTTTTGTATACCTGCAAAAATTGTTCAAAGCGTTAAATATAATTCATTTATGGTGTAGATGACTCAAAATATGATGTAAACTCAAAGTATGATGTAAATGCTACAAAATATCTTAAAACTCAATTTTAAACGAAAATTTAATTGTAAATGTCTAAAATGACTTGGACAAGCGCACTTTGTTATAGTATTTGCATCTTGACATCCTCTGATAGACACAGAAATAAACAATTACGATGTTTAGAAAACTATTTACAACATAAGCAAAGAAAAACAAGCAATTAATAAGCATTAGCAAGGACTATGTAATTACTTAATAGATAATCACCGAGGCGAACGGCATATTTCGATGGATTGCATAAACCTTGTACGCATTTGTCAGGGCAGCTCGCTGTAATATGCGTTTTCTGCGCAAGTGTTTATCTAGAATAAAATACCGCAAGCAACAAGGAAACTATTGTGGTGTGAATTCGAAGATTAAGGTGGAAGCTTACTTTCACTATTTTTTTTAATAATGCTGTCTGCTATTTAAAGTGCTTATGAAACGAAATTTTCTCCAACAATTTTCGTATTGCATTGGAAAGATCAGTTAAAATCACTGTATAACTTCTTTTATAGAATTTTTGTAACTGCCTTACTTTTCGAGATATTCAATTTTATTTGATCTGAAAATTACCTAACCAATGACGTCATACTGCATAATGAGCGACTGTTAAATTGCTTATTTTGTAGCATATAATAGTGGAAAATAACTAAAACTACACTAACATGTGTGTAGGCTATGTTTAACATCCAGACCTGGGTATTTAGGTGTTATATCTTGAGTACTTTTTAAATTAATTCAGCTTTTTTGAAAAGTGATTATGCAGTATGACGTCACTGGTTAGGTAATTTTCAAATAAAATAAAATTGAATATCTCGAAAAGTAAGGCAGTTACAAAAATTCTATCAAAGAAGTTATACAGTGATTTTAACTGATCTTTCCATTGCAATACGAAAATTGTTGGAGAAAATTTCGTTTCATAAGCACTTTAAAGGCCCTATGCATCATTGCTCTCACAACTAATTTCCATATCCATATTCCTATAGGGGTAGGGCAGTTAAGAATGAGGCAACAATAAACAGCATAAATCTGAGGAAATATCCTCAGATTGTGGCAGCCCTGCTATGCATTGAAATTTCACGCGACATTTTTATCATACCAACATGTAGAACATTCCAAATGATCGAATAAAACATTTTAACAACTCTCTTAACTTGCTCTAACGTGCAGATGTTGATCATGAGCAATGTTTGATATGCAAATTAACATTCACTGTGATGTCACATTGCATAATGAGTAGCTGCAAAACCTCAAGAACATAGAATGTTCTACATCAAACGACATTGACATACATGATACAGGGTGAATAAAAAAAAACAGAACAAAGTTAAAATCGCTTTGAATTTTTTTATTAATATAGATTGCTTGGGTACTCATGTTGTAGAATAAACGAAAAATTCTGAAATTTAAATGTTTACAACCCGGAGGGGGGGGGGGCGTATATTCGAACACACTAAAATGGCTTGTGTACAAAATTGGAAAGCTTTAAAGTAATTTTGAGTTATTAGGTATAAAATTAGTTTTAAGTATCAAAGTTTCGTGCGCGAGCCGTATTTAACTTCAGCCGTTTTGAAGTTTTAAATCTCTTAGTTTTTCTGTTTATCCTACATTATTCGCGTTTCGCAAAGTGGATAGCGATTTCAGATTTGTTCAGTTTTTCTGATACACACTGTATAGGTATGTTAGCGTGAACAAATTGTAAACTCTATTATGTTATATTTCGGTAAATTGAATTTTTTTGGCAAACCTGCAATATAATTTGCAATTACACATTGTGACATCACAGTGATGCTAATTTGCATATCACACATAGGTCAATATCTACACAAAAAAGCAGCTTATGAAAGGTATAGGTTATTTAGAACGTTCTCTGTGCTGCTATAATAAAAATACTACGCAAAATTTCAATGCATAAGGCCTTTAAAAATATAGTGGCTAATGTTAACAATATTCTTAAAGAAATAATACCTCAACGCCCGGAGATTCATATAAATGCTATAACATTCATATTAGGATATTTCTAAAAAAATCATGTAGGAATCATATAATATGTAGGAAGCACTTTCGTAATTAAACTTGTCAGTTGAACCATTTTGTCATTATTACGTCATAAGTCTCGGTATCGATATAGAAAATAATATTTTTGACATTCTAATTCCGGGGAATATACGATTGCTTTGTTTCTTATAGGTAATTTGATTTATACATGCATGAAAATCAGTAGGATCCATGTAGCTACAGGGTGCTTAAAGGGAAATGGCAACAAATTTTTTTATCGTCTCATTCAAAAGAGACTCCAAAACAATATATGGAAGTCTATTACAGAATTTTTATATCTGCCTTATTTCGTGAAATATTTTCATTTGAAATCTTTAGTTGTCCGCCATCTTGGATATTTGTGGATATGCACGTACGTCACAACTTGGGTCACGCGATTTTTTTTTCTCACGACACAATGATTAACATGCTTCCATAACCGCACGTACGGTAAGTGTTACGGATTTGAGCACGGACTGTGAAGATTCAAACAATATTTGATTGTTGGTAGGTATTTAAGAGCAGCTTTAAATGGCTTATCCTTGGTGACGTCACCAAAACATTGTTAATGAGGTTAAAAATTAATCCAAGATGGCGGACAGTTCCTTGATTTAGGTGAGAATATCTCCCGAAGTGAAACAGATATAAAAATTTTGTAATAGACTTCTATATTTTGTTTTAGAGTCTCTTTCAAATGAGGCAATAAAATTTTTTGTTGCCATTTCCCTTTAAGAATTAAAACAGGTAATCAAACTTCAGAGTGCTCTGACGCTTTATTGTTTAATCTACACAAAACATTAGCGTTCGACTGTGACCACTTTTGTGAAATGTTACGAAAAATCAAATATTTTCTCCTTTGAGCATTTTGAGGCAGTGAATAAGAGAAGAAACTTCCATTAATCACTCACGAGAAACAATCAATGTGGCTAATAAGATGCATTTAATTAATAGCTACCTAAGCTAAAATTTGTCAATCTTAATTCCCAAATGAGATTAAATTTCAACAGATTTTTAATAAATTCGCTAATGGTGAAAAAGTGCGATTTCAACCGGTAATTTTTTATGCACTGTACAAGGTGTACCAAAACCCCAACCTATTGAGATTGATATATTGGTAGAATTTCAAAGCCTGGCACTAAGTTAAACCTACGAGTGCATAAATCATTGAAAAAATATTGAAGTAGATACCCATAGCGAAGCGTTTTGGTAATGTGTCTGTTCACGGCGGGACTTGATTTATAACGAGAATCCTCTTTGATTATTAGTATGAATATAAGTAATCTTGGAGCTTTCAGATTCGTTTAGGTAGGCAGGAACAATGGAACAATTACGTCATTGTTTGTGTGCACTAGAGCAGCTGCGTTCAAAACAAAGCAAGTTGTATTCCCATGGGAATTAAAAATGCGCAAAAAATGCAGGGTGTACAAAGAAGCAGGCAAACAAGTGAAAATAGCTATTGTTGAAATTTCAATAACCCAGAACTGCGATGAATGCAAAGAGTGCAACATATTGACAGGGTGCATATATTAAGTATTTGATTAATTACGTTTACGGAGGTACATATAGGTTTAATTCGTTTTGCCTAACATAGGTACCATGAGGATAAGAATTGCGGTAAAGTTTCAACTTTTAAAATTTGAAATATATAGAGTAACTATACTAATTACAGGGACATTAAACATTGCATGTCAACTTCAGTTTAACTCTTTTAACTTTAGTTTTTTCTCTTTGCATAATCCTTATACTTATTTAACCCAGCCTTGGGCTTTCGTAAGTATCAGATTTATATTATTCACTTCCGACCAGTTAACGCAACGAAAGCCCATCCTCTTTAAGCTGCGCTTTTACTTGTGAAAACTCAATCAAATACTCTCAAATCTAATTGGATTTGAGCAGTTACTTTTTTGTTTACAACGAAATTTATCAGCTGAAGGTATAGACTGCGAGGGTGTGCGCCGTGTATAAGTTGCATGGGGTTATAGGCTCATGAAAGGAATTAAAATTTTTTGAAAGTATGCCAAAACCCAAAATCTATCGTCGCTTCTAACAAAACAGCTAAGAGTAAGTCTCATTATTAACTAAAAAATGCGAACTAAGTTTTGTATATTTTGCAAGTAAATTTTAGTACACTTCTCACCTGCTTTTACATAAGACCTTTAATGTTTTTACATTCGACCTTTTTCTCTCTGACCTAAAATATCCAAATAAATAACAGTTAAAATGCACAAAATTTCCACTTAATCAGGCACATGTTTTTCAGCCATATATTTTTTTGTAATAGTGAAACAACTCGGTGTTGTATGCTGAATGATTTCTTTGCAAAAATTTTTCACTTCCTGATTATTACCGGTACAGATTCTTTAAATAAATTGCTTACATGATTTAAATGAACCTTTAATTAAAAATTCAATTCCCATGGGAATTAAGAAATCCCCCCTTCCCCAGCTAGCTCCCCAAGTGCCACTTCCACCTAAGTAGAAGTACTTACACACATAATACAAGTACTTCTACTTATTTACGAGGGAAGTAGGACACGGAGAGCTAAAAATGCTATTGCAAATTGCTAAATTGATCTTCTCTATAGAGTAGTCCTGGTCTGTGGCAAATGTTTAGAACTTTTGTGCTTCGCGGTGATTGGTCAATTTTACGAATTCTGAAATCGACAAAGAAACATGAACGACAAAGTGAACGTGTAACACTTGTGTCTATTTATAACAATATTTTTCCACAATTAATACATGGTTTATTAAGCTTATCGGGGAAAAGATCTTCAAAGTTACACCCATATCGATTTAAGCGAAATACGTATGTTATTTAATGCATAAAATGTCGATATTGAAGCAGCAATTTGTAATTCCTCGTGGCGCCACTGACATCAGTTGGCAACATGAAGTTGTGTATTACACTACTTTTTTCATCTTAGAGGTCGTTTTTATGTCTGAATTTCTATCCTATTCAGTGGATACCTTTTTGAAGACTATTGACTGTTAACTATATTTACTACAGTGGCTGGAGTTGAACAAAATAGGTACAAAACGAATAACGGATGCATTAAATATTTGCCACAGACCGGGTAGTCATGAAGACAAAGTTAAATATATAAATTTAATATATTATTAACTGATTTTGTGCAGTCCTATCTGAGATTACCCTGGGTAATTTGAAACATCTAAAAAGAACTGTTGACCCTAACTGTCATATCCCCTGAGGCATATCCACAGTTGCATTTCTATGCAGCACAGTTGCATTTTTATGCAGCCCAGTCACATATGCATGGAGCACACCCACCTTCCCATGCTGCTGAGGTGGTCCATATCGCCCTTAGCCTTAACATGTCTAATTAAAAGGTTTTTAAAAGTTAGTCATAATTTTATATTCATGGAAGTATACCATGTCAACTGTGGAAAGAAAGTTGACTAATACTTTTTTACATAAGAAACAATGTAAGCCTCAGAGATAAAAGGTATTTCGACAATAGAAATATATTATCTTATTTCAGGTATGTTTTTTATAAGTCGATATTGCAGAATATATTGTTCACAGTGTTCTCTAAACATTGCCAGAATTTGAAACAAAGAGAAGATTAACTTAGCAGTTTGCTATAGCATTTGCAGCTCTCTGAGTTGTATTATATGTGTAAGTACTTCTAATTAGGTGGAAGCAGCCCTTGGGGAGCTAGCTGAGGTAGGAGGATTTTGTGATCTAAGACCACAAAAAAGAAAACACATTAGAGACTCCAAAACAATATATGGAAGTCTATTACAGAATTTTTATATCTGCCTTATTTCGTGAAATATTTTCATTTGAAATCTTTAGTTGTCCGCCATCTTGGATATTTGTGGATATGCACGTACGTCACAACTTGGGTCACGCGATTTCTTTTTCTCACGACACAATGATTAACATGCTTCCATAACCGCACGTACGGTAAGTGTTACGGATTTGAGCACGGACTGTGAAGATTCAAACAATATTTGATTGTTGGTAGGTATTTAAGAGCGGCTTTAAATGGCTTATCCTTGTTGTGACGTCACCAAAACATTGTTAATGAGGTTAAAAATTAATCCAAGATGGCGGACAGTTCGTTGATTTAGGTGAGAATATCTCCCGAAGTGAAACAGATATAAAAATTTTGTAATAGACTTCTATATTTTGTTTTAGAGTCTCTTTCAAATGAGGCAATAAAATTTTTTGTTGCCATTTCCCTTTAAGAATTAAAACAGGTAATCAAACTTCAGAGTGCTCTGACGCTTTATTGTTTAATCTACACAAAACATTAGCGTTCGACTGTGACCACTTTTGTGAAATGTTACGAAAAATCAAATATTTTCCCCTTTGAGCATTTTGAGGCAGTCAATAAGAAAAGAAACTTCCATTAATCACTCACGAGAAACAATCAATGCGGCTAATAAGATGCATTTAATTAATAGCTACCTAAGCTAAAATTTGTCAATCTTAATTCCCAAATGAGATTAAATTTCAACAGATTTTTAATAAATTCGCTAATGGTGAAAAAGTGCGATTTCAACCGGTAATTTTTTATGCACTGTACAAGGTGTACCAAAACCCCAACCTATTGAGATTGATATATTGGTAGAATTTCAAAGCCTGGCACTAAGTTAAACCTACGAGTGCATAAATCATTGAAAAAATATTGAAGTAGATACCCATAGCGAAGCGTTTTGGTAATGTGTCTGTTCACGGCGGGACTTGATTTATAACGAGAATCCTCTTTGATTATTAGTATGAATATAAGTAATCTTGGAGCTTTCAGATTCGTTTAGGTAGGCAGGAACAATGGAACAATTACGTCATTGTTTGTGTGCACTAGAGCAGCTGCGTTCAAAACAAAGCAAGTTGTATTCCCATGGGAATTAAAAATGCGCAAAAAATGCAGGGTGTACAAAGAAGCAGGCAAACAAGTGAAAATAGCTATTGTTGAAATTTCAATAACCCAGAACTGCGATGAATGCAAAGAGTGCAACATATTGACAGGGTGCATACATTAAGTATTTGATTAATTACGTTTACGGAGGTACATATAGGTTTAATTCGTTTTGCCTAACATAGGTACCATGAGGATAAGAATTGCGGTAAAGTTTCAACTTTTAAAATTTGAAATATATAGAGTAACTATACTAATTACAGGGACATTAAACATCGCATGTCAACTTCAGTTTAACTCTTTTAACTTTAGTTTTTTCTCTTTGCATAATCCTCATACTTATTTAACCCAGCCTTTGGCTTTCGTAAGTATCAGATTTATATTATTCACTTCCGACCAGTTAACGCAACGAAAGCCCATCCTCTTTAAGCTGCGCTTTTACTTGTGAAAACTCAATCAAATACTCTCAAATCTAATTGGCTTTGAGCAGTTACTTTTTTGTTTACAACGAAATTTATCAGCTGAAGGTATAGACTGCGAGGGTGTGCGCCGTGTATAAGTTGCATGGGGTTATAGGCTCATGAAAGGAATTAAAATTTTTTGAAAGTATGCCAAAACCCAAAATCTATCGTCGCTTCTAACAAAACAGCTAAGAGTAAGTCTCATTATTAACTAAAAAATGCGAACTAAGTTTTGTATATTTCGCAAGTAAATTTTAGTACACTTCTCACCTGCTTTTACATAAGACCTTTAATGTTTTTACATTCGACCTTTTTCTCTCTGACCTAAAATATCCAAATAAATAACAGTTAAAATGCACAAAATTTCCACTTAATCAGGCACATGTTTTTCAGCCATATATTTTTTTTTGTAATAGTGAAACAACTCGGTGTTGTATGCTGAATGATTTCTTTGCAAAAATTTTTCACTTCCTGATTATTACCGGCACAGATTCTTTAAATAAATTGCTTACATGATTTAAATGAACCTTTAATTAAAAATTCAATTCCCATGGGAATTAAGAAATCCCCCCTTCCCCAGCTAGCTCCCCAAGTGCCACTTCCACCTTAGTAGAAGTACTTACACATATCATAGAGGTACTTCTACTTATTTACGAGGGAAGTAGGACACGGAGAGCTAAAAATGCTATTGCAAATTGCTAAATTGATCTTCTCTATAGAGTAGTCCTGGTCCGTGGCAAATGTTTAGAACTTTTGTGCTTCGCGGTGATTGATCAATTTTACGAATTCTGAAATCGACAAAGAAACATGAACGACAAAGTGAACGTGTAACACTTGTGTCTATTTATAACAATATTTTTCGACTCTACCACAATTAATACATGGTTTATTAAGCTTATCGGGGGAAAAGATCTTCAAAGTTACACCCATATCGATTTAAGCGAAATACGTATGTTATTTAATGCATAAAATGTCGATATTGAAGCAGCAATTTGTAATTCTTCGTGGCGCCACTGACATCAGTTGGCAACATGAAGTTGTGTATTACACTACTTTTTTCATCTTAGACGTCGTTTTTATGTCTGAATTTCTATCCTATTCAGTGGATACCTTTTTGAAGACTATTGACTGTTAACTATATGGACTACAGTGGCTGGAGTTGAACAAAATAGGTACAAAACGAATAACGGGTGCATTAAATATTTGCCACAGACCGGGTAGTCATGAAGACAAAGTTAAATATATAAATTTAATATATTATTAAGTGATTTTGTGCAGTCCTATCTGAGACTACCCTGGGTAATTTGAAACATCTAAAAAGAACTGTTGACCCTAACTGTCATATCCCCTGAGGCATATCCACAGTTGCATTTCTATGCAGCACAGTTGCTTTTTATGCAGCACAGTCACATATGCATGGAGCACACGCACCTTCCCATGCTGCTGAGGTGGTCCATATCGCCCTTAGCCTTAACATGTCTAATTAAAAGGTTTTTAAAAGTTAGTCATAATTTTATATTCATGGAAGTATACCATGTCAACTGTGGAAAGAAAGTTGACTAATACTTTTTTACATAAGAAACAATGTAAGCCTCAGAGATAAAAGGTATTTCGACAATAGAAATATATTATCTTATTTCAGGTATGTTTTTTATAAGTCGATATTGCAGAATATATTGTTCACAGTGTTCTCTAAACATTGCCAGAATTTGAAACAGAGAGAAGATTAACTTAGCAGTTTGCTATAGCATTTGCAGCTCTCTGAGTTGTATTATATGTGTAAGTACTTCTAATTAGGTGGAAGCGGCCCTTGGGGAGCTAGCTGAGGTAGGAGGATTTTGTGATCTAAGACCACAAAAAAGAAAACACATTAGAGACTCCAAAACAATATATGGAAGTCTATTACAGAATTTTTATATCTGCCTTATTTCGTGAAATATTTTCATTTGAAATCTTTAGTTGTCCGCCATCTTGGATATTTGTGGATATGCACGTACGTCACAACTTGGGTCACACGATTTTTTTTTCTCACGACACAATGATTAACATGCTCCCATAACCGCACGTACGGTAAGTGTTACGGATTTGAGCACGGACTGTGAAGATTCAAACAATATTTGATTGTTGGTAGGTATTTAAGAGCAGCTTTAAATGGCTTATCCTTGTTGTGACGTCACCAAAACATTGTTAATGAGGTTAAAAATTAACTCAAGATGGCGGACAGCTCGATGATTTAGGTGAGAATATCTCCCGAAGTGAAACAGATATAAAAATTTTGTAATAGACTTCTATATTTTGTTTTAGAGTCTCTTTCAAATGAGACAATAAAATTTTTTGTTGCCATTTCCCTTTAAGAATTAAAACAGGTAATCAAACTTCAGAGTGCTCTGACGCTTTATTATTTAATCTACACAAAACATTAGCGTTCGACTGTAACCACTTTTGTGAAATGTTACGAAAAATCAAATATTTTCCCCTTTGAGCATTTTGAGGCAGTCAATAAGAAAAGAAACTTCCATTAATCACTCACGAGAAA